>CM051244.1:161068993-161551493 GCA_027917425.1 Gastrophryne carolinensis | reverse complement strand
CACAGTGTGTATATACGATATATCCCTCCACTGGGCACAGTGTCTATATACTATATATCCCTCCACTGGGCACAGTGTGTATATACTATATATCCCTCCACTGGGCACAGTGTGTATATACTATATATCCCTCCACTGGGCACAGTGTCTATATACTATATATCCCTCCACTGGGCACAGTGTCTATATACTATATATCCCTCCACTGGGCACAGTGTGTATATACTATATATCCCTCCACTGGGCACAGTGTGTATATACTATATATCCCTCCACTGGGCACAGTGTGTATATACTATATATCCCTCCACTGGGCACAGTGTGTATATACGATATATCCCTCCACTGGGCACAGTGTCTATATACTATATATCCCTCCACTGGGCACAGTGTGTATATACTATATATCCCTCCACTGGGCACAGTGTGTATATACTATATATCTCTCCACCAGTGACACTGACATATACCCCCACCAGAATGGCCGCCAACGAGTATATTACCCTTTGAGTCACCTGACACAGGTTATATACCCCATCAGATTGGCTTTACAGATCATATTGCTGTTTGTATATTACTTGTACTCCCCTCCTGTTACCTCTGCCTTGTACAGCACCACAGAAGATGTTGGCGCTCTACAAATAAAGAATAACAATACTAGTCCGCTATGTCCCTGGCAGGTCCCGCATGCAGGAGGTAATGGCAGAGGACGCGCTCTATGACAGGATTTCTAAGAAGGGAGGTTTGACAGCCGGAGACTCCTCGGAGGAGACCGAACCCTCCAACCTGCTGCAGAAGCTGCGCAGCCGCATCACGTAAGTGACCCTCCCGCCCCCCCGATTCATCTCTTTATGCTTTCACCTTATTGGCTTAAACTGGATCTTCAGCATGATATATTGAAAAGCCCAAACCATTAAATAACTATTCCCCAGCATCTAAAATGAATAGATTTTAAGTTTTTAGTCACTTATTATTCTTTCCCCCACTGGGCTGCAACTCTGTTCAGGACTCTAGGATACAGGCACTGCCATCTTGGCTCAGTAGCATCACATACTGAGGAGAGGAGAGCAGGATAAAGTGCAGGGGGGCGGGTTATAGCTGTGCTTTGTACAGACAGAGCAGAGGTCAGGGAAAAGGACAGCAATCCCAGACTGCAGAGCAGTCAGAAAACACTTCCTATTTGCAGGCTGCCTGATGTTCCATGGGCCACCATCCTGGGTGTTTAAAGACTCATAACATGCGGCAGATGCAGGTAGGGTGATTTTTAATGTGAGCAATCTGTATGTACAGGGTGTGGGAAACATATAAAATAGGTTCTTATTCAGGGTGAAGGTCCGGATTAATGTGAGCAATCTGTATGTACAGGGTGTGGGAAACATATAAGATAGGCTCTTATTCAGGGTGAAGGTCCGGATTAATGTGAGCAATCTGTATGTACAGGGTGTGGGAAACATATAAGATAGGCTCTTATTCAGGGTGAGGGTCTGGATTAATGTGGGCAATCTGTATGTACAGGGTGGGGGAAACATATAAGATAGGCTCTTATTCAGGGTGAAGATCTGGATTAATGTGGGCAATCTGTATGTACAGGGTGTGGGAAACATATAAGATAGGCTCTTATTCAGGGTGAGGGTCTGGATTAATGTGAGCAATCTGTATGTACAGGGTGTGGGAAACATATAAGATAGGCTCTTATTCAGGGTGAGGGTCTGGATTAATGTGGGCAATCTGTATGTACAGGGTGGGGGAAACATATAAGATAGGCTCTTATTCAGGGTGAGGGTCTGGATTAATGTGGGCAATCTGTATTTACAGGGGGGAAACATATAAAATAGGCTCTTATTCAGGGTGAGGGTCAGGATTAATGTGGACAATCTGTATGTACAGGGGGGGAAACATACAAGATAGGCTTATTCAGAGTGAAGGTCCGGATTAATGTGGGCAATCTGTATGTACAGGGTGTGGGAAACATATAAGATGGGCGCTTACTCAGGGTGAGGGTCCGGATTAATGTGGGAAATCTGTATGTACAGGGGGGAAACATATAAGATAGGCTCTTATTCAGGGTGAAGGTTAGGATTAATGTGGGCAATCTTTATGTACGGAGGGAAACATACAAGATAGGCTCTTATTCAGAGTGAAGGTCCGGATTAATGTGAGCAATCTGTATGTATGGGGGGGGACATACAAGATAGGCTCTTATTCAGGGTGAAGGTCAGCTTTAAAGGTTTTGGTATAGGGGTGCCTGTGCAGCTCCTGGCGGGAAGCCAGAATCAGATACTCGCCTCTTCTGGGTTCTACGTGACCATGAGCAGCCTAGCATGCTCTCTAGTGGCTGTACAAATTACCCCGGAATAGGTGAGTATCGGGCGGCCCCATTCTCTAGGTTACCTGGCACCTTTCTGGCTGCCTCACTGCTGCATAATAAGAAAGCAGCCCAGTGATCTTTGACTGGATTTTCTCTATATCCAGTCCCGGTCGTCCCAGAAGTGATGACAGTTGGGTAATCCACCGCCAGGTGGCGCTCGACTGCAAGATCAAAAGCTGTCTCTCCTCCCGGTCCCCTATAAAAGCAGGTGTCTCACTATGATTCCCCAGTGTTCATCTTGCAGTCTGGCTGCTGAAGATCGTTGGATACTCTCTCCTGGATACTGCAGCTGAGCGGGTCCCCCTAGCCTGTCGGCCGCTGCTTCCTTATTCCCACTGTTCCAGTGGACCCACTATTGCCTCCCAGCCTTGGCTGATCGGGACGGTGAAGGTAGGGTGAACGCCGGGGTCAGGCGTTGGCAGAGCTAGGCTCTGGGCCGCAGACCCTCCCTAAAGGGTAGCCGACCATAGGCTGATGGTGAGCCTATGGGGGGGGGGGACCACTCATGCCCACGGGGGTTTCATGCCCTCCCTGCCCCACAAGCTTTATTATTTGTTTGTGCTTGGTGTACTTCACTTCTGCTTGACATGGACTCTGTGGAGTCCCTTTGTGAGTTGGCTTGTGTTGTGTTTTGACTTGACACCCTCTTTACATACTTACCTCCCTCGCTCCCTTGAGGCTCCTGCTCCTCTCCCCTTTCCATCATGCTGCCGCGCTGTGAGGAGGGGGGGGGGGGGAGACAGTGCTGCTCAGGCGGATGCTTTATATGGAGGCTGCGGCCTCCGCTGCGGGTGCCCGCCGCACGCCTGCGGCTCCGCTTGTTAGGGCGGGCGTTTCTCTGCTGGGCCCCTCCGTGGGCCGCTCTGGCAGTCTTCGGGCCTCCTCCATCTTGGGGGCGGGCGCCTTCTTTAGCTCGGGGGGCAGGGCCGCACGATGACGCTTTTCGCGTCACTGCTGGGCGGCCTGCCCCTCGAGGAACGTGTTCGGCTGTCCCTCCACGCCATCTTGCCCTGCTCCTCCTGCACGCCGGTGTCGTGAGTCCCTCTTGCTAAACTTCTTTTTATTGTATTGCTGGGCATGTGCTGTGGGATGCTTATGGTTGTTTTCACATTGTGTCTTCTAGGTGGGCCCCCTTGATAGACTAAGGGTTGTGGTTCCTCCCGGCCTCCGCCCCCCCCCTCTCTCCACGCCCTCTCCCTGTTAAGAAGGATCACATAAGAGGGACTCCTTTTGCGGCTGGTCAAGTTGGGTCGTTAGTGCCTTGTACCTGCTTACCATACTCAAATCACCATAATGGAGGCTTCTGGAGATAGTGAGCTAGGGGCCCCATCTGGGCGGGTGAAGCTCTGCCCCATGTGCGGTGCTAAGCCCTCTGAGCGGACTCCGCACGGTTTGTGTCACTTGCGCCAGAAGTGTTATTTTGGAGCATGATCGGGCGGACGTCTCTGCCCCTAGCCCGTTATTGCCTGCAGCCTCTCCATACCCCCGCTGTTGCACTCAGCCCCCAGCGAGGGGGAAGCCAGTAGGGGGTCCCAGTCTGATTTGGCTTATCGGGTGGCCAGTCTTGAGAGACAGATCTCTCGCTCGGCTCCTAAGAAGGCCACGAGTAAGAGGCGGCATATTGAGCCGGTCAATTCTGATAGTGCTGGCGATGATGATGATAATCTATTTGGAGGCCCTGGCTCCATGGAGGAGGGCGAGTTGCATGGGGACTCCATTTCCACGGTGGATTATTCTGTTGGCCTTGACAGTGGCCCGGTTCTTCCTCGGATGAGGATACATGGCTCCCTGATGATACGGAGCGGTTGCTGACTGCGGTCTTTGAGATGCTGCACATTGTCCCTCCTATAGCGGCTAAAAGGAAGCAGGGTGATTTGTTTCGGACTGAGAGACAGAGACGAGTCTTTCCTGAGCAGGCCCATTTTTCTAACATGTTTTCAAGGAATGGGAAAGGCCTAACAAGTTAGCGTCGGTGCCTAAGGGCCTGGAAAGGCAGTATCCTTTTTCTGAAGAGCTGGTCCGGTTATGGTCCCGTCCTCCCGAGGTGGATGCCCCCGTGTCAGGTTTGTCCAACACTACGGTCATGCCTTCACCCGATGCTGCTTCCCTACGTGATCCAGCTGACAAGCGCATGGATCAGCTGGTCTGTCATGCCTTCACCTTTGCCGGTGCTTGGTTCCGCCCCGTGTGTGCCGCGGCTATTGTCTCCCTGGCCATTAGGAGGAGTACAAGGACCTCAAGGCTTGCATGGAGTTTAATGACTTCTTTGTCTCGTCAGGCTTCGCCGCTCGCTCTGGTTGCGGCAGTGGTCGGCTGACGCCGCGGCCAAAAAGTCGCTCACTAGTATTCCCTTCGTGGGTCACAGTTTGTTCGGGGAGCGTCTGGACCTTCTGGTCATAGACGGAAGACTCCCACAGCGACGGAAGCCTGCGCGGCCCTTTCGAGGTTCATCTGCCTATCGCTCCTTTCGAGGAGGAAGAGGCTCTTCATTTTCAGGTACTCGCAGGAGGGGGCTCCAACCATCCTGGTGGCTCCTCGCTGGCCGAGGCGGAGTTGGTTCGCGAACATAGTTCAGATGTCAGTCGATCGCTACGTCGTGCCCGACGACGCAGAGCTTCTCACGCAGGGGTCGCTGCGGCACCCCAATTTACAGACGCTGGCTTTGACTTCCTGGCTATTGAAACCTCAATCCTGACGGAGAAGGGGCTTTCAACCACAGTTGTTCAGACCATGATTCAGGCGCGGAAGAAGTCTTCTTCTATGATATACTACAGAGTTTGGCATGCCTACATTGCTTGGTGTGAATCCATGAGTTTCCCTTGTCGCACTTTCTCTATCTCTAGAATATTTGGTCTTTTTGGTAGCTTTGTATGAAGCCTCCTTACTTTGAGCGGCATAAGGATAAGGTGGTGTTTCGCTTTAAACCTGTTTTTTTTGCCTAGTTGTCTTTCCTTCCTTGTGTCCTGCACCGACTAATTCTAAGGAAAGGACCCTCCATTCCTTGGATGTGGTCAGAGCCATTAAGTACTACCTGTTGCGACTGAATCCTTCAGGAAATCGGATTTGCTCTTTGTCCTCACGGAGGGTTCTAGGAAGTGCTTACCTCCGGCCAAGTCCACTCTCAGTAAGTGGCTCAGACAGGCGGTGGTGCAAGCGTATTCTGCCAAGGGGAAGGAACCCCGTTTTCATGTTACAGCTCATTCTACTAGAGCTATTGGTGCGTCCTGGGCTTTTCAGCATCAGGCATCCGTTGAACAAGTTTGTAAGGCTGCCACTTGGTCTTCTGTTCATACCTTTACAAAATGTTACAAGGTTGATGTTTGGGCCTCAGCTGACGCTGTCTTTGGCCGAAAGGTGCTTCAGGCGGTGGTAAAATTAACTACATGATGTTCCGCACTGGGGATCCCGCCCTAATGGACACTGCTTTTGGATGTCTCACAAGTCATTACTTCTGGGACGACCTGGACTGGATATAGTGAAAAATACAATTCTGTGAAACTCACCTGTAGAATTGTTTTTGAACATATCCAGTCCAGGTCGTCCCACCCCGCCCTTTTTTATTCATTATCTTTTGTTGCCTGTTATGGTGATTACCATTTTTATATTGGACCGTTGTCCTTATTTTCTTGTTGGAGAGAATACATGCTGAAGCTATGTGAAGTAACATAGTTGTTTGGCCTCCCGGCCTGTCTCTTTTCTTACTGCTGTTTAACCACTGGGGAATCATAGAGACACCTGCTTTTATAGGGGGCCGGGAGGAGCGACCGCTTTTGATCCTGCAGTCAGGTGCCACCTGGCTGTGGATAACCCAACTGTCATCACTTCTGGGATGACCTGGACTGGATATATTCAAAAACAATTCTATAGGTGAGTATTTTCCTCTTTAAAGTGGACCAAAACCCAGGACACCCCAATCGGGGATGACCCACTGTGGGAATCCCCCCCCCCAATCGCCACAGCCACCTGTTCCTAGTCTTACCTATAGCTGACGACACGTTGTCTAAGGCCAGCGGCTCTGAGCATGCTGGCTGCCGTATCCTCTGCTTCTCTCTAACAGGGAGCGTGCGTACCCACACCGGCCATTCACAAATGCCTGGCACGCGCCCTGCTAGAGGAACAGAGGGGATGCTGCCGCGGCTCGAGCATGCGCCACTGGACCTGGAAGCAAGGTAAGTAAAGGGTAAGGTAAGGGTGACCTGGGGGGTTTCACACAGCGGGGCATCCCGATTTTGAACGCCCGGAAGGGAATCGATCGGCCTGGGAATCTTATCGAGGGTGCGAGGGTTGGAGAGCGGTTGGGACAGCGCTGTATCCTGATAGGACAGCCGCTGCTGTCATGTAACAGCGGCTAAGCCAGCATGGGACAGAAAAATGGGGACCTAAAGCAGCCGGATGTCGCCCAGCTGCACTTTTGAGACCGCCGATTGGCTACATCTCCCTGTGCTAAGCCCAATTTGGGCATGAAAATCTATATAACACTAACCTTATCACTGTGGAGCTCAGCACGGCTTACCATGTACCTAATTGACAGTTGGTGCGTCAGCTAATACCTGGAGCTGATTGGGTGTTTGGTCTGTCACGTGATTTTTTATTTTGATGCACAAATTGGGCTTAGCACAGGCGGATGGAGGGCAATGTTTATAAAATAGGATTTTCTCTTAACTGTTAAAGTGGACCAAAACCAACGCCGATTGGCCCCGGGAATCTATAAAATTCTCGGGCTGATCTATTTCCTCCCCCGGGGTATACAAAAATGCCCCGCTGTGTGACCCCCCAGGTCACCCCATACACTTTCCTTGTTTCCCGGTCCAACGGCGCATGTGTGAGCTGCGGTTGCTTTACCGCTATCCCTCTAGCAGGGCGCGTGCCCCCACCAGGCATTTGCAGATGGCTGGTGCGGGCACAATCCCTGTTAGAGG
Source organism: Gastrophryne carolinensis (assembly GCA_027917425.1). Lineage (NCBI taxonomy): Eukaryota > Metazoa > Chordata > Amphibia > Anura > Microhylidae > Gastrophryne > Gastrophryne carolinensis. Next base: position 161,544,206 of record CM051244.1, on the reverse strand, counting down.
GAAGCAGGGGATGCGGCCGCCAGCGTGCTCAGAGCCGCTGGCCTTAGACGATGTAACGTCAACGGCTCCGAGCCCGCTGATTGGACGAGCGGCCGCGCACATGACCCCCAGGCTGACTGCGTGTTCCAATCTCTTTTTGTTTCCACAGAAAAGCCGTGCAAGCCAAAGTGGACGGCATAGTGGTAAGTAAAGCTTTGTTCACCCCTGATCATGTGACTTGTGATTGGGTGTAACTTTCTCTGGACTCAGATGTTAGCCATACACTCGCCACCCCGACCATGTGACTTGTGATTGGATGTAACTTCCTCTGGAATCAGATGTTAACCATACACTCGCCATCACAGGTGACTTGCCAGCCCCCTAAGCCCTGTGAACTGATATATATCGCGGTACACGTATGACAATACGATATATCCTGATTCTGTCTCAAAGTCGATATGTTGCTATTTTTTTTTTTTTAAATCAATAAAAAAAAAACAAATTACATAGAGGCCCCCCTTCCCAGCTTTGGTGGCCCCTGGCCCTGCAGGCTACAAGCCAGCATAGCCTAATGGTCCCCAGCCCATCTGCGCCCCCCCTAGGCTTTGGGGAGGCAGGTAATGAGGGTGCTCAGGGTTAATGGCAAGTGACCCGCTAGCCGCAGGTGACTTGCAAGCTTCCTAAGCCTTGTGAACTGGTATGTATCACGATGCACGTATGACGATATTATATATCTCGATATATCCCAATTCTATCTCAAAGTCTATATATTGCAAAGTTTTTTAATTATATATTTTTTTTAATTAAAAAAAAAACTAATTACATAGGGTCCCCCTTCCCAGCTTTGGCGACCCCTGGTCCTGCAGGCTACAAGCCGGCATAGCCTAATGGCCCCGGGCCCTTGTGTCCCCCCCTGGGCTTTGTGGAGGCAGGTAATGAGGGGGCTCGGGGTTAATGGCAAGTCAACCGCTAGTCGCAGGTGACTTGCCAGCCCCCTAAGCCTTGTGAACGGGTATAAGGGGTCTCATGGATCCCTTACCAGTTCACAAAGGGTTAACAGTAAAAAAAGACACCACACATAAAAAAATGTCAGTTATTTAAAAAAACGCGTTGACAGACGCGTTGATCACTGGAGGAGGAGGCAGAGGATCAAAGGATCCCATGCGCCTCTCCTCCTCTGGCCGGCGATCGCTGCATCTGACAGCTGAACTGCTGGGAGTGGGGTGGGGCTAGTCATAGAGATGGCAGCACCCATGGAAGAAGCAGGGGGAGAGGGCATGTTGAGCCCCCTCCTGAAGACTGAAGAGCCCGGGGAGGTGATCGGAGGCCCCCTTGGAGAAGAGGAGACCCGGCCGGATCGAACGAGAGGTTTTTTTTACTGTAGCAGGGGGGAAGGTACTGTAATACAATTTAACTAGCATAAACAATATTAATATGAATAACTAAAATATTAATAATATTATGTATATATTTATCCTGCCCGGCTCGACTAAAATAGGCAAACACATATACAAATATTATCAATATCTGGCCAATGATCACGCAATGGATACACGCATAAGACTATAAGACTGTAGGTTCTTTTGACTTCTGGTATATGCAGTGGACACCGAGACAAATAGTAAATAAAGAGATATATTGTAGTAAAAACAAAACAAAATGGCAAAAGACAATACAATTTACTTTACATGCAACCCCAGATATATTAACCCCTAATGGGTGTATTTACAGCACCAATACCATACTGACAGAAAATTCACACAAGGAACTTACAATTAATCATGCAGAAAAGAAAAGAGCCACACAAGTTAAATGGACACCCCAATACAGCAATATTCCCTGATAGCACTAACCAGTGTTAGCTATGGCACAACATCAGTAGCAACTCAGTTACCTGCCTCAGTGGATCGTCTCCCTCAGCGCTATCGCAGGGCCCTTCTCACAGACTCTCCTTCTTGCCTTCCTTCCTTCTGCCCCCCAATCTGGCTGCACTCACCTCAATTATACTTCCCTGCCCTTTGATCTCCAGTCCTGCTGTCCTTCCCCCTTGGGCCTGTCCCACCGGTTATGCTAAGAGGGTCCATCACGGAAATTCCCAGAAGCCGTTTGGATATTTTGTGGTGCCAGCGTCTATTGTCTGTCTAACCCTTTGATGTCCAGTCGTTTTGCTAAGAGGGTGCATAATGGGATTACCCAGCAGCTACTCTTTCAGGTCTTGTTTGCATGTCTATTTACAACATATTTATGGTATGGTCACAGAATGTTGATATTATCTAGTGCCCTCTCATACCTCTTTTGTTCTTATTATCTGGTTTCGGAATGCAGATATTATCTAGCTTGGAGAACCTGCCTTAGGCCTTCCCACTTCTTGATTTTCCATAAAGGCCCATTATTTACAGTACTGAAAAGGTTAAAAAAAAATTGACAGCCAAACCAAATTAACAAGGATCTATAAATGGGGCACAACTCCAAGAATTCCGTAAAAATCATATTTTATTAATGTTGCAAAAGGAAGAATAAAAACAAAATACCAAAAAGATGGAGGTTTAGGCCAACCCCGTTACACTAAAGGGGGCTCAAATTAAACCTTACCATGCTTATAACCATATGTACACAAGTTCACATACACATTATGTAATTGTAAAATATAACCAAATTATTGTATTAGTCCATTATAATTAAAAGCATTTTTTGTGCACGCTCCGTGGCACACACTACAAAGTCAACCGCATTTGTTCCATCATACGTCTTACTTGATAGATGGTGAATAGTCATATTGCATTGGGCGCACTAGTTTCGACCTGCTTTAGGCTTCTTCAGCGCCCTTTCAACAATGTAAAAATCTGTTAGTTCACAAATGGCGTGATGTAATAAATACACCAAAAAGCATTAGGTCCCACAGCACTAAGGGGGATGCACAATCATTGAGCAATGTTCTCTAGTTCCGGGACTTTATGTTCCAGCATGAAATTCAGTTCTGTAGCGCGGTCCGAGTGGCCTGGCTAGCAGAAGCCAGGATGTGCTCCTATCCTGGTGCCGATGTGCTCCTCTTATTTCGTCAGTTTTTCACGCATGAAGGCGGATTGTGTTCAACTGGTTCATATGAACCAACTTGTACCAACTTTTTTAAGAATAAAACACACACAAACACGACAACAACACAATAAAATCAACCCATCAACTATTCCTGGAGTGCTAGGGATCCTAGCAACCAAAATAGATAATTGACCACAATTTTAAAGTAATAATAAACAGCTCCAATGGTGGCCGAGATTAACCAATGAATACGGAATTAAATAATTAAAGGTGCACAAAAACAACAATAAAAACAAAAACCTTTACCCAAATATAGGCCTCGATTTATCAAGAGTTGAAAAATTTCGGTGTTAGTGAATCACCAGAGAGATAGACAATGAAAGTCAATGCCATTTTTTTACTCTTGAAAAAAGTAGTGAACTTTTACCCCTTTTTACCTGTAGTAAAAAGTGCCATTGACTTTCATTGTCTTCCTATCTGGTGATTCACTAACAGTGAAATGCTCAGGCTTTTTGCTCCATGTAGAGTTTTTTTCAGGTTTTTTCTCATTAATTGAATTTTTTACTGCCATGAGAGTTTTTTTTCAACTCTTAGGCCTCGATTCAATAAAGGTAGAAAAAGATTCAATTCATGAGAAGAATTCCACTGTTGCTGAATCACAGGCTAAGAAAACAACGAAAGTCAATGGCACTTTTTTACTCCTAAGAAAAGTAGAGAACACTGTAGTAAAAGCTGCCATTGACTTTCATTGTCTTTTTATCTGGTGATTCAGTAACAGTGACATTCTCAGGCTTTTTTTCTCATGAATTTAATTTTTTACTACCATGAGAATTTTTTTCAACTCCCGATGAATCGAGGCCATATTGTCCAAATGCAATTAGAACCCAATAAATTCCTAGTGAAAAATCTATACTGCAAATTTATATATATTCTAAAGAGTGATTTTGATATATGATAATAACTATGATACTGTGCAAACAACAATCTGTTAAAGTGCAGGGCTAACAGTGCAGCGCCATCTACAGGGAGCTGAGGTGATAAGCAATCAATCAGTAAAGTTAAGAAGGTTATACTATCCTTGTGGTAGTGAAGTGATCATCACCAATCAGTGGATGGAAGGCGATAAAATTAAGATCGATTCGAACATATTTTGAATCGATTTTAGTATCGTGATACTTGACAGAAATTTGACAGAATCGATTTTTTTTCCTGACACCCCGACTGTACAGCTCTGCCATGTCTGACCAATCAGTGCATCCCTCTGCGTGCAAGGCATTATGGCCGTACCCGGCCCACACCGACTGTTCATTAGGACTTTTCACTGTGATCATGTGACTCCGCCTCATCCTGGATGTGTGTGACACCCCTACTGTACAGCTCTGCCATGTCTGACCAATCAGTGCATCCCTCTGCGTGCAAGGCATTATGGCCGTACCCACCCCACACAAACTGTTCATTAGGACTTCTCACTGTGATCATGTGACTCCGCCTCATTATCCTGGTGTGACGGCCCTATCCCTAACCTACACATGTACCTGACCGTGGTCTTGGTCCCGCCCCCCCCCCCCCTTCCCCAATGTCTTCTGTTCCTCAGTGTCACTGTGTTATTCCGCAGGGAGAGGTCCAGAAGTTGTCCGACTATGACAAGCTGTATCTCTACCTCCAGCTTCCTCCGGGCCCCAGCGGCCCTGACAAGAGGTAAGTGCTCCATTGGCAGGCTGGAGACGCTCTTAGCCAGCAGCATCTCTCGCCCCCTTTTTCTGGTCACACTATTTGCTAGCAGGCTGGAGACGCTCCTTAGCCAGCAGCATCTCTCGCCCCCTTTTTCTGGTCACACTATACGCTGGCAGGCTGGAGACGCTCTTATCCTGCAGCATCTCTCATCCACTTTTTCTGGTCACACTATACGCTGGCAGGCTGGAGACGCTCTTATCCTGCAGCATCTCTCACCCCCTTTTTCTGATTACACAGTTATCACACAGTAATAACTAGAGGCACAACAATGCACTTATTATTTTTACTATGATATATGTAAAGCACACAGTGTGCTTACATCACATCGCCTGGACCTGTCCCTGTGGGTATTGGGGGAGGTGCAGAAAGTAATAGCAGACATATGGTGCCCCTACCTCGAGCCTTTCTAACGTGGCGATTTTTTTTCTGTTCCTCCAGTCTGGATGTCGGCTGCGTGACCACAGCAGAGCACATGCACGCCTGTACGTGGATCCGGAACCATCTGGAGGAGCATACGGACACCTGTCTGCCCAAACAAGATGTCTACGATGCTTACAAGTGAGCACCACCTGAGCTCCCGGGTGGGAGCAGACCCGCCTGTGAGAGAACCACTAGTCATCATCATTGTTTTCTGTCTCAACAGGCGTTACTGCGATAACCTGTGCGGCCGACCACTCAGCGTGGCCAACTTCGGAAAGATCATTCGAGAGATTTTCCCCAATATCAAGGCCCGGCGCCTCGGAGGACGGGGCCAGTCCAAATATCCTTATGTGTAGCTGTGCGTATGTGTGTGTGTGAGATGAACGCTAGATAGAGAGAGTTAAAAGCGGACCAAAACACACCAGTGATGCAACACCAAATTAGCCAATCCCCCCCGATGATTAATCACTATTTATCTTCTTTCATTCAGAAACATAGAAAAGTCCTTCCAGTAGGGTAACATCCTCCTATACCAAGGGGAGGCCGGACTGTGCTGGAGATTATCTAGCTGTGCGTGTGCCAGCCTTTCTGAATGGGTGATGCAGGCACGCTACGGCTAGAAGGTGAGTGGGGGATGCGGGTGGCAGCAGGTGCACTCAGTTGGCTTCCCTCCGCTGAAGGGAGCCGAGTGAAAGTGAAGCCAATCAGCGAACTCGCTCTTGCCAGAGTTTGCACTGTGGTAGCGAAAGGTAGGTAGGTGTCAGACTACCGTGGACTGATTGCAGAGTCTAAGAACCGGCTCACCTCACGCCCGGGAATCCTGGAATCTAAGGACCAACCTGGTTTTCACTAGAGCCTCTAAAGGTTTGGATCGGCTGGGCTGCAGGAAGGCCCCAGGTCAGGCAAACTAGGAGTGGGTATTGTGGGCAGTGGACAGACCAGAGCTGGACTGGAAACGTGGCAAGCGAAGATGAAGTCGTGGCTGCCAGAACTGGATTGAAGTTGTAATAAGCTGAGGTCGTGGGCAGGCAGAACTGAATCGAAGTTGTGAACAAACTGAGGTCGTGGGTAGGCAGAACTGGATCGAAGTTGTTAACAAGCCGAGGTCGTGGGCAGGCAGAACTGGATCGAAGTTGTAAATAAACCGAGATCGTGGGCAGGCAGAACTGGATCGAAGTTGTAAACAAGCCGAGGTCTTGGGCAGGCAGAACTGAATCGAAGTTGTGAACAAACCGAGGTCGTGGGTAGTCAGAACTGGATCGAAGCCGTAAATAAGCAGAGGTCGTGGGCAGGCAGAACTGGATCGAAGATGTAAATAAACCGAGGTCGTGGGCAGGCAGAACTGGATCGAAGATGTAAATAAACCGAGGTCGTGGGCAGGCAGAACTGGATCAAAGATGTAAATAAACCGAAGTCGTGGGCAGGCAGAACTGGATCGAAGTCGTAAACAAGCCGATGTTGTGGGCAGGCAGAACTGGATCAAGGTCATAAACAAGCCAAGGTTGTGGGCAGGCAGAACTGGATTGAAGTTGTAAACAAGCTGAGGCCGTGGGCAGGCAGAACTGTATCGAGGTCATAAACAAGCCGATGTTGTGGGCAGGCAGAACTGGATCAGGGTTGTAAACAAGCCAATGTTGGGGGCAGGCAGAACTGGATCGAGGTCGTAAATTAGCCGAGGTCGTGGCTAGGCAAAACTGGATCGAAGTTGTAAATTAGCCGAGGTCGTGGGCAGGCAGAACTGGATCGAGGTCATAAACAAGCTGAGGTCGTGGGCAGGCAGAACTGGATCGAGGTCATAAACAAGCTGAGGTTGTGGGCAGGCAGAACTGGATCAGGGTTGTAAACAAGCCGATGTTGTGGGCAGGCAGAACTGGATCGAGGTCGTAAATTAGCCGAGGTCGTGGCTAGGCAATACTGGATCAAAGTTGTAAATAAGCCGAGGTCGTGGGCAGGCAGAACAGGATCAAAGTTGTAAATAAGCCGAGGTCGTGGGCAGGGAGAACTGGATCAAAGTTGTAAATAAGCCGAGGTCGTGGCCAGGCAGAACTGGATTGAAGTTGTAAACAAGCTGAGGCCGTGGGCAGGCAGAACTGTATCGAAGAACTGTATCGAGGTCATAAACAAGCCGAGGTTGTGGGCATGCAGAACTGGATCAGGGTTGTAAACAAGCCGATGTTGTGGGCAGGCAGAACTGGATCGAGGTCGTAAATTAGCCGAGGTTGTGGCTAGGCAAAACTGGATCGAAGTCGTAAATTAGCCGAGGTCGTGGGCAGGCAGAACTGGATCGAGGGCATAAACAAGCTGAGGTCGTGGGCAGGCAGAACTGGATCGAGGTCATAAACAAGCTGAGGTCGTGGGCAGGCAGAACTGGATCAGGGTTGTAAACAAGCCGATGTTGTGGGCAGGCAGAACTGGATCAAGGTCGTAAATTAGCCGAGGTCGTGGCTAGGCAATACTGGATCAAAGTTGTAAATAAGCCGAGGTCATGGGCAGGCAGAACTGGATCAAAGTTGTAAATAAGCCGAGGTCGTGGGCAGGGAGAACTGGATCAAAGTTGTAAATAAGCCGAGGTCGTGGGCAGACAGAACTGGATCGAAGTCGTAAACAAACCGATGTTGTGGGCAGGCAGAACTGGATGGAGGTCATAAACGAGCCAAGGTTGTGGGCAGGCAGAACTGGATGGAGGTCATAAACAAGCCAAGGTTGTGGGCAAGCAGAACTGGATTGAAGTTGTAAACAAGCTGAGGCCGTGGGCAGGCAGAACTGTATCGAAGAACTGTATCGAGGTCATAAACAAGCCGAGGTTGTGGGCAGGCAGAACTGGATGGAGGTCATAAACAAGCAAAGGTTGTGGGCAGGCAGAACTGGATTGAAGTTGTAAACAAGCTGAGGCCGTGGGCAGGCAGAACTGTATCGAAGAACTGTATCGAGGTCATAAACAAGCCGAGGTTGTGGGCAGGCAGAACTCGATCAGGGTTGTAAACAAGCCGATGTTGTGTGCAGGCAGAACTGGATCGAGGTCGTAAATTAGCCGAGGTCGTTGCTAGGCAAAACTGGATCGAAGTCGTAAATTAGCCGAGGTCGTGGGCAGGCAGAACTGGATCGAGGTCATAAACAAGCTGAGGTCGTGGGCAGGCAGAACTGGATCAGGGTTGTAAACAAGCCGATGTGGGCAGGCAGAACTGGATCAAGGTCGTAAATTAGCCGAGGTCGTGGCTAGGCAATACTGGATCAAAGTTGTAAATAAGCCGAGGTCGTGGGCAGGCAGAACTGGATCAAAGTTGTAAATAAGCCGAGGTCGTGGGCAGGCAGAACTGGATCAAAGTTGTAAATAAGCCGAGGTCGTGGGCAGGCAGAACTGGATCGAGGTCATAAACAAGCTGAGGTTGTGGGCAGGCAGAACTGGATCAAGGTCGTAAATTAGCCGAGGTCGTGGCTAGGCAAAACTGGATCAAAGTTGAAAAAAAAGCCGAGGTCGTGGGCAGGGAGAACTGGATCAAAGTTGTAAATAAGCCCAGGTTGTGGGCAGGCAGAACTGGATCGCCAGCATTTAAAGGCCCCTGCACATGCAAAGTTTTCACGTTTGCAACACGCATGTGTGGACCTAATCGCACGCTGCACAAATGCGTGCGCATAATTAAGCCGCAACAACAGATTGTGCTGCTACAGCCGACAGCACATGCTTACTGGCCCTACTATGTCTAGTGCGCAAATGCGATCGCACTGGAAACCTTGGCGCCCTCTGCTGGGGAACAAGAAGAATAGTCCTGGTTCTATGACAGTAGGTAAGGGTTTATAAATATAGTAATAAGGGGGAGACCTACATCTCTTTAGATGTAGGAGAAGCATTACATTCCTGTTTCCTTAATGCCATGACACATATTGTTACAGCGGCCTGCGGAGGAAGAGTATGGTCAGCATGCCGCCCCTGCCCAGCCTGGATCTGAAGATGACCGAGAGTGTAAGCTTCCCCCCTCCCCCCCCAACCCTTGTCGTCTGTCCAGCTTCTCTCCCTCCACACTTTTCTACTACTTTTACTTATTCTCCTCTCATTATTAGAGATGGGGGCGAACCCGAACCGCGAAGCTCGTAGCTCAGCTTCCCAAACCTGAACACGGACATCAGCTTTAAGTCTGTGTTCGGGACAGACGCCAAACTCAAATACGGACTTCTGGTTGTAGTCCGTGTTCAGGCTTGGGAAGCCGAACTTGCAAGCTATGAGGCTTGCAGTTTGGGTTCGCCCATCTCTAATGAGCAGCCCATCAACCAGCTTCATCTAAAGTTACTAGCAGCAGAAGCACTGCTGTAACTTACCTGAGCCCCAATCATCTCCCTCCAGCAGCAGCAACGAAGCTCCAAACTGGCCTCTGCCGGGGCTTCAAAAAGATGGCCGCCGGCTCCCATGAGTGAGGACACTCCTAGTGCTAGAAGCGTTCTCACTTATGGGAGCCAGCGGCCATCTTTTTGTAGCACCAGCTGTGGCCGATTTAGAACGCTGCCGCCGTTGACAGGTAAGGATTGGGGCTCAAGTAAGCTACAGTAGCGCTTCTGATGGGACTAGAAGTGTCCTTACTTATGGGAGCCGGTGGCCACCTATTTGTAGCCCCAGCTAGGGCCAGTTTAGAAAGCTGCCGCTGCTGACAGGTTCTGCTGCGCACTCTGCTGGCACTAGCAGTGTCCTCACTTATAGGAGCCGGCAGCCATCTTATTCTTAGTATACATCCCGTCCCGTTCCAAAAGATATCCTTACACATGGGTTATTCATCTTCAGATGTCACGTGACTGCAGAGCAGAAAAAGTGGCCCCTCCCGGCCCATATATACCGAGGCACCTCCCACAGAACCCCAGATTTTCTCTGCAGTCGCGGACTGCCAGGACGAGAAAGTGTCTCTCTCTCTTTTTCAGGCAGGTGAGCGGGGTCTCTTGGCCTTATGGACCTGTGAAGCTATTCCCACCCATTCTGTCTTTATCATATTGCCTCCCAGCCTTGGCTGTAGCGTTCGGGTGAAGGTAGAAGACGCCATATTTGGTGCTTAGGAGCTGAGCTCCACCGCAACTCCCCCACCAAAAGGGAAGACGGTTCATGCCATGGTGAGCCTTATGGGATGCCCTGCCTTTCTCCCCTATCCCTCATGTGGGTTCCCTTATGGATGACCGCTGACTCCCCTCGTTCCTCTAAATCTCTTAGGGGAAGGGGGGGGGTCCGTATATATATATATATATATATATATATATATATACTGTGTTATGTTTTTGGTGGCACCATTTGTTATCTTGCTCCGGAATCTGCGGAGCGCATATAGGCAGTGATCCCCGTTTAATTTGGTTGCACGGTTTTACTTTTTTCTGATACCGCACTCTTGTACACCGCTCTGCATGTGGCGGCGGCATTTACCTCAGGCAGATACTGCGCGGCCATTGGCTGCTTGTTTCACGTGGGCACGTCTTTTCACGCTCTTCGGAGGGAGGTGGGCGGGGCGAGTGGCGCTTTTTGCGTCCCCCCCCCCCCCCCCCCCGCGGCTCGCCCCTCGAGGTATATGTGTGAGCGCCATTTTGTCTCGGCGGTGCTGCGCAGCTGGCTCTCCGTTGTGGTCTGTAAGTGCCCTCGCGGGCTATCTTTCTTCATTATCAGTTATGTATATATGCCTTACGGGATCCTATCTTATGTCTTTCAGGCCTATAGAATTAGTGGTTTCTCCCGGCCTATACTTTAATTAAGGGAAATTGTTTTAAGATCTTAAATCCTCCCACTTACCTTGCGGTGCATTGGGGGCATCCCGGGTTTGCTTCGGCATTATTCCCAATTGGCCAGTTTGAGCCACAATAATCACCATATGTAGGCGTCCCAAGACAATGAGTCCGGGGTGCCTTCGGTACAAGGCCGGTTCTGTACTGATTGTGGGGTTTCCCCTGTACCTGGCGACTTCAAGGTCTGTCTTTCCTGTGCCCAGCAGACTGTTGCGCGGTTGTCTGGGATGCCCCTGCTGAGGGCCACGTCCCCTGTGGCTTTGCCTACTCCCCCTCGCTTACATTTAGCTCCGGTTGTGGCGCATGCTAGCGGGGATGCCCAATCTGATTTTGCTACTAGATTGGCCGATCTGGAGAGGCGGATGGGCGGGTCTGAGCCGCGCAAAGCCATTGGCAAGACGGCATTTGATTGATAATATGTATGTTGGCCCTATGACTTCTGAAGCTCTGGATGATATTGTTGGGTTTTCCCCTGAGGGGGGAATTTTTTTCTGAGTCTGAATCTGAGGATCTGAATAGGTCCTTTGATGATCCCAAGACGGGGTCCAAGCCTTGGGATGCAGCTGATACAGACAGGCTGCTAGCCCATTTATTTGAAGTGCTTGAGATCTCTCCCCCTGTTGCCCCTCCGCAGCAGCAGGAAGAATTATTTTGTGCTGTTAACCGCGCTGGGAGTTCCCCGCACAGGCACATTTCAACAATCTCGTTTTGCAGGAATGGGAGAAGCCTAGTAGGCTTCCTGGTGTACCTAAAAGCTGGAATAAGAGGTATCCCTTTCCCCCGGAAACAGCTAAATTATGGTGTTCCCCACCCGGGGTTGAGGCTCCAATTCTTGGACTATCTCATACCTCTGTGGTGCACTCACCTGACACTACCACTTTAAAGGATGTGGAAGACTGGAGCATTGATCAGCTGGCCTCTCATGGTTTTGCCTGTGCGTGGACTGCTTGTGTGCGCATCTGCTATTACAACTGTTGCGATCAGAAGATTGATCAGAAGTGCCTTAGAGGATGGTTCTGCGGCTTTGGGCAGGGATGTATTTAACTGGCTTATGTATTGTGAGGAATTTACTTCATATGTTCTTGCTGCCCTGGAGGATGCCATTAGAATGTGTGGTAGAACCTCTGCCCTACTTGTTGCTATACGCTGTTCTGTTTGGCTGCGCCAGTGGTTGGCTGACATTGCTGCTAAGAAGGCTCTTGCTGGGGCTCCCTTTAACGGACTGCGCCTTTTTGAAGAATGTCTGGATCTGTTTGCCAAGGAAGGCAAGCTGCCTCAGCGCAAGAAGCCACACAGGCCCTTTCGGGGTTCCAGATTTGCTCTGTCCTCCTTTTATTCCCCCGGCTGGGGGCCGCGATGAGTCATGGGGCAGGGGCAGAGGACGTGGCAGGCCCTGTCCTTCCTGGAGTTCCAAGCCTAATTCCTCCCCCAAGCCCCCTCAGGCATGAAGGGGCGCCCTCACCCATCCGGGTGGGGTGACGACTTCGGCTCTTTGCACACATTTGGAGGCGTCATGTCTCAGACCGGTGGATTCAGGAGGTAGTCTCCACCGGTTACAAGATAGAGTTTGCAGCCTGGCCGCCCCCAAGGTTCATAAGATCCCTGGTGGCTCAGTGTCTGTGTCTTGCTGTCCAAAACCTACTGGAATTGGGGGTCATTTGCCCTGTTCCTCTGCCGGAAAGGGGCAAAGGCTATTATTCCAATTTCTTCATTGTCCCCAAAAAGGGGATCCGTCAGGCCTATCCTGTATTTAAAGCTCAGCAAATTTGTCAGATTCAGGCACTTGCATGGAGACTCTGCATTCTGCCATAAATTCTCTTCGCCCAGGGGATTTCTTGTCCTCTATAGACATCAAGGATGCTTACCTTCATGTGCCAATTTTTGCAGGCCATCAAAGATTTCTCAGGTTCACAGTGTAAGATCAGCATTACCAGTTTGTGGCCCTGCCATTTGGTCTTACCTCTGCTGGCAACAGAGTGATGGCTCTGTTGCGATCTCAGGGTATTCGCATTCTTCCTTACCTGGACGACATTCTTGTAGCTTCTCAGACTTTGCAACGAGCAGAGATGGACGTTCAGACAGTTGTATCCACTCTGGAAATGTTTGGCTGGGTGATCAATCTTCCCTGTCTCCTTCCAGAGTAAAGTCTTTTCTGGGCATGACTGGATACATCTGAAGTCAAGGTCTTTCTCCCTCAGCTGAAGGTAGAGAGTCTTCAGTCACAAACACAGCTCCTTCTGTGTTGCCCTCATCCGTCCATCAGACAGGCAATGCAGCTGGTGGGTCTGATGGTGTCCAGCTTCGAGGCTGTCCCATACGCTCAGTTTCACATGAGACCTCTCAAGGTTCATCTCTTGTCAGTATGGGATCGGGACCCAGGGTCCCTGGATCAGGTATTTGTGCTGTCCTCTCTGGCCAGGCGGTCTCTGTCATGGTGGCTGGGTCCAAGGAATCTGCTAGTGGGCAGATCTTTTCTGACTCCCTGCTGGGAGGTGGTCACCACGGATGCCAGTCTGACTGGTTGGGGGGGGGGGGGGGCTTTTGGAAGTCCCTAAAATTCCAGGGACCTCAGGAGGCCTATGCCCCAATCAACATTCTGGAACTGAGGGCGATAAGGCTAGTGCTTTCCCATCTGACCGTGCGCCTTCGGGGTCTGGCGGTACAGATCCGCTCAGACAACCAGACGGCGGTTGCCTACATCAATCATCAGAGAGGAACCAGGAGCAAGAGGGCTCTCAAGGAAGTTTCCCTGATTTTGTCATGGGCAGAGGACAATGTTCCCGGCATTTTGGCTGTGTACATTCTGGGGGTGGAGAATCTGGAAGCGACTCTCTGAGCAGGGGGGCTTCTCGCATGGGAGAATGGTCCCTCAGCAACAGGGTGTTTCATTCTCTGTGCCTCCGTTGGGGCCAGCCGGATGTGAACCTGTTTGCGTCTCGTTACAAGCTTCTTCCAGTGTTTGTCTCCCTGTCACAGGATCCCTTGGCCCTGTCAGTGGATGCTCTGGCATTGTCTTGGAAGAGCTTTCAGTTCCTATACGTGTTTCCTCCATTCCCTCTGCTGGGCAAGGTGTTGCGCAAAATAGCCCAGGAAGGGGTGCCAGCCATGCTGGTTGCCCCATGTTGGCCAAGAAGAATTTGGTTCGCAGATATCGTACAGTTGTCAGTAGATCGCTTCGTCCTGCCCCTGGTGCCAGACCTGCTCACTCAGGGGCGGCTGCGCCACCCCAATTTACAAACGCTGGCTTTGACGGCCTGGCTGATGAAACCTCCATCTTGATGGACAGAGGGTTGCCGGCCTCTGTAGTTAATACCATGATCAGAGCTAGGAAGAAGTCTTCTTCTACTATTTACTACAGGGCTTGGTGTGCTTACATTGACTGGTGTTAGTCTAGGTCACTTCCATGTCGGGTGTTCTCAATTCCCTAAATATTGGAGTTTTTATAAAATGGCTTGGATATGGGTTTTCAGTGTAGTACTCTGAAGGGCCATGTTTCTGCTCTGGCTGTTTTTTTCCAACGATCTTTTGCTCAGCATCATCTGGTCAAAACCTTCTTTCAAGGCGTTACTCATTTGCGTCCACCACGCAAGCCTATGTTACCTGTTTGGGATTTGAACTTGGTTTTGTCGGCCATGCAAGGGTCTCCTTTTGAACCTTTGTCCACTCTCACTGTCAAGGTAGCCTTTTTGGTGGCTATTACCTCTGTCAGGCGAGTTTCTGAATTTGCGGCGCCTCCTTATTTTGAAAGGCACCAGGACAAGGTGGTGTTTCGCTTTAAAACTGATTTTCTGCCTAAAGTTGTGTCTGCCTTTCATCTCAATCAGGACATTGTGTTGCCTTCCTTGTGCCCTAACCGGGGTAACCCCAAGGAAAGGGTGTTGCACTCTATTGATGTAGTTAGGGCTGTGAAGTTCTATTTGGTGGCTACTGATTCCTTTAGGAAGACTGATGCCTTCTTTGTGGTTCCGTCTGGTCCTAAGAAAGGCCAGGCTCCTGCAAAATCCACTATCCGCAAGTGGATCCGCCAGGCTGTGATTCAGGCCTATTCTGCTAAGGGAAAGAAACCTCCTTTCCGCTTATGCTCATTCTACTCGGGCTGTTGGTGCCTCTTGGGCTTTTCAGCACCAAGCTTCTGTTGAACAAGTTTGTAAGGCCGCAACTTGGTCTTCTGTTCATACTTTTTCTAAGTTTTACAAGGTTGATGTTAAGGCCTCAGCTGATGCTGCTTTTGGCTGCAAAGTTCTGCAGGCGGCAATGGTTTAGACTGCTTGCTGTTGCCTTTGGGGATCCCACCCTACCTTACAGACACTGCTATTGGATGTCCCATGTGTAAGGATATCTTTCGGAACGGGACGGGATGTATACTAAGAATAATACAATTCTGTGATTACTCACCTGTAGAATTGATATTATGAGTATACATCCCGTCCCGTTCCGCCCCACCCTTGTTGTTCTTGTTACCTCTTTATGATGATTGTTGTTTATATTCTCCCGGCTTTAACTGCTTTTAAATACTGGGGTTCTGTAGGAGGTGCCTTGGTATATATGGGCCGGGAGGGGCCACTTTTTCTGCTCTGCAGTCACGTGACATCTGAAGATGAATAACCCATGTGTAAGGATATCTTTCGGAACGGGACGTATACTCATAATATCAATTCTACAGGTGAGTAATCACAGAATTGTATTTTTGTAGCCCCAGCTGGGGCCAGTTTAGAATGCTACTTCCGCTGCCAGGTAGGTTACAGCAGCGCTTCTGCTGAACACTAGGCTGGCACTAGACGTGTCCTCACTTATAGGAGCCGGCGGCCATCTTTTTGTAGCCCCAGCTGGGGCCAGTTAAGAATGCTACCGCCACTGACAGGTAGGGATTGGGGCGCAGGTAAGCTACCGCAGCGCTTTTGCTGGCACTAGAAGTTTCCTCATTTATGGTAGCCGGCGGACATTTTTTTTGTAGCCTCGGCTGGGGCCAGTTCAGAATGCTGCCACTGCTGACAGATAAGCATTGGGGCTCAGGTAAGTTACAGCAGCACTTCTGCTGCACACTCTGCTGGCACTAGAAGTGTCCTCACTTATGGGAGCTGGTGGCCATCTTTTTGTAGCCCCGGCGGCCATCTTTTTGTAGCCCCGGCTGGGGCCAGTTTAGAATGTTGCCGCTGACAGGTGGGGATTGGGGCTCGGGTAAGCTACCACAGCGCTTCTGCTGGCACTAGAAGTTTCCTCATTTATGGGAGCCGGCGGACATCTTTTTGTAGCCCCGGCTGGGGCCAGTTTAGAAATTTCCCGAAACTGACAGGTAGGGATTGGGGCTCAGGTAAGCTACAGCAGCACTTCTGCTGGCACTAGAAGTGTCCCCACTCATGGGAGCCAGCGGCCATCTTTTTTTAGACCTGGCTGGGGCCAGTGTAGAACGCTGACGGTTGGGGTTTGGGGCTCTGGAAAGTTACAGCAGCGCTTCTGCTGCACACTCTGCTGGTACTAGAAGTGTCCTTACTTAGCCGGCAGCCATCTTATGGTATCCTCGGCTGGGGCTGGTTTAGAACGCTGACGCCACTAACAGGTAGAGATTGGGGCTCAGGTATGAAACAGCAGTGCTTCTGCTGGCAGTAGAAGTGTCCTCACTTATGGGACCCGGCGGCCATCTTTTGGTAGCCTCTGCTGGGGCCGGTTTAGAATGCCGCCGCAGCTGACAGGAATTGGGGCTCAGGTAAGTTACAGCAGTGCTTCTGCCGACACTAGAAGCATCCTCACCTATCGGAGCCAGCGGCCATCTTTTTGTAGCCCCGGCTGAGGCCAGTTTAGAAACTGCTGCCACTGACAGGTAGGGATTGGGTCTTGAGTAAGCTACCGCAGCGCTTCTCCTGGCACTAGAAGTTTCCTCACTTATAGGAGCCGGCGGCCATCTACTTGTAGCCCCGTCTGGGGCCAGTTTTGAACGCTGCTGACCGGTAAGGATTGTGACTCGGGTAAGCTACAGTAGTGCTTCTGCTGGCACTAGAAGTGTCCTGACGTATGGGAGCTGGCGGCCCTCTTTTTGTAGCCAGGGCTGTGGCCAGTTTAGAACGCTGCTGCCGCCACTGGCGGGTAGCAAATGGAGGCTCAGGTAACTTACAGCAGCGCTTCTGATGGCACTAGAAGTGTCCTCACTTATAGCAGCCGGCAGCCATCTTTTTGTAGCCCCAGCTGGGGCCAGTTTAAAAACCTGCCGCCGCTGACAGGTGAGGATTGGGGCTCAGTTAAGCTACAGCAGCACTTGTTCTGGCACGAGAAGTGTCTTCACTTACAGGAACCGGCAGCCATCTTTTTGTAACCCCAGCTGAGGCCAGTTTAGAACCCTGCCGCCGCTGACAGGTAGGGATTGGGGCTCAGGTATGAAACAGCAGCGCTTCTGCTGGCACTAGAAGTTTCCTCACTTATAGGAGCCGGCAGCCATCTTTTTGTAGCCACAGCTCGGGCCAGTTTAGAACGCTGCCGCCGCTGACGGGTATGGTGGGGTGGAATTCAGCAGAATGTCAGCATTTAGGTTAACACTGATATCCAAAACTCAGTGCAGGAGGTTGAAGGGATTATCTGAAGAACATCAGAAAAAGTGAACATCAGAAATCCCGTGGGATCGGGAAGAGGAGAGCTGAGTTCGGGGGTTTTACACATGGGGGGAACCCCGATCAGGGTGCCCCCCGGGGGAAAGGACCAAAACCCAGGATAGTCAAAATCCTGGGTTTTGGTCCACGTTAAGGCTCTATTCAAACCTCTCCTCTTGTGCTGCGTTGGGCAACGCAATCACAACGCAAGGGAAAATGCCGCCCATTATTTCTAACGAGCCAGTCCACATATAAATACTGTGTGTATGTGAACTGACCCATTAGAAATAATGGGCAGCATTTTCCTGTGCATCTTGAGTGCGTTGCCCCAAGCAGCGCAAGCAGAGAGGTGTGGATAGAGCCTTAAAGATTTGATTAAACAATTGGCAGTTTAAACGTACCTGTCTTCTGTGCTCATCTCCTGACGCTATCCACTAGGACGGCGCCATCTTTTCTTCATTCTTCAATCCCAGGATGCATTGCTCCGTCTCAGAGATCTCACGCCTGCACAGTGTATTGCTTGCACTCCTCATCTCCGGCCAGGGGACACATGAAAAAAATGCGACATTTCTGAGCGGGGGGGGGGGGGGGGAATGGCAGCACAGCAGAGACCCAGCATGGCTAAGCTCTTCCCGGACAGATAGGACGCTGGGGGCGGGGAGAAGTACAGCAGGATATCGGTGAGCTGACAGTGACACTGACATCCAAAAGGTATTCTGGGGGGGCGCTAATAAAAACTGCTTGTGCAGAGGTCCGTTGTTCCTCTATCTTCATATTAACTTTCTACCCCTCACCCGCTTCTGTTCCCTCCTCTCCTTCTCTCCACGTTTGGTAGGGAAGAAACATAACTGCTGGCAATCTTCTGTTATTCTAAGCAGACAGCACGTCCTGCTCCAGACATAGTCCTTACATGTGGGTAATCCTCCGCCTCCGGCGCGGTGCACTGCTGACATGTAGAAAACAAGCTCCTCCCGGCCCTACATATACCGAGGGACCTCCCACAAATCCCCAGATTTCTCTGCAGTGCTGGAACTGCGAAGACATGAAGTATCACGCTCTCCCAGGCGAGCGGGGCTTTACTGCCCGAGGCGCTGCGGGACTATTTCCACCCGTCCTCTCTGTGAAGACTATGCCTCCCAGCCTGGGCTGCGTTGGTCGGGTGAAGGTAGGCAGCACCTCGTGTGCTTAACGGAGCCATGCTCCACCGCAATCCCCCACCATAGGGTAGGCGGATTAGGCTGATGGTGAGCCTCTAGTGGATGCCCCTCCTGCATTATTGCCCCGTGTAGCGGTGGACCCTGTGTAAAGGGTCGCCATCCTCCCTCATTCCCCAACTAGTTAGTGGGAAAAGAAAAGGGGGGGGTATGTGTGTGGTGGTCCCTGTGTACCAGTATATCACGCTTGTGGCCTTATTTCTGCCCTTCATTAACATTGAAATGTCAGAGCCGTGCTGCTTGCTCTTTATTTGGTTTTCGGCTACCGCCGTATGTCTTATGCACAGTTGCTGCGTTGTCTAGATGCTGTGGCGCCTTTTCCTTACTAGACGTAACGGTTTTTCTACAAATCCTTAAAGCGGACCTTCACTCTGAATAAGAGTCTATCTTATATGTTTCCCCCACACTGTACATACAGATTGCTCACATTAAAAATCATCCTACCTGCATCTACTGCATGTTATGAGCCTTTAAACATCCAAGATGGGGGCTTATGGAAGCCGCCATTTTATCAGGCAGCCTGCAAACAGGAAGTGCCTGCAAACAGGAAGTGACTGTGCTGCTCTGCATTCTGGGACTGCTGACCTTTCCCTGACCCCAGCTCTGCTCTGTCTGAGCAAAGCACAGCTATAACCTGCCCCCCTGTACCTTATCCCACTCTCCTCTCCTCAGTAAGTGTGATGCTTCTGAGTCAAGATGGCGGCGCCCGTATCCTAAATTCCTGAACAGAGTTGCAGCCCAGTGGGGGAAAGAATAATAAGTTAGTGACTAAAAATGTAAAATATATTAATTTTAGATGCTGGGGAACCGTTTTTTAACCCTTTTGTTGCCAAGCACGTAACACCTACGTGCTGGCTTGGCTGGGCCTTAAGTGCCAAGCCCGTAGGTGTTACGGGCTTGACTTTCCTGGCTTGTAGTGTAAAAAGTAAAAATAAAAAATACTCACCTGACCCCTTGTTGGATCCGGCCGGGTCTCCTCTTTAATTTGGTGCCATCCGATCCCCCGTGGGGGGTCGGATGGCTCCAGGAGAGCCCCCGGAATAGGCCGCCCCCCCCCCCCCGCTTCTGCAGCAGCAGCTTCTAACTGTAAAAAAAAAAAAAAATAAAAATGACATTCACTTACCTGTGTGTGCGCTGGCTCCCGCTGTCCCTCCTCTTCACCTGGGGGGCCTCCGATCCCCCCCCAGGACTTACCGATCTTCAGGAGAGAGCCTGGGAGGCTCTCTCCTCTGTTCTTCTTGATGGCGGCCGCCATCATGCCTCTAAGCCCCGCCCCCTTGGGGGCGGGGCTTATGAAGTCATCCCGGCCCCGATCTCAGGCTTCAGCCTTCTCAGCTTCTCAGATGCCGGTGATCGGCACAGGGGAAGGAGGTGACAGGAGATCCTCTGATCTCCTGCCTCCTCCTTCTCCTGTACCGATCACCGGCATCTGTCAGCACAGCATCGAGGGACAAGAGCTTGCAATCGAAGGTAAGTACAGTAAAAAAAAATTTTTTTTTTTCTAATAAAATACTTTTTATTATTGTGTCGTGTTTTTTTTTTTACAGTTAACCCTTTGTGAGCTGGTAAGGGGTCCATGAGACCCCTTATACCAGTTCACAAGGCTGGGGGGGTGGCAAGTCACCTGCCCTAGCGGGTGGCTTGCCATTAACCCCCGCACCCCCATTACCTGCCTCCCCAAAGGCCAGGGGGGGGCAGAAGAGCCCGGGCCCACATAGGCTATGTGGGCTCGTAGGCTGTAGGCTGCCACTCTGTGCCTACAAGCCCCCATAGCTGGTCCCGGGCTGGTTACTTTGGGTAAGGGGGACCCCACGTCATTTTTTTTTTTGGATTTTGAAGGGTTTTTAACCCTTCAAAATCCAAAAAAAAATGGGGTCCCCCTCCCCGGGAAGGGGGACCCTATGTCATTTTTTTTTTTAATTAACCATTTGTCATCCAGCAGCTATAAAAGGCTTCTGGGCAGGAAAGGGTGTCTACCTATACATATGTGGTATCGCTGTAACCGGGAGAAATTGGGGTTTCTCACGCAATAAGATTTTATTGACAAACTTACATTTTTTATTACAAAAAAACTCTACAAATTGTAAAAAAATATTTTTTTTTTATTTTTTTTCACACATTTCACCCAAAAAAATTGAGAATACACCTAAAAAATACAAACAAGACATTTCATGTTAAAGCCCAGACTCTGTTGAAAAAAACAATATATAATTTTCCTGGGAAATCCCTGGAAATCCTTTCAAAAATGACAGTTGAATATGTGCAGCGCAAAATAGTGAAACATCGTCTGGCAACAGGGAGTGGCAAATGCTGCAGGTAGGCTGGCAGCGAAAGGGTTAAGAGTTTGGGCTTTTCATTAAATCACGCTGAAGGTCCGGTTTAAGCGTGTGATTGTATCCTTGCTTTGCCGTTACCTCAGAGCTTCGCGCCCTTCGGAGTGGGCTGGGACTTGAATTGGCGCGCTCCGCGTCACGGCCGAGTATCGAGCCCGCCCTTCGAGGTTCGCTGGGCGCCATTTTGCTGATCTTCGCGCGTGGTGGCGGTTTCCCTCCTCCCTTAGTGTGTAAGTGCCCTCGGGGGTGACTCCTTTATATGTTTTCCAGCTGCGCATGGCTCTGACACCCATTCTTCTCCTTATGTCTTTCAGACGCTAAGATTCCGGTGGCATCCCCCGGCCTGATATATATCCTAAACGGGTTCACATTTAAATTCTCCCACATTCCTAGCGGGTCTTGGGGCATCCAGGGTCGCTTATAGCATAAATCCCTGCTGGCATATTGCTTAGATAATCACCATATGGAGGCATCTCAGAATTATGTGTCCGGGGTCCCGCGGGGACAAGACTGGCTGTGTACTGCGTGTGGACAACCCCATGCTGACGCTGACAGAGCACTGGTCTGCGGACCGTGTGCTGAACAAGCACTGGCCCTGCAATCAGGTTTACCAGTGGCTGCATCTTGCTTCAATACACCTGTCTCCCCTGGTTTAAATCTCACTCCTGATGAGTCGCACTTGAGCGGGGATGACCAGCAGGTGGTGCCGCGCGGGCTACCTACGGCTGAGCAGGTGATGCCTGGTTGGCGGAGCGCTTGGGCGCTGGAAAGAAGCGGTCCCTGTCGCTTCCTGGTTCTATGTTTCCCAATGAAACTGAAGAGTCTGCTGCTATGCAGGTCCTTGATCTTTCTGATGAAGGTGGACTGTTCTCAGGTTCCGGTTCCTCAGACGAGATACCTTGGACCCGTGATAATTCTGGCCCTGGTTCCTGGGGCCGGTGTGACACTGATAAATTACTTGTAAAGATCTTTGGAGTACTGTCCATCTCTCCTCCGGGAGAGTCTCCCAAGCCCAAGAGGGAGAGTTTCCACACGGCGACGCCGCGCTTGGAATTTCTGGAGCAGGATCATTCCAGGCTCTTATATCTAAGGAATGGGAATCACCTTGTGAACTTACAGGAGTTCCGGGGGTCTGGGATTGGAAGTTTCCCCCTGATGTGGTTGGCTGCTAGTCAGTCCCTCCCGAGGTGGATGCACCTATTATTGGGGTTGCTAACCCTCCCTTCATGACAGCCTCTACTCATCGTACCCTTCGGGATGCTAAGGACCGGCGCATTGACAGTCTGGCTTCCCACGCCTTTTCGTGTGCAGGGACGGCTCTGCGCCCGGTCTGTGCCGCGGCCGTCACTGCGGTGACCGCCAGGACCCTTCTTAGGAAGATACTTGACCACCAACCGGAGGATCTCCCTTGGGAGGTCTTTAAGGCACTGTCTGATTGTGATGTTTTTGTGAGTTTATTCTTTCAGCGATGGATGACACTGTTAAAATGTGCACTAGAACCTCGGTTCTTGTGGTGGCTATTCGCCGCCTGCTTGGATGCTACAGTAGGGGGCTGACAATGATACTAAAAAGGCTCTTACTGGCCTTCCCTTTAGAGACGATGCTTATTGGGGCCCGGTTGGACCTTTTGGAAAAAAAGAGTAAGGCACCCTCGAGCAGAAGGCCGTCTCGGCCTCCCAGGGGCAGGGACACCCCTCCCCTTCCCTACGTTAGTGCCAAGCGCGAACCAGAAGTGTGCTTCCAACTTTTGGAGTGGAGACCCGCCCCAGGGGGGGCAGGCAACGCCCTGGGTCCTCCGGCTGTGCGAAGTCCAAATCTGCCGAAACAGCACAAGCGTGAAGGGACGCCCTCGCCTTGTTGGGCGAGTGGGCTGCCGCAGCACTGGGCTCCTAAAATCGCAGGGCGCCATGCTTCTTTCAGGTTGTTACAGCAGGTAGTCCCCCCGGATGCAGAATGGACTCTGCTGGGCGGTCCTTTTTCTAAGGTTATCAGGGTTCTTCTAGTCCCTGTTTTCCCTTCGGGAGTTGAGGCAGGCCGAGTTTGGCGTGTAGGGTCGGGGCTCTCTTACAGGTTGGCCCTTGACCTGTGATTGCATCCACATTACCCTTCCCCTCCGGGATGAAGCAGTCTGAACCAGGTTGGCATTCTGGGGCCTAGCATTTATACCTTCACAGGCAGTTTCTACATGGAATCTACCTGTTGGGCCGCAGGCGCTCTTGTCCAGTAGACCTCTTGATGCATGTGAGGATTTATAATCCCTTTTTAGTCCCCTGTGCCTTCAGGGCACCTAGGCCACTTCCAGCCAGTGTTGAACGTCCAACTCTGCGCATTGGGGTATTGTTTTTGGTTCCTCTCCTGCTCCCAGATGACTCACCAAGGCGAGCATGGGAGTGGTGTCTTGGACGTGCCCGTGTGGCGTCCGCACTAGGTTCTACTTTATTGTCCTTCTTTGCTTCCTATTTTTGCATCAGGCCGTGTTGGCTATTGACTTGTGGCTCCTTTGGGAGTCCTGTGGAGTGGTGCTCAGGCACATCACTTACTTAGTGTTCCCCGGTTCGGTATCCCCCCTACGGGGTGGCATTTAGATTGGTTCATGTTAGAACCTTCCTTCTGCTAAATGTGGACTTGTTATGGAAAGGGCCTTGCCCTCTTTGATGTCGCACTACCTTTACCTTGCAGCTGGTGGGCCTGTTGGCGGCGGCCCAGATGCTGTCCCTTATTCTCAGGAGCCCTTGGGGCTGCGACACCTTAGGTTACTTATCCTGGACAGGGTTCCAGCACCCCTGGAACTAGGTCAGTACGCTCCCCCCTCGTTACGGGGGTTCCTTTTGAGGTTGTAAATTCAAGGAAGATGTCTGGGACCATTCCTTCCTTCTCTCTTCTCCCTGTAGATGGTCATCATGGGTACCAAGTCTTGCAGGTGGACTGGGGGGTCTTATTTCTTCTGTAATCCCCCGTGGTTCCTAAAGGGGTCCCCTTAGGGGATCCATCTTCATACAGTTTTTTTATTCTAAGTATGTCTCACACCCTGCTTCGGAAGTAGTCATTACACTTGGGTTATGTCCAGCAGAGGGCGAACTTTCTGCAGAGATGACTAGAAAAAAAGGAAGCTCCTCCCTGGCCCATAAATACCTGGGACCCCCCACACATCCCCCAGTTTAGTCTCTGCAGAAGGCGAGCAAGCAGAAGATGACGTCTCCTCCTTGCACAGGGGGATTTCAGGTAGCCGGGATGACTCCCGGCCCTCTATTTTTTTTTTTTTCTATTTCCGCCCGGATCCCTCCTTTGATATAAAACCCCATGCCTCCTAACCTAGACGGCTGGTCCGGGTGAGGGTAGAATGGCACCTTAGGTGCTTAGGAGCCAATGCTCCACCGTGAGACCCTATATTAGAGGGTAGGCGGTTAACCGGGTTGGTGACCCCGGTTTGGGATGCCCTGTCCGTTCCCCCTTTTTGGCTACTGCTATAGTTGGGGTTCCCTCCCTCACTTTATTCCCTGTGAATGGGGGGGGGGGGGCTGCGACTTCCCTTACCCGTTTGTCTGGGACATCGGGAAGTAAGAGTGTTTGCGTGTGTATGTGTTTTTACTGTGTTTAAACTGTATTGGTAGCGATGTGGCAGTATCTGGAAGTAATCCCTCCACGAGCACTGCCAGAGCTGGCCGCACTGTCATGGCGGCTGGTGTGGTGGCTGAGGGAAGCTTCTTCCTTTCCTTGCTGTGAGGAGAAGGGGGCGGGGCCGGGCGCTTGGCGCGCTGGCGGCGGCCGCCCCTCTCCTTCAGGCGCTCTCCGTGGCATGGCTGGTAGGGGGCGGGGCCGGGCGCTTCTCGCGCCGGCGACCCGCCCGACTCCGTTCTCGGGCGCCCTTGGCATCTCGGGCGCCCTCTGCTCTGTTCCTTACTAGGAAGGGGGCGGGGCCAGGCGCCTCTCGCGCCGGCGGCGGCCTGCCCCACTCTGCTCTCGGGCGCCCTTGGCGGCGCCCGGCTCTTAACAGAGGAGGGAGCGGGGCCGGGCGCTCCTCGCGACGGCAGCGGCCCGCCCCGCTCTACTCTCAGGCGCACTCTGAGGCGCCCTGTGCTCTGTCTGGTAGGGGGCGGGGCCGGGCGCTCCTCGCGGCGGCCCGCCCCACTCTGCTCTCGGGTGCCCTCGGCGGCGCCCGGTTCTTAACAGTGGAGGGAGCGGGGCCGGGCGCTCCTCACGACGGCAGCGGCCCGCCCCGCTCTGCTCTCGGGCGCACTCTGAGGCGCCCTGTGCTTTGTCTGGTAGGGGGCGGGGCCGGGCGCTCTTCGCGCCGGCCCGCCCCGCTCTGTTCTCGGGCGCACTCTGAGGCGCCCGGAATCTTGACTGGTAGGGGGCGGGGCCGGGCGCCCCTCGCGCCGGCCCGCCCCGCTCTGTTCTCGGGCACACTTTGAGGCGCCCGGGGGGCTTGACTGGTAGGGGGCGGGGCCGGGCGCTGCTCGCGCCGGCCCGTCCCGCTCTGTTTTCGGGCGCACTTTTAGGCGCCCGGTGTCTTGACTGATAAGGGGGCGCGGTGCGGGATCCGTTCCGGCCCGCTCTTCTTCCTGGCCGTCGAACTGAGGAGGATTGCATCTCCTGCGCATGGCTGGTGGTGAGTGCCCTGCAGGGCTTTGCTTGCTTTGTTTCTGGTTTTTTTTTTTTTTTTTTTTTCTACTTGTTAGCATGACATGTCAGGCCTTGATGCATTGTTTTTTAGTATTTATATATATTTATATGTATTTATATGTCTTTATATGCCACGTTCTGTTTGCATGTATGTGTGCTTGTCTTGCTACCTTAATTATGGGGGCCCCCTCCTTGTCATGGTGTCCTGGGGTCCCTTGGCCTGCAAATCCTCCCACTACCGGACTTAAAGGGCATCCCGGGTTGCTTCTAGCGTAATTCCCGCTGGTCGTTGCGACTACCATTCCAATCAGCATTTGGAGGCTCCCCTGATCCGGGCTCTGGCTCCCGGCAATGTGTGGGTTGGGGGGTATCCCTTGTTGGGATACTGTGCTGGGGCATGCTATTTTTTTCAGTAGGCCTTATCATGGCGGTTGGGGGCGCGGACGCCTGGGTTGGTGCCGACGGCCTCATCGCCTACTTCACCTCAAATTACTCGTACCCCATGTGACTTGTCACTAGCGGGGAGTCGCAATCTGATGTTTTGTGCTGGATTGGCCAACATCGAGATATTGTTTCTAGCTCTGTGGCCAAGCATGTGCACGGCCCAGCGGTTAGAGCATATGTTTATTGAACTTTATTCCCCAGCGGTGCAGGCTCTGATATATATATATATATATATATATATATATATATATATATATACACTTTATGGCCTCGTCTAAGTGAAGCCATCCGTCACTGGTAGTGCCGGTTATTGATGTTCATGATTCCCTTGACTGGTCTGTTTATTTTCCGCTTGCGGAAGGACCCGTTTACGGAATCTGAGGATCAGCAGTTTGGGATGCTGATGCCGGGCCGGGGCTTGGGGATGCTTTGGTTATCCCCAAGTTCTTGGGCCATTTATTTGAGGTGCTGGCTATTCCTACTCCGGCGAAGTCCCCTCCGCGGAAGGGAAAATAATTTTTTTCTTGAGACCTCTAAGCCTCGTCTGGGTGCCCAACTCAGCTTCATTCTAATATGTGATTATTGCTCCCCTATTCTTTCCTTTCATGGTGCCAGAACTGGCAGAGGTGCTGCCTTCTCTATCTTCAGGGGTGATTCCCCTGTTCTCGGGTTTCCTCGGTCTCCCGGGCTGTGCAGGGGTCAGTGCTATTGTTTCAGCCCTTGTGGTTCTCTAACGGGATGGATCCTTCAGAACCATTCTGGTTTTTGAGGCCTTCTACAGGTTCATCAGAACCCAGAGGTTCTGCATGGAGACTCTGCGCTCAGTCATCAATTCCCTTCATCTGGGGGATTTCGTGACGTTTATGGCCATCAAGGTTATTTGCCTTTATGTATCTACCTACCCTGCTCGCCAGAGATTTCTCAGGTTTGGGGTGTAAGATCGGCGGTTTCACTTGTGGCCCCCCCCTTTCTGGTTGCCTTCGGTGCCAAGGGTGTTCGTCGGGGGGCTGGCGGGCATGATGGCCCTTATCAGCCCAGGGCGTTTACAGTGGGCTGTATCTGGATGGCCTACTCATTACAGCATCTTTTCTTTGCTGGGGGGCGATGGCCTCCAGGGTAGTTACGTCGCTGGAAAAGTTTGGAGGGGTGATGATCCACCCCAAGTTCTTTGGCATGGATCTGGTTCCGGTCAGGCCGGAGGGTTCCTTCTTCACCCTATGGTACAGAGGTTCTTGGACCTGATATTTGTTCTCCTGGACAATCCTCGCATTTCTTTCTGGCTTGGGAAGTATCTGGCGGGATTGATGGTGACTTTCCTTTTAGACAGTCCCTTTTGCTCCTTTTTTGGCCCCTTGTTGGGAGCCGGTTTCCTCGCATGTCAGCCTGTCGGGCTGGGTAGGTTTCTGGATGGATTTTCAGTTCTAGGGGCTGGGGAGTCTTCGGGAGACTCACGCTCCCATCTCTGTTTTTGGAGTTCAGAGCTATTTGTGTGATACTTTCATGCTGTTTGCATCATTTACAGGTTTTGCCGGTTCGGGTTCCTTGGGACGATTGAACCGCGGTCGCTTTCGTCGATCACCAAGGAGGGTCTCGCAGCAGGAGTGCCTTCAGGGAAGCTTCGCTGACCCTTGTTGGGTGGAGAGCGATGTTCCATGCATTTCAGCTGCGTTCTCTCTGGGCGTGGATATCACGGAGGCGGTTTCCTTGGGCAGGGGACCCTCTCAGTGTGGGAATTGTTCTTTCTTCTGCAAGGTGTTCCGGTCCTCACAAGTGGTAGATTCCGGAGGTGGTTTTCTTTGCCTCATGTTGCTATCACTAGCTCCCAACGTTTGGTTTTCGGTCTCAGGTTCCTTTGCCTCCGGCAGTGGTCATCATATCTTTTGCCTGGCGGGGTCTGGGGTTCCTGTACCTGTTTCCGCCAAGGTGGCGCGCTAGCTGGCTCCTGTGGGTGCGTCAGCAATGTTAGTGGCTCCAGGGTGGCCAAGATAGGCTTGGTTCTGTAGTTGCATACGCTGGCTTGGCGGTGTGGCTGCTGTAACCTCCTCCATTTTCTTGTGGAGTTTGCCTGATGTTGTGCTTCAGACCCTTGTTTGGGCTAGGAAGTGGTCTTCCTTTACCTTTTCTACAGGACCTGCGGTCCTATATTGATGAGTGTGAGGCTAGGGCCTTGCGTTGCAAGGTGTTTTTTGTTCACCAGGTTTTTGGGCTTCCGTCGGTACGGTCTGGGGCTCCAGCTTAAGTGCTTTGCTGGGGCAGGCCTCTGTCCTGGTGGTCTCCTTCTAGGGACCTCTGTCCTCTAACAGCCTTGCGTCTGTTTGGGATTTGTGTTTTGCCTACACTACATATTGCCTTTTTGTGGCTAGTTCCTCTGTTCGCTGTGTTTCCATCCCTTTTGGGATGTGGTTCTTCTTCCTTTGGTCTAGCTTGAAGAGGAGAGGGCCCTTCTGGGGGTCCTGTTTTCGTTCCATTTCTTGGCTATTTCCCTTTTTCGTAGGAAGGAAGTCTTGTTTGTGGTACCCTCTGGCCTCTGACGGGTTTGGCATCGAAAAGGCTACTATTTTTAATGGATATGTCGGGTCCTTGTGTGGGCTTAGTTTGCTAAGGGGAGGTTTCCCCCTTTTCAGTTTAGCGGAATAAGTGGTGCGACTACTACTTGGTCTTCTGTTCATACCTTTTATAAGTCTTTGTAAGGTTGCTGTGCGGACCTTAGTGGATGATGTTTTTGGCCGTAAAATTATTCAAACGGCAGGGGTTTTCATTGGTGCATTTTTGCCTATTAGGATCCCCACCCTTTTTGGTCACTGCTGTTGGATGTCCCAAGTGTAATGACTACTTCCGAAGCAGGGTGTGAGACATACTTAGAATAATACCATTTTGTGAATACTCACCTTGTAAAATGGGTATTATAAGTATGTCTCACACCCTGCTTCGCCCCGCCCTGAGTTGTATTTTGGATCCTCTTTGGTGTTACTGTTTTCTTGTAGTTTTTATTGGCTCTTCCTGGTCCCCTTACTGCTTTTCTATACTGGGGGATGTGTGGGGGGTCCCAGGTATTTATGGGCCAGGGAGGAGCTTCCTTTTTTTCTAGTCATCTCTGCAGAAAGTTCGCCCTCTGCTGGACATAACCCAAGTGTAATGACTACTTCCGAAGCAGGGTGTGAGACATACTTATAATACCCATTTTACAAGGTGAGTATTCACAAAATGGTATTTTTTTTTGGTTGACACATTGAACCTTTGGTGGGCTCTAATTTGCTGGACTACTCCTCTTCAGGACTTGTCCTTTTTGGGGACTCTCGGTCAGTATGAGGACAGTGGCTTGTTCCTTTTTATCTGTGAAGGTCTCGGAACAGGTTGACCCTTCAAGAAGGTTCCGGCTTGGTTCTAAGTGGGGGTTTACATCCCTTGCGCTTCATTGGTATTAGCTTGGCTGGCTGCCCTAACGTGGCAGGAGGTTCTATTCTAGTGTCTCACTGAGTCCCTACTGGTGTGGCCCTGTGGGGCCCCTTTGCTATTACAGGGACTCTGTCCTGGATTATTGTCCCAGGACTCTCTGGCCTTGGTCATGAGGGCCTAGTATTGCTTCTGTCAGGACATTATATTCTATATGTCTTAACTTCTTTCACCCTGCCAGGCGGGGTTCTGCATAAGATTGCAGTAGAAAGGGAGAACCGTTATGCTGGGGGCCCTGGGTGGCCCAGCAGGGCGTGGTTCGCAGATTTTCTGCTGAAGACAGTCGGACTGTATGCCCTCTCAAGAGGGCCGTTCTGCCTATTCAGGCTCCCTACTACGTCGCCCTTACCTACAGGCCTTTTAGGCGATTGGTCGGTTGGCTTTTCACCCTATTGGAGATAGGTATCTCTGGGTGTCTTTTCTCTATTGGAGGGCTAGGCCTAGCTCCCTCCTCTTCTTCTCCTTTTTCTGCCGGCTATGTTGGAGTATGTTGTTCTAGTCTGCTTTGCTTGGACTAGCTCTCTTTCCTGCGGGATGTTCCCTATCCCTGGGTCCTAGAATTATTATAGCACGGTTGAAGTTGGCTCCCCAACTCAGTGCTCTGAAGATTTCAGGGCTCGCCCTGTTCACCTACTGCAGACGTCTAGTTCAATCTTCTGTGTTGCGCATTCCTCAGGGGTTGCTCAGGTGCATTCCCCAGGGAATTCTATGCTCCCTTTTTGGGGGGTTACTTATCCGGATGCCCTGCTAAGGGTTCCCTGGGGTCTTATTCAGGTTCTTGTCTGAACTGTTCCTTCCCTCATATCGCTCTTCTGGGGCGGTTGCTTCAGTCAGAAATGTCTATATAAGAAAATAGGAAAATCGAACACCCAAAACACAATGCTGCATTCCAAATAGCGTTATTTTAATGCTGGTGAATATATATACAGTATACAAAAAAGTGAAGCAATATATACAAGTGCAAACTAGCAACAGATTACAATGTATAGCAATAGACCGCAGATTAATCAAGAACTCAACAGATATCCAGCATATATAACAGGTCACATGGATCTTACAGGCAGCAAGTAGAAAATTTTAAAGTGTATACATAGTGCATTGCAATACTAGATTACCCGTGGACCTGATACAGCATAACATATCATAGAACGCAGCAATTACAGAGATCACAGAGAGGCGACTTACAAAGACAAGCAGCAAGCTAGGATACCGGGTGGACAACAGATACAAACTCGACGTTTCGGCCTGGTCAGGCCTTTCTCAAGAGATGCGCTTCTCTTGAGAAAGGCCTGACCAGGCCGAAACGTCGAGTTTGTATCTGTTGTCCACCCGGTATTGCTATACATTGTAATCTGTTGCTAGTTTGCACTTGTATATATTGCTTCACTTTTTTGTATACTGTATATATATTCACCAGCATTAAAATAACGCTATTTGGAATGCAGCATTGTGTTTTGGGTGTTCGATTCTCCTATTTTCTTATATAGACTGTTCCCCCATGTGCAAAGAGTGGTTGCACATTGGAGTTTCAGAACCCCTTTCTTTTTGGCTTATGCCTTATGTTAACTATAGTTCTTGTGTTTTCTAGATTAAGTGTGCTACAACCTTTGTCTAATTGTTCAGTCAGAAATGTGCCATAAAGGATGGCTCTGTTAGCGGTCCTAGTCATTATATATATATGTTATATATCGGTACACCATGAGGTGAGGGTGTTCCGCCTTACGCCGAATTGGGTCCAGGCGGTGTTCTTATCCTCCTTTAGTCCAGACCCTACGGTCTCTGGGCTATTGTCTGGCTTACTCTGAGCGAAAGGGATCTGTATCCCTCATCAGGTGTTGGGAGATTCCTGGCCTTTCTCTTGTCCCTGGTAGGGATTATGCCCCTTGGGGCTTATAGGTTTCTCCATCCTTATGTCCGGATCTGATTGCTAACACGGGTGTAGGTGCCCTTTGGCTTGGTCCTGCTCGGTCGCTTTTGTTCCTCTGAGCCTAAAGTAAACATCTCGGCTCTTGCTGAGCCTTCTTAGCGTTGTTTTTCAGTATTCCTGCTGGTCTCGCCTGAGACCTGGGTTCATATTCCCAGATGGGGAGAGCTCTAAGGTTGCCATGGCTGGCCTTTTTCTCCAGTAGCATGGTTAGGCTGTTACTCTGGCCTACTCGTTAGGGGAAGATTCTTCTTCTCTCTTGCTTTTTGCTCTCTTACTACTTGTGTTTGGCTTGGGCCTTTCAGCACTAGGTTCTGTTGAGCAAGCTGGCTAGTCCGCTGATGTGTTCAGTTCTGCCTTTACAAGAATTCAAAGGCTGTGGTTAGAGCATTGCTCTCGTTGCTCTTGGTAGCATGGTTAAGGTGACAACACTTTTATGGTTGTCTGTGCCTTTTTTCACGGGGATCCCACCCTACTTATGGACACTGCTATTGGATGTCCCACATGTAAGGACTATGTCTGGAGCAGGACGTGCTGTCTGCTTAGAATAATACAACTCTGTGAAGTACTCACCTGTAGAGTTGGTATTATATGCAGACAGCACGTCCTGCTCCACCCCACCCTGATTCACCTTGTTCTGGATCCCCTGTGTGGTGATTATTATCTTGGATATTATTGCCAGTTTCTGGGTGGTTGGTTTCTCCTGGCTTCTTCTCTCACTGCTTTTCAATGCTGGGGATTTGTGGGAGGTCCCTCGGTATATGTAGGGCCGGGAGGAGCTTGTTTTCTTCATGATTCTGCAGTGCACGGCGCTGAAGGCGGAGGTATACCCACATGTAAGGACTATGTCTGGAGCAGGACGTGCTGTCTGCATATAATACCAACTCTACAGGTGAGTACTTCACAGAGTTGTATTTTTCTTTTGCTTCCCCGCAGTCGGAGCTGACGGACCTGGTTCAGTCATACAACAACGACGTTATTAACGCCTCCTGCGCGCTCATCTGCAACTGGGCGGAAAAGATCCTGAAAAGATCCTTCAACAACGTTGTGGAGGTGGCTCAATTCCTCATCCAGCAGCACATCATAAACCCGCGCAGCGCCAACGCCGAGCTCGTCCTCTCTATGGTCCTATCAGGTGATCCTCCCTATCTGAACATCGGGGCCTGCAGCTTTGGGATTTGTTTCTCTTTTAACATTGACCCTTTTGATATTCGTTCCCTTTTCTTTATGAAACAGAAAACTCTCAGAGCAGCGGACAGAAAATACAGAAACCGCCCGCCGAGGGGCCTGGGAATAAGAGGCCGCCCTCTCCTGATAACAGTGCAACGGACGCTTCTGCTAAGGTGAGGAGTTCACACTATGCTTTGTGTTCAAGCTGCTCTGAATAGTCTAAAACCAAACCATCCGCATCGGAGGCTTGCAAGCATCTCCGGGCCATTGCTGCGCCTGTTATCTATACTACGGTGTCCCTAACCGTTACCACACTATAGATAGTAATAGAAAGGTGGCAGACAGGGTAGCAGGGTAACAGATGGAGGGTAGCTATTTACAGTGAGTAACTGACACAATGTTCAGGCCCTTTAAGATGTCTACTGTTCAGATAAAAAAAGCCTTTTTGGAACAACTTGAGGTGTGTTTTACTGATTATTATTATTAAAGTGTATTTATAAAGCGCCATCATCTTCCATGGCGCTGTATAATGTGAAATTACAAACCGGGTTAAAACGTACGGAGTGGGTGTCCCGAGTATGGTGCGGAGCAGACGTGGCTAGTGAGGCTCCCGTCACCCCAACCTGGATAAAGAGTGTTTAGAAGAGGCAACAGACCTACAACCGAGATGACCAAGCGGCGGAGTAAGAAGAGAAGCAGCGGTGATGGAAGAAAGAGTCCCCCAAAGTGGATGACAGCCGGGAAGTGGATGAGAAAAGAAGAAGCGGAGGCGAGCAAGATGGCGCCCGCAAGTGAAAGTGAAGAGGAGAGCACGGCGGAGGCAGTGCATCTTGCCTGTTCGTCAGGCGAGGGATCTGGCGGCAGGCGACAGGCGCAGCCTGGCGGAAGGTTCGGTGGAGAAGCCGCGCCCGGCAGGAGGTGAAGTACCGGCGGAAGGCGAAGTACACCCAGACGGAGGTGGGTGTACAAAGATGGCGGCCGGTGCGATCCGCACTGGCGCGGGCCGCAGGCGGTGACGGAGAGAGATGACATGCCGGGCAGGCATGAAACGAGTGATAGCACGCGGTCCCCGGGGGGTCACAAAAGATATAAAAGGCAACAACAGAATCGCAATGGGGGATATTAAAGATACAGCGCAGAAGAGGCAGTCCAGGGAGGGCGATATAATGAGTCCCCAGCCAGAGAGGGGAAAGCCTGACAGAGGCCTCCAGCCCAGTGAAGAGAGGCCAAGCATTGATACCCGGATGCCCCAGAGAATGGAGGGCGTAAACAACCTGCGGGCAGAAATCGCCTAGGAAAATATGCATATACCCCACGTGCAGTTGAACCGACTCCCCCACAGCCACCCCCACAGCGGCCGAAACAACATATACGAGGAAACCCCAGACGCCTTGCCGCAAAGGCAGTGCAGAATTAGAAATAACCACTGGGCCGAAGCGGCAGAACGTAAACTAATGGTGATAAGCACCCCAACGTCCTCCCTGTCACCATCCCCGGAGAGAGAGGCAAGATCTCCCGGAGCAAGTCCTGCTCCAATGTCCCCAGCTGGGCCACTCGCCACACCCATTCCTGTGTTGGCCCCAACAGCGGTAGATGAATGGGGACCGACGATGCCATCAGAACTCCTGGCGAGCAGAGATACAAGCGGGACGGAAATCCACATGGCGACCATCTCCCTTCTAAGGGGGCTCCCCATCAAAGCTGATATTGAAGGCTTGATCGCGAAGTACGAGGCTGCACACAAATGAGAAATCGCCGCAGTCAGGCAACAAGTATCGGCGGTGGAATCTAAAGTGAATATACTTGAAACGGAGAGTTCTTCTGCTACTAATCGTATCCAAGCTCTTGAATCCAGATGTGACAAACAAGAAGCCATGATACAGGTATGCCACCTTCATCTTGATGATTTGGAAAACAGGAGTAGAAGAAATAACCTACAGCTTAGGAGCATCCCCGAGGTGGAATCTGGCGAGGACTTGAAGCGCATCGTCACGACCATTTTCAATTCGGTCCTCGTCAGGGACCCTCCACCAACATAGAGCTAGACAGGGCACATAGATCCCTGGGACCAAAGATCTCAGATCCTGCGTATCCTAGAGACGTCATATGTAGAATTCACCACTATATGTTAAAGGAAGACATCGCGAGGAAGGCTTGGAATAAAGGATTGGTGGAATACAAGGGAACATCAATCAAGATCCTCCCGGACTTGTCTAGGCGGACCTTGCAAATGCGGAGAACCTTGAAACCCTTGTTGGAGATCGTGGTGAGGAACGGGGCTACATACAGGTGGGGTTTTCCATTCCACCTGATTGTCAGTAAGGATCGAAGCTCCTATGTCCTGAAATCCTATCAGGAACTGGGAGGCCTGTTTGCCTTTTTGCAGCGTGACCCAATCCAGATCCCAAACTGGCTCGAACATTATATGCAGCCGCTGCCTCGGTCCGGGACCTCAGACGCCTCGAAAGACCGTCGAGGCACTTAGAAGCAACGGCATAAACAAGCCCCCATTGTGGAATTTCTGCTATATGAAGACTTTCTGAATGTTAAGGTAACCCCCGGGCTTTCCTTACCCTTCCTTGGAATACAGTCGGGGCAAGGGGTGAGGAGGCTTTAGGGGAAAACAGGCGCTTTTTGCCAACTGAGTAGATGCTGCACACTTATATACTGCAGGGAACGATAAGACAGAGTCTAGCTCGACTGACCCTACACTGTTCATCCAGATCTGCTCCCCCCCACTTGGTAGTTAGTTTAGGTTATGTACATAACTTTGATATGTTGATGTTTTGATATATTACAATTCTTTTGGTTTATTTGCTGTTAATACCATAAGCAGTTGTGGGATGGGCGGGGAGGTCTCTCCGGACGCTCCTTTCCTAGGTCGGACACAGCACCCCCAATAGGTTGGCCTTATTGGCGCTAGGTGCCCATAAGGCCCATTGTGCTCTCCCGGTTTGGGGAAAAGCTTAGAGTTTTTCTCGTATTCTTCCCATCTCCCCTACCCCTTATTTTTTGTCTCCCTATTTTCTTGCTCACCACCTCCTGTAACCTCCCTAGCCCCCCCCCCCCCCCCCCCGACTGGGAGGCGACCAAGAAGTAGGTCCGTTAAGGACCCTCAGGACCAATTGACTCCCGGGGTGGGAGGGGTACTCCTGTGACCAAACGAGTGGACTTCTTCACGACCAGTGATGACAGATCTCAGAATATTATCACTCAATGTGAAAGGGATGAACAGTCCCGAAAAAAGAGCTCTAGTGCTGAGGAATATAAAAAGTCTCAGAGCTCAAGTGGCATTTCTGCAAGAGACCCATTTCAGGGCAGCCAATCCGCCCTCTTTCGGCAGCAAGCACTTTCCGAGAAGCTATCACAGCTACTCCCCAGACTCTAGGTCAAGAGGAGTAAGCATAGCAATCTCAGCTTCCCTGCCGTGGGAATTGGTTGACTTTAAAGCTGACAATGAGGCTAGGTGGCTGTTCCTGAAAGGCCAGATCTCCTCCATACCGTTCACATTTGCAAACGTGTACGTGCCAAACTCCGACCAGACAACATTTCTGGGGAGGACCCTAGATGAACTCTCGGCCTACAGAGAGGGCAAGTTAGTACTGGTAGGCGACTTCAATCTGGCACTAGATCTACTCCTTGACACCTCTAGGGGAGCTCCTCACATGTCCTACACCAAATTGAAGAGGTTGAAAAGGGTTCTAGCCTTGCACCAACTAGTTGACCCGTGGAGGATACAACACCAAGACACCCGAGACTACACCTTTTATTCCCCCCCCCCCATGGGTCATACTCTAGAATTGACATGTTCATGGTGACCCATGGGTCCCTAGGCCGGGTAATAGATACGGAAATAGATTGTACTACTATCTTGGACCATGCTCCGGTGGCTATCACTATAACCCTCCCCTTCCCGAGTCCCCGGAGTTGGAATTGGCGGTTAAATAACTCACTATTTGAAGATCAAGGAGTCCTGGCGGAAATTCAGAAAGACATCCGGGATTTCTTCGAGCTAAACATGTCACCTGAGATCAGCCCGGGGGTTCTATGGGAAACCCATAAATGCTACATCAAGGGTTCCTTTATCAAGCTAGGCACAAAACTGAAAAAAGAGAGATCAGAGCGCGTTCTCGAACTTATCCGTGAGATCAGAAAGCTGGAGACTTTGCATAAAAAATCTCTCTCTGCCAATCACCTCTCGGCTCTAACTGCGCTCAGAGAAAAGTTGAAGACGCTCTGTTGTGACAGACTCAAAGCACAACTAAGTGTTGCGGGATCTTCTATGAGTTGGGCGACAAATGTGGCAAACTCTTTGCTCGAGCACTGAAAGCCGAGAGAGCGAAGGCCTACGTCCCTAGAGTTATCAATGCAGGGGGACGGGTGGTTCACCTATCTAGCGAAATTGCTGACGCCTTCAGGAAATCTTATGAGGGTCTGTATAATTTACCTAGAGCAGACGGGCCAGAGAGAGAGGAAGCGATGCTACGTTACATTAGAGATTCTGGGATGCCCAAGCTTCCGAGAGAGGTTTTGGAGGACTTAGAGGAACCAATATCCATGGAAGAGGTGCAGAAGGCAATCTTACATCATGTCATAGGTTTGGACCAGGTGGGGTTTATGCCGCTCAGAGAGGCTAGGGACAATGCTATCAAGGTACTCAATCTGATCCACTGGGCTCAACAGAGCCCTTCTCCTCGCTACCGATGCGGAGAAGGCCTTTGACAGAGTTAACTGGCAATTTATGCAGGCCACCCTCAAGCACATAGGCCTTGGACCACACGCCCTAGGCTGGATTTGCAGCTTGTATGGTGCCCCATCCCCATCGGTGCGAGTGAATGGAATGCTCTCGGAGTCATTTTAAGATCTCCAATGGGACGAGGCAAGGATGCCCCCTCTCCCCAATAATTTTCATTCTTACCCTAGAGCCCCTCCTATGCATGATTGGTGGAAACACCGACATCAGGGGGTTGGGGGACCCACCGGG
This sequence comes from Gastrophryne carolinensis, assembly GCA_027917425.1. NCBI lineage: Eukaryota > Metazoa > Chordata > Amphibia > Anura > Microhylidae > Gastrophryne > Gastrophryne carolinensis. The sequence continues at coordinate 161,506,566 of CM051244.1, read as the reverse complement.
TCGGTACAAAGTTGCGGAGTTCGCCGGTGACCTGATCTTTGGCCTGTCACACCCAGAGACATCCCTACCCAACTTATTAAAAGAGTTGAAAAGTTATGGGGACTTATCAGGATACAAAATTAACTATTCCAAGTATGCAGCACGCCCTGCTCCAGTAATGATTCATTACGTCTGGGATATAGTCCACAAGAGGGCGCTTTACTGCAGAGATGGCAAAAAAGAGGCCCCTCCCGGTCCTTATATACCCGGGACCTCCCACTAAATTCACCAGTTTAGTCTCTGCAGTCAGTTGCGAAGGTCAAGATGATGGCTTCTCTCCTCGCAGGTAAGCCGGGCTGCACAGCCCCCGGCCCTGTGTCCTATTCCCACCCGTGCCACTATTTACCTGCCTCCCAGCTTTGGCTGCATGGTCGGGTGATGGTAGGCAGCACCTATTAGAGGTGCTTTTTAATGGAGATCCCCCACCAAAGGGTAGGCGGCACAGGTTGGTGAGCCTGACATGGGATGCCCCGTCCGCTTATAGCCCTCATTACATGTTTAACAAATGTACCTATGGGCTTATTCCCCCCTTCTTCTTTTGCCCGGTTGGTCGGGGGTCAGTATTACAGTGTGCATGTGTGAATGTTTGTTTGCTACTGTATCGCTTTGCACTTTCTTCAGCGCTGGCACATGGCTCAGCACTACCTCTCCTCCTTTCTTCACTTCATCTTTTTACATGTTATTTCAAACGGGCCGCACGCGCGCTCGGCGGCGGCGGACCGGTGACGTCATCAGGCCAGTTTGATACTGATTGGCTGCAGCGCAGGGTCTGCAGCCTGTCCCCGCTTTCTCTCCCAGCACCATCTTGATCGGCTGTGGTGGACTGATTGCCCTGCCGGCATGCATGAGTGCCCTTGTGGGCGTTTTAAAACGATTTGCCTGTATATTATGCATGTTTAAATGTGTTTTTATAATGATTGTGGGTATCATTTATGTCTTTCAGGGGGACAACCTAAATTAGAGGTTTCTCCCAGTCCTGTGTCCTTATCACCCATATTAACATTGGGGGCTTAAATTTAAACATTTTAATTACTAAATCCTCCCACCAGCGGACATTTAAGGGGCATCCCGGGTAGCTGCACAGCGTAATTCCCATTGATCTGTGTGACTTCAAATTCACCATATGGAGGCTTCTCAGGATATTGTGCTCGGGGTCCCCTCGGGGCAAGCCCGGCTATGTGGGGTGTGCGGGGTTGTGTACCCTGCGGCCAGCAAGCACTTGCGCGGCAATCTGGGTCCCTTGTGTCTGGGTCGGCACCCTCGGTCTCATCCCCCGCGCCCCCGCGCTTGATTATGACCCCTAGTGACACTAACACTAGCGGGGAGTCGCAATCTGATGTTTCCGCCAGACTGGCCAATATTGAGAGACTGATTGCTAGCTCTGCAGCCCGTAAGGCTCCAGCTAAAAGACGGCACATGGCGCCCGCTGCGTCGGCCTTTATCTATGGATCAAGATGATTTCCTTGATTTGTCTAATTATGCCCCTCTCAAGGAAGGGGAATTATTTTCAGATTCAGATCTTTCTGACGATCAGCATTGCCTTGGGGCTGATGCCGGCTCAGAGCATTGGGATGCTGACGACACCCATAGACTTCTGACTCAAATTTTTGAAGTACTTTCCATTTCCCCTCCTGCAGCGGCACCTAAGCAGCAGGGGGAATTGTTTGATACCGCAAAACCACGTTTGGAATTCCCAGAATAGACACATTTTAATAATCTGCTTCTCAAGGAATGGGAACGGCCTAGCCGGCTTCCCGGTATCCCGGTAAGGGGTGGGATAGGAGGTATCCCTTCCCCTCGGATGTGGTCAAATGTTGGTCAATTCCCCCCGAGGTGGATGCCCCCATCCTGGGGCTGTCTAATTCTTCTGTTGTGCATTCCCCGGATTCCACTAACTTGAAGGATAGTGAGGACCGGCATATTGACCAACTGGCCTCCCACACCTTTGCTTGTGTGGGTTTGGCCTTGCGTCCGGTTTGTGCTTCCGCTATTACGGCCGTGGCTATTAGGACCTTGGTCAGGGGCCTTCTGGACGGCTCCCATGAGGATCCTTCTAGTGCTGAATTTAGAGCCTTGTCACAATGTGAGTTGTTCATCTCCTATGTTCTCTCTGCCTTAGATGACACCATTCGGATGTGTAGCAGGAACTCGGCCTTGGTTGTCTCTATCCGCCGCTCGGTCTGGTTGCGCCAGTGGGCAGCTGACAATGCTGCCAAGAAGGCTCTCACGGGGCTTCCCTTTAAAGGGTTGCGCCTGTTTGGCGATCGTTTGGACCTTTTTGCTAAGGGAGGTAAGTTACCCCAATGCAAAAAGCAGCCGCGACCCTTTCGAGGCTCTGGGTCCTTCACTCCCTCCTTTCATGGGCCTAGGTCAGGCAGGGGGGTATCCTTTGCGGGACAAAGGGGATATTTCTGGGGCAAGGGCAGAGGCCGTGCCCGACCCGGATCCTCCTGGGGTGCCAAACCCAAATCCACTGCCAAGCCCGCTCAGCAATGAGGGGGTGCCCTCACCCTTGCGGGTGGGGGGACGGCTGCGGCCCTTCGCTCAGGTCTGGGCTCAACAAGTCTCAGACAATTGGATTCTGGAGGTTGTCTCCCCCGGATACAAGCTGGAGTTCACGGACTGGCCTCCTACCAGATTCCTCAGGTCATGGATTCCTAAGGACCCTCGGGCAGCTCAGGGTCTGTTTCTGGCGGTACAAAACCTTCTGGCCATGGGGGTCATTTGTCAGGTCCCCCCGGGAGAGAGAGGTCAGTGTTACTATTCCAATCTCTTTACAGTGGCCAAAAAGGATGGTTCCGTCAGACCCATCCTGGACCTAAAACTTCTCAACAAGTTCATCAGGACCAGACGTTTTCGCATGGAAACTCTGCGCTCCGCTATCGGCTCCCTGCGCCCGGGGGACTTTATGACTTCAATAGACATCAAGGATGCTTACCTTCATGTGCCGGTCTTCCCAGGGCACCAGCGGTTCCTCAGGTTTGCGGTGGAGGAACAACACTACCAATTTGTGGCACTTCCCTTCGGTCTCACCTCTGCCCCCAGAGTGTTTACCAAGGTGTTGGCAGGCGTGATGGCCCTTCTCAGAGCCCGGGGTATTCGCATTCTTCCATATATGGACGACCTCCTCATTACGTCCCCTTCACTCCAACAGGCAGAATTGGACCCCCGAACGGTGGTTGCGACCCTGGAAAGGTTCGGGTGGGTGATCAATTACCCCAAATCCTCAATCTCCCCGTCCCGGGTGACCGCCTTCCTGGAAATCACTCTGGATACTATTCAGGCCAGGATTTTCCTCCCTCAGCAGAAGATGGACTCTCTTCAAGCTCTGATTCAATTCTTGCTGTCCAGCCTTCACCCATCCATCCGGCAAGGGATGCAACTGGTGGGACAGATGGTGGCCTGCTTCGAGGCAGTTCCCTATGCTCGATTTCACATGAGGCCTCTTCAGCTCCATCTTCTGTCAGCCTGGGACAAGTGTCCCCTGTCTCTGGATCAGGCCTTTGTTTTGTCTCCACTGGTTCGGCGGTCCCCCCTGTGGTGGCTGGACTCGAGAAATCTTCTGGGGGGCAGATCATTTCTGACACCGTGCTGGGAGACGGTCACTACGGATGCCAGTCTGTCAGGTTGGGGGGGCTACTGGAGAGCCCACCAATTCCAGGGGCTGTGGGGTCCTCAGGAGGCACACGCCCCCATCAATGTTCTGGAACTGAGGGCGGTTCGGTTGGTGCTGGCGCAGCTGACGCCTCACCTACAGGGCCGGCCGGTACAGGTTCGCTCCGACAACCGGACTGCGGTCGCTTACATCAATCATCAGGAAGGGACTCGGAGCAAGAGTGCTCTCAGGGAGGTGTCGAGGACAATGTCCTGTGCATCTCTGCGGTTTACATTTCGGGAGCGGAGAATCTGGAATTCCCTGAGCAGGGGGGCCTCTCGCCGAGGAGAATGGTCCCTCAACGGCAAGGTCTTTCTATCCCTTTGTCACAGGTGGGGGATGCCGGATGTGGATCTGTTTGATTCTCGCCACAATCACAAGCGGCCAGCATTTGTCTCACTGTCCCAGGATCCTCTGGCTCTGGCGGTGGATGCCATGTCTCTGTCCTGGCAGGGGTTCGATCTCCTGTACCTCTTCCCTCCGTTTCCCCTTCTGGGCAGGGTTCTCCGCAAGATGATTCAGAAAGGAGTGCCAGCTGTTCTGGTGGCCCCCAGGTGGCCAAGACAGGTGTGGTTCGCAGACGTCGTGCAGCTGGCGGTCGATCAGTACCCTCTGCCCCTGGTTCCGGATCTTCTCACTCAAGGACGGCTCTGTTACCCCAATTTACAAACGCTGGCTTTGACGGCATGGCTGCTGAAACCCCCATCCTAAAGGAAAAGGGTCTGTCTGATGCGGTTGTTCAGACTCTGGTCAGGGCTAGGAAGAAATCCTCTTCTACCATCTACTACAGGACCTGGCGGACCTACATTGACTGGTGTGAGGCTAGGGCCTTTCCCTGTCGGGTGTTCTCCATACCTCGGATACTGGAGTTACTTCAACATGGTCTAGATATGGGTTTTCAGCTCAGCACTTTGAAGAGGCATGCTTCCGCCTTGGCTGTTTTCTTTCAGAGGTCTTTCGCTCTTCATCCTTTGGCCAAGACTTTCTTCCAGGGGGTCACTCATGTGCGCCCTCCCCGCAAACCCTTGTTACCGGTTTGGAATTTGAATTTGGTATTGTCTGCCCTTCAGGGTACTCCATTTGAGCCTGTGCATGAGGCTGCACTGTCTATTCTCACCTTGAAAGTTGCCTTCTAGGTGGCTATCCCTTCTGTCCAGCGTGTTTCTGAGTTGGCGGCTCTGTCCTTCAGGCCCCTTTCTTTGAGAGACACCAGGACAAGGTGGTTTTCCGCTTTAAACCAGACTTCTTGCCTAAGGTTGTCTCTGCCTTTCACCTCATTCAGGACATTGTGCTTCCTTCCTTGTGCCCTAATCCTGGTAATGACAAGGAGAGGGCCTTGCATTCTCTGGATGTTGTCAGAAACTTGAAATACTACCTGGTGGCTATGGCGCCTTTCAGGAAGACGGACGCCTTGTTTGTGGTACCCTCAGGTCCCAAGAAGGGTTTGGCGCCTGTTAAGTCTACCATTAGTAAATGGATTCGTCAGGCCATTGTTAGGAACTATTCTACTAAAGGGAGGGATCCTCCTTTCCGAGTCATTGCTCATTCTACCCGTGCTGTTGGGGCTTCCTGGGCCTTTCAGCACCGGGCTTCTGTTGAACAAGTTTGTAAGGCTGCTACTTGGTCTTCTGTTCATACCTTTTCCAAGTTTTACAAGGTTGATGTTCGGGCCTCAGCGGATGCTGTTTTTGGTCGCAAAGTTCTGCAGGCGGCAGTGGTTTGAACTGCGCATTGTTGCTTTTTTGGGATCCCCACCCGTTGTTGGACACTGCTATTGGATGTCCCAGACGTAATGAATCATTACTGGAGCAGGGCGTGCTGCATACTTGGAATAATACCATTCTGTGAATACTCACCTTGTAGAATGGTATTATAAGTATGCAGCACGCCCTGCTCCATCCCACCCTGAGTTTTTATTCTTGGATCCTCTATATGGTGAATGTTTTCCTGGTTAATGTTGTTATTCTTGTTATTGGCTTCTCCTGGTTCCCTTACTGCTGTTTTATACTGGGGAATTTAGTGGGAGGTCCCGGGTATATAAGGACCGAGAGGGGACTCTTTTTTGCCATCTCTGCAGTAAAGTGCCTTCTTGTGGACTATATCCCAGACGTAATGAATCATTACTGGAGCAGGGCGTGCTGCATACTTATAATACCCATTCTACAAGGTTAGTATTCACAGAATGGTATTATCAAAAGTCAGAAACATAAATATCCCCACAAAAAGGTTTAGTGTGATCCAGAACTCCTTCCCCTTTAGGTGCGCAGAGGAAAGTGTGACTTACCTGGGAACGAAGATTTGTAGGAACCTGGCCAATGTATATGCACTGAATTTCCCTCCACTACTCAAGAAATTTGAAGACCAAGCATCTAGGTGGTCGTCGGGTAAACTCTCGTGGTTCGGTGCAATGCGCTGAAGATGGTTCTGCTCCCACGGCTTCTTTACCTGTTACAGGCCCTTCTCGTTACCATCCCTGGAGCCTTCTTCTGGAAAGTAGACTCCCTTTTTGAGAAATTCGTGTGGGGTCGAGGGAGGCCGAGGCTAAGCAGAACCATCCTCACCAGGAGTAAGGAACATGGGGGTCTGGGCCTTCCCGACCCGGGCCTATACCATGCTGCGGCCCATCTCAGCCAAGTAGTAGATTGGTGCCTACATAAACATAAACAATGGGTGTCTCTGGAACAAAATCTTGTTGCACAAGTAGACTGTATCCCGTGGGCTGAACGGAGGAACTTGCCCTCGGCCCTGAAACACCCCACAGTGGGGACTACTCTACGTGTATTCTATCAATAATTACAGCCAGCGGGTCTCTCCCTGAGACCCTCGCCAATGGTCCCGGTGGATTTCCTCCGGGTTGCCGGGGGTCGGTCCCGGGGGTGTGGAGATCGGCCGGGGTCTTCAGAGTCAGACACCTGCTGACGGAGATGGGTTGGGTAGACATGGAGAGTCTGGCACGTGGGAAAGGGATCCCTGGTTGGTCGGCATGGCATCAGCTCTCTCACTTCCTTTCTACCCTCCAGGACCATAAAGGGGAACAAAGACATCTCACTCCTTTCGAGGAATTGTGTTCCAGTAAAAATACAGAAAGTCACACCCTCTCATACATATACAAAAGGTAGATAACCCCCTCAGACATGGAAGCAGCCCCGTTTATTGAAAAATTGGAGAGAGACCTGGATACTACTTTTACACCAGAGCAGAAGAGTAGGTTACTGAAATCGCCACACAAAACCTCGATATGCACTAGATATCAGGAGTGCAACTATAAGACTCTAACGAGGTGGTATAAGGTCCCTACGACAATCCACAAATGATTCCCAGGGGTGGAAGCAAAGTCCTGGAGGTGTGGAGACAGGGAGGGAAATCTGCTGCACATTTTTTGGACGTGCCTAAAACTTAAAGAGTTTGGGGACAAAGTCAGAGGAGTGGCAGGTAGCCTAGTGGATGAGGTAGTTCCAGATGACCCAGCCCTGTGCTTACTTCACATGGCGAAGGGACCATTGAAGAAATACCGGGGCTCCTTACTATGCCACCTTCTTAAAGCAGCCAAAGCTTGTATCCCCCAACTATGGAAAAAGGAGGAACCGCCCTCGTATGCAATGTGGGCCCTAAAAGTAAATGAGGCGATAAGGTTTGAAAATCTCATGGCCTCTAGGGAAGGCAATCACGAGAAGTTCATGATGACATGGTTTAAGTGGATGGAATACACAGAATCTGAGGAGTACAAACACTCGTTTGTTGGGGCATAGAAACCCTTCCCCACGGGAGACCCCCCACACTCTTTCTCCCTGTTTCTCCCTCTCCCCTCATTAGGTAGTTTTAAATTTAAAGCCAACAGGTATCTCAGAAATCAGATAGTTGACCCGATGGAGCACACACCCTTCTCCCCCGAGCGACATGGGTCAAAGTAGATGAGGGGAGGGATGGATGATCCCTGGGTGACGCCACTATCCTGTTTACAGTCTGCCTGAAATAGCAGGGCACCATAACTCGTTCCTGATCCAGGAAACGCGAAGGGAGCCCTTAACACAAGACTTCAAGAGCTCGGCCAGACCATGGGCTGGGTGAGGGGATACCCCCGACAGACTTCCAAAAGCTGCCCCCTCAGGGCTTGGTTGCCGCCGCTGCATAGGCTTAATGTGTGTGTTACTATAAAGATATATTCCTGAAGGCTGATTATGGTTTTCTGTACTGTTACCTGTAATCCTTGTATTTGTTGTGAAAACTTAAGAATTTACAAAAAAAAACACAATTAACTTACAACACATAACAGAAAAGCACAAATGAAGAGTTCACACTTTGCTTTGTGTTCAAGACCTGAAAAGCCTAACACCAAACCATCCGCACCGGAGGCTTGCAAGCATCTTCGTACAGCACGCCGGCTATTGCTGAGCCTGTTATCTTTACTACCGTGTCCATGAACCACATTACCACACTATAGATAGTAATAGAGAGGTGTAGCAAGGGTAACAGATGGAGGCTCACTGTTTACAGTGAGTAACTGACACAGTGTTTAGGCTTTAAGATGTCTACTACACAGATGAAATAACTTTTTTTGGAACAACTTGAGGTGTGTTTTACCGATTGATTATTGAACCCTGAGCTGACCCCTTTTGCTCTCCACTGTTCATAGATTTTTCTGGTGTCGTTTGGTCTTCCAAAATAATCAAAGGAAGTGAAATATATGCGCAACGATGAACACAGACATAACAGTATGTGCTCAATGTTCCACAGGGAAAGCGCATTCTGCCGCTCCGCCCAGGGACACTTCATCCATTGGACATCATCATATAAGGAAGAATCTAATTACTGGCTCAATGATTGGTCATCACAGCCACCGATTATATTCTTAAGAATGTTAGCGACGCCTCGGGGGGCCGACCATAATAAGGTGTTGTCTGGCTCCTCAGCGCAACCTTGTTCACAATAATGTGTTAATAGCAGCGTGCTTCATTAACTTTATTACACAAATTTCAGAACAAGCAAAAGGAAAGAATCAGCGCAGAGATAAGTGGCTTACTGAGGGTTTATTTCACCTTTTTTAGCCACTAAAGCTTACAATGCAAATAGGAATCTATTTTAATGGAGAGGGAATGTGTATATATATATATATATATATATATATATATATATATATATATATTCATTTTATTGATTCTGACCTCCATCCATCACATTATTATTAAATGTTGATTTATAAAGCACCATCATTTTCCATGGCTCTGTACAATGTGAGATTACAAACAGAGTAAAACAATTAACTTACAATACAAAACAGAAAAGCACAAATGAGGAGTTTACACTTTGCTTTGTGTTCAAGTTGACCTGAAAAGCCTAAAACCAAACCATCCACACCAGAGGCTTGCAAGCATCTCCGTACAGCTCGCCAGCCATTGCTGAGCCTGTTATCTATATTATCGTGTCCATGAACCTTACCACACTATAGATAGTAATAGAAAGGTGGCAGACAGGGTAGCCGTTTACAGTAACTGACACAGTGTTTGCTTTGTGTTCAAGCTGACCTGAAAAGCCTAAAACCAAACCATCCGCACCGGAGGATTGCAAGCATCTCCGGACAGCACGCCAGCCATTGCTGAGCCTGTTATCTATATTATCGCGTCCTTGAACCTTACCACACTATAGATAGTAATAGAGAGGTGGCAGACAGGGTAGCTGTTTACAGTGAGTAACTGACACTGTGTTTGCTTTGTGTTCAAGCTGACCTGAAAAGCCTAAAACCAAACCATCCGCACCGGAGGATTGCAAGCATCTCCGTACAGCTCGCCAGCCATTGCTGAGCCTGTTATCTATATTATCGTGTCCATGAACCTTACCACACTATAGATAGTAATAGAAAGGTGGCAGACAGGGTAGCTGTTTACAGTGAGTAACTGACACAGTGTTTGCTTTGTGTTCAAGCTGACCTGAAAAGCCTAAAACCAAACCATCCGCACCGGAGAATTGCAAGCATCTCCGGACAGCACGCCAGCCATTGCTGAGCCTGTTATCTATATTATCGCGTCCTTGAACCTTACCACACTATAGATAGTAATAGAGAGGTGGCAGACAGGGTAGCTGTTTACAGTGAGTAACTGACACTGTGTTTGCTTTGTGTTCAAGCTGACCTGAAAAGCCTAAAACCAAACCATCCGCACCGGAGGATTGCAAGCATCTCCGGACAGCACGCCAGCCATTGCTGAGCCTGTTATCTTTATTATCGCGTCCTTGAACCTTACCACACTATAGATAGTAATAGAGAGGTGGCAGACAGGGTAGCTGTTTACAGTGAGTAACTGACACAGTGTTTGCTTTGTGTTCAAGCTGACCTGAAAAGCCTAATACCAAACCATCCGCACCGGAGGATTGCAAGCATCTCCGTACAGCTCGCCAGCCATTGCTGAGCCTGTTATCTTTATTATCGCGTCCTTGAACCTTACCACACTATAGATAGTAATAGAGAGGTGGCAGACAGGGTAGCCGTTTACAGTAACTGACACAGTGTTTGCTTTGTGTTCAAGCTGACCTGAAAAGCCTAAAACCAAACCATCCGCACCGGAGGATTGCAAGCATCTCCGTACAGCTCGCCAGCCATTGCTGAGCCTGTTATCTATATTATCGTGTCCATGAACCTTACCACACTATAGATAGTAATAGAAAGGTGGCAGACAGGGTAGCTGTTTACAGTGAGTAACTGACACTGTGTTTGCTTTGTGTTCAAGCTGACCTGAAAAGCCTAAAACCAAACCATCCGCACCGGAGGATTGCAAGCATCTCCGGACAGCACGCCAGCCATTGCTGAGCCTGTTATCTATATTATCGTGTCCATGAACCTTACCACACTATAGATAGTAATAGAAAGGTGGCAGACAGGGTAGCTGTTTACAGTGAGTAACTGACACAGTGTTTGCTTTGTGTTCAAGCTGACCTGAAAGCCTAAAACCAAACCATCCGCACCGGAGGATTGCAAGCATCTCCGTACAGCTCGCCAGCCATTGCTGAGCCTGTTATCTATATTATCGTGTCCATGAACCTTACCACACTATAGATAGTAATAGAGAGGTGGCAGACAGGGTAGCTGTTTACAGTGAGTAACTGACACTGTGTTTGCTTTGTGTTCAAGCTGACCTGCAAAGCCTGAAACCAAACCATCCGCACCGGAGGCTTGTAAGCATCTCCGTACAGCTCGCCAGCCATTGCTGAGCCTGTTATCTATATTATCGTGTCCATGAACCTTACCACACTATAGATAATAATAGAGAGGTGGCAGACGGGGTAGCTGTTTACAGTGAGTAACTGACACAGTGTTTGCTTTGTGTTCAAGCTGACCTGAAAAGCCTAAAACCAAACCATTCGCACCGGAGGCTTGTAAGCATCTCCGGACAGCACGCCAGCCATTGCTGAGCCTGTTATCTATATTATCGTGTCCATGAACCTTACCACACTATAGATAATAATAGAGAGGTGGCAGACGGGGTAGCTGTTTACAGTGAGTAACTGACACAGTGTTTGCTTTGTGTTCAAGCTGATCTGAAAAGCCTAAAACCAAACCATCCGCACCGGAGGCTTGTAAGCATCTCCGGACAGCACGCCAGCCATTGCTGAGCCTGTTATCTATATTATTGTGTCCATGAACCTTACCACACTATAGATAATAATAGAGAGGTGGCAGACGGGGTAGCTGTTTACAGTGAGTAACTGACACAGTGTTTGCTTTGTGTTCAAGCTGATCTGAAAAGCCTAAAACCAAACCATCCGCACCGGAGGCTTGTAAGCATCTCCGGACAGCACACCGGCCATTGCTGTGCCCGTTATCTACGTTACGGTCCCTGAACGTTACCACACTATAGATAGTAATAGAGAGGTGGCAGACATGGTAGCTTTTTAAAGTGAGTAACTGACACTGTGTTTGCTTTGTGTTCAAGCTGACCTGCAAAGCCTGAAACCAAACCATCCGCACCGGAGGCTTGTAAGCATCTCCGTACAGCTCGCCAGCCATTGCTGAGCCTGTTATCTATATTATCGTGTCCATGAACCTTACCACACTATAGATAATAATAGAGAGGTGGCAGACGGGGTAGCTGTTTACAGTGAGTAACTGACACAGTGTTTGCTTTGTGTTCAAGCTGACCTGAAAAGCCTAAAACCAAACCATCCGCACCGGAGGCTTGTAAGCATCTCCGGACAGCACGCCAGCCATTGCTGAGCCTGTTATCTATATTATCGTGTCCATGAACCTTACCACACTATAGATAATAATAGAGAGGTGGCAGACGGGGTAGCTGTTTACAGTGAGTAACTGACACAGTGTTTGCTTTGTGTTCAAGCTGATCTGAAAAGCCTAAAACCAAACCATCCGCACCGGAGGCTTGTAAGCATCTCCGGACAGCACACCGGCCATTGCTGTGCCCGTTATCTACGTTACGGTCCCTGAACGTTACCACACTATAGATAGTAATAGAGAGGTGGCAGACATGGTAGCTTTTTAAAGTGAGTAACTGACACAGTGTTTGCTTTGTGTTCAAGCTGACCTGAAAAGCCTAAAACCAAACCATCCGCACCGGAGGCTTGCAAGCATCTCCGGACAGCACACCGGCCATTGCTGAGTCTGTTATCTACGTTACGGTCCCTGAACGTTACCACACTATAGATAGTAATAGAGAGGTGGCAGACAGGGTAGGTGTTTACAGTGAGTAACTGACACTGTGTTTGCTTTGTGTTCAAGCTGACCTGCAAAGCCTGAAACCAAACCATCCGCACCAGAGGCTTGTAAGCATCTCCGGACAGCACGCCGGGCATTGCTGAGCCTGTTATCTATGTTATTGTGTCCGTGAACCTTACCACACTATAGATAGTAATAGGTGTAGCAATTCCAGATGGAGGGTCACTGTTTACAGTGAGTAACTGACACTTTGTGTTTACAGTGAGTAACTGACACGACCTTCAGGCACTTTAAGATGTCTACTGTGCAGATAAAACAGTCTTTATAGCACAGTTTTTTTTTTTTCCAGAACAAGAAGTCGCCGGCGAGCACGCACCCGGGCAGCCCGCCGCAGATGAAGAAGCGCGCCCCGGAGCCGCAGAAGCCCGCCAGCAGCCCCCAGGTGGACGCTTTAGTGGCCAAACTTCCAGTTCTTCTCCCCCGGCTTAAAACAGAAGAAAAGTTCCTCAGTTCCAGCCCACCGGTCCGATTCACCCCGCCCGTCCTGGCTTCCAACCTCCTCCCCGGGCACCTGAAAGTGTCGCCCCTGCCCTTCCCCGCGGGCGTGCCGCTAGCCGTGACCACGGGGGTGAACGGGACGGGACTACTCTCACAGCCGGTGGCGCAGCCGGTCATCGGCATCATCCGGCCGGAGGTGGTCAACGTGGAATCCCACGCGCCGCCTAAGAACAGCCACAACGGCACAAAGGAGCCGTCGGGCGCCGGCTGCGGAGCGGCGGACAGCAAAGGTTCGAAACGGCTCTCCGCCTCGGACGAGGGGCAGCCGAGGAGGAAGCGCGGCCGCCCGAGGAACGCCGACACCCGGGATGTCGCCGCCAAGGAGCCCTCGGCGGTTACCTCGACGGAAAGCGGCGCCTCGGCTCAGCCTAAAGACTATACCCTGGAGTCGCGGCTCGCTCTGCCCGGGGGGCCCGCCATCCGCAGCGTGGACGCACGGCCCCTAAAGCCGTCGCCCAGACCCGACGAACCGCGCGACATCAAAAAGGAGGAGGTCGTGCCGTACCAGGTCAGCGTCATCCAAGATGGCCGGCAGAGCGTGGCGCAGTGGACGGCCCGGACGATAGACAGCCGGAGGAGGAGCCAAGAGGAGACGCCACCCCCGGAGGCCGAACCCGATTACATCACGGTCAAAGTCGAGTGACTTCACCCGTTAACCACCCCCTCCTCGCCCCCGCATGCCAGTCCTTGTACCCCCCTCTCCCCTTCCTCTGGTGAGCCCCGGACTTGCAAAGCAGATCCGACCAGAGATTGGACGCAGGAAAAAAGAGCCATAAGCCCCGCCCCCTCGCATTCATTTATCGCATCACAGTAGATGACATGTTATTAAGCTTCTCAATGGCGCTTTATTACCAGCGGAAAGTACAGGACTCTAAACCCCGCCCCCCGGCATAGGCACCGCCCTCAACGTTTGTATTATTTGTCGGTTCTTCGCAGTCCTATAAATGGACCTTTCTTATAAAGTACGACGCGGGGGCCGTGTCTGCTTCTCTGGGGCGAGTGATGACCAATATGGTGGCTGTTGCCTGCTGTATACCCCCCCCCCCGGCCTTGTATAACAGGCAGTGTGTGGCATCCCCCCATTACAGACAGTGTGCGGCATTCCCCCATTACAGGCAGTGTGCGGCATTCCCCCATTACAGGCAGTGTGCGGCATTCCCCCATTACAGGCAGTGTGTGGCATCCCCCCATTACAGGCAGTGTGCGGCATCCCCCCATTACAGGCAGTGTGCGGCATTCCCCCATTACAGGCAGTGTGCGGCATTCCCCCATTACAGGCAGTGTGCGGCATCCCCCCATTACAGGCAGTGTGCGGCATCCCCCCATTACAGGCAGTGTGCGGCATTCCCCCATTACAGGCAGTGTGTGGCATCCCCCCATTACAGGCAGTGTGTGGCATCCCCCCATTACAGGCAGTGTGCGGCATCCCCCATTACAGGCAGTGTGCGGCATCCCCCCATTACAGGCAGTGTGCGGCATCCCCCCATTACAGGCAGTGTGCGGCATTCCCCCATTACAGGCAGTGTGTGGCATCCCCCCATTACAGGCAGTGTGTGGCATCCCCCCATTACAGGCAGTGTGCGGCATCCCCCATCACAGGCTGTGTGCAGCATCCCCCCCATATCACGTGCAGTGTTTGGCATTCCTGTATAACTTGTGGTGCAGTAACAATTACAGGCAGTGTGCGGCTTCCCCCCATTGCAGGCAGTGTGTGGCATCTCCCCCATATCACGTGCAGTGTTTGGTATCCCTGTATAACTGGCGGTGCAGTAACAATTACAGGCAGTGTGTGGCATCCCCCTATTACAGGCAGTGTGTGGCATCCCCCCCATATCACAGGCAGTGTGCGGCATCCCCCCATTACGGGCCGTGTGCGGCATCCCCCCCCCCCCCATATCACAGGCAGTGTGCGGCATCCCTGTATAACTGGCAGTGCAGTAACAATTACAGGCAGCGTGCGGCTTTCCCCCTTTACAGACCATGTGTGGCATTTTGATACAGGTAGCGTCCGGCATCGCCCCTATTACAGGCAGTGTGCGGCATCCCCCCACTACAGGCAGTGTGTGGCATCACCCCCATTACAGGCAGTGTGCGGCATCCCCCCCATATCACAGGCAGTGTGCGGCATCCCCCCCCATATCACAGGCAGTGTGCGGCATCCCCCCCATATCACAGGCAGTGTGCGGCATCCCCCCCATTACAGGCAGTGTGCGACATCCCCCCCATTACGGGCAGTGTGCGACATCCCCCCCATTACGGGCAGTGTGCAACATCCTCCCCCCCATTACGGGCAGTGTGCAACATCCTCCCCCCCATTACGGGCAGTGTGCAACATCCCCCCCCCCCATTACGGGCAGTGTGCAACATCCCCCCCCCATTACGGGCAGTGTGCAACATCCCCCCCCCCCATTACGGGCAGTGTGCAACATCCCCCCCCCCCCCCATTACGGGCAGTGTGCGGCATCCCCCCATTAGGGGCCGTGTGCGGCAACCCCCCCATTAGGGGCCGTGTGCGGCAACCCCCCCCATTAGGGGCCGTGTGCGGCAACCCCCCCCATTAGGGGCCGTGTGCGGCAACCCCCCCCCATTAGGGGCCGTGTGCGGCAACCCCCCCATTACTGGCCGTGTGCGGCAACCCCCCCCATTAGGGGCCGTGTGCGGCAACCCCCCCATTAGGGGCCGTGTGCGGCAACCCCCCCATTAGGGGCCGTGTGCGGCAACCCCCCCATTAGGGGCCGTGTGCGGCAACCCCCCCCATTAGGGGCCGTGTGCGGCAACCCCCCCATTACTGGCCGTGTGCGGCAACCCCCCCATTACTGGCCGTGTGCGGCAACCCCCCCCATTACTGGCCGTGTGCGGCAACCCCCCCATTACGGCCCGTGTGCGGCAACCCCCCCCATTACGGCCCGTGTGCGGCAACCCCCCCATTACGGCCCGCATGCGGCAACCCCCCCCCCATTACGGCCGCGTGCGGCATCCCCCCATTACGGGCCGCGTGCGGCATCCCTCCATTACAGGCCGCGAGCGGCATTCCCTGATACAGGCAGTGTGTGGCATCCCCCCTATTACAGGCAGTGTGCGGCATCCCCCCATCACAGGCAGTGATATTTATCCCACATTACAGGCAGTGTGTGGCATCCCCCCATATCACAGGCAGTGTGTGACATCCCCCATTACAGGCAGTGTGCGACATCCCCCCATTACAGGCCATATGCCGCATTCCCTGATACAGGCAGTGTCTGGCATCCCCCCCCCCCCCATCACAGGCAGTGTGCAGCATCCCCCCCATCACAGGCAGTGTGCAGCATCCCCCCATTACAGGCCAGGTGCAGCATCCCACCCATTGCAGGCCATGTGCGGCATCCCCCCCATTAAAGGCAGTTTGCGGTATCCCCCCCATTACAGGCCATGTGCGGCATATCCCCCCCATATCCCGTGCACTGTCTGGCATCCCTGTATAACTGGCGGTGCAGTATCAATTACAGGCCATGTGCGGCATCCCCCATTAAAGACCATGAGCGGCATCCCCCATTACAGGCAGTGTGTGGCATCCCCCCATTACATGCAGTGTGCAGCATCCCCCCCATTACAGGCAGTGTGCAGCATCCTCCCATTACAGGCAGTGTGCAGCATCCTCCCATATTGCAGGCAGTGTGTGACACCCCCCTCCATTACAGGCCATGTACGACAACCCCCCCATTACAGGCTATGTGCGGCATCTCCCCCATTACAAGCTATGTGCGGTATCCCCCCCATTACAGGCAGTGTGCGGCATTTCCCCATTACAGGCAGTATGTGGCATTCCCTAATACAGGCCGGGTCTGGCATTCCCTGATATAGGCCAGATTACAGGCAGTGTGCAGCACCCCCCCATTACAGGCTATGTGCGGCATTCCCCCCATTACAGGCAGTGTGCGGCATCCCCCCCATTACAGGCAGTGTGCAGCACCCCCCCATTACAGGCTATGTGCGGCATCCCCCCCATTACAGGCAGTGTGCGGCATCCCCCCCGCTACAGGCAGTGTGTGGCATCCCCCCCGCTACAGGCAGTGTCCGACATCCCCCATTACAGGCAGTGTGTGGCATCCCCCCCGCTACAGGCAATAACAATTGTTAGATTGAGGGGTAGGAGTGCGGCGATGGATAAGTACGTTTGGCTACATATTACAGAGGTGGCGGATGCAGCATGAGCCGGGGGGGGGGGGGGGAGGCGTGCACTGCCTCTATGGGTAAGTGCGCCCCTGGTTGCGGCTGTTGGGAGTCTCCGAGGTGGTTGGCTTGGAAGAGGAAGTCCAAGCATTTTGTAACGCTGCGTTAAGCCTGATTTGGGCAATAACTTTAAAAAACCCTGTTATTGCGCAATCTGCACTTGAGTGACAGGTCGGTCGCCCAATCCCGCGCAGCCTATCACGCCGTGTAACTGTCGCTCAAGTCTACAGCTGCCCTGCAGAGCCCAGAGCATTGCATGATGGGTAAAATCATCTACAGACATCAGAGGAGCTGCTATAGCCATATGGCTGTTATTCCTGCACAGGCCGGCTCAGGGGACAGGCCATTGGGGTTGAGCAGACCTCCCCTGTAAAAGCGGAATGGAGGTGATGCCCCTGTAATGCGGAGTGAAAATCCTGAGCTTTGGTTCACTTTAAGGTGGAACAAAACCCCGCCTGGCCCTGGAATCTAAAAGATTTGAATCGGTGATGCCCCTGTAATGCGGACCAGATAACTGGTGAGTGAAAATCCTAAATTTTGGTCTGCTTTAAGGTGGAACAAAACCCTCCTGGCCCTGGAATTTAAAAGATTCGAATTGGGGTGCCCCCCCCCCCCCCTGTAACTGGTGAGTGAAAATCCTGAGTTTTGATCCGCTTTAAAGCAGAACAAAACCCTCCTGGCCCTGGAATCTATAAGATCTGAATCTGGGTTGCCCCTGTAATGCGAACCAGAAAACTGGTGAGCGAAAATCCTGAGTTTTGGTCTGCTTTAAACCAGAACAAAACCCTGCTGGTCCTAGAATCTGAAAGATATGAATCAGGGATGTGCCTGTAACTGGTGAGTAAAAATCCTGAGTTTTGGTCCACTTTAAAACGGAACAAAACCCTTCTGGCCCTGGAATCTAAAAGATTCGAATTGGAGTTCCCCCCCCTGTAACTGGCGAGTAAAAATCCTGATTTTTGGTCTGCTTTAAGGCGGAACAAAACCCTGCTGGCCCTGGAATCTAAAAGATATGAATCGGGGATGTGCCTGTAACTTGTTAGTAAAAATCCAGAGTTTTGGTCTCCTTTAAAGCAGAACAAAACCCACCTGGCCCTGGAATCAGAGCTTCTGACACAGCAGGGCATCCCGAATCTGGATGCACTGGGGTCTTATAGACTCCGGGGCTGTTTTTGGTCCACTTTAAATCAGCCAACCTCCTGATTGGTTGTATGAACGTGACTGCCGGCAGATATGAATCAGGGATGTGCCTGTAACTGGTGAGTAAAAATCCTGAGTCTTGGTCCACTTTAAAGCTGAACAAAACCCGCCTGGCCCTGGAATCTAAAAGATTCGAATTGGAGTTCCCCCCCTGTAACTGGTGAGTAAAAATCCTGATTTTTGGTCTGCTTTAAGGCGGAACAAAACCCTGCTGGCCCTGGAATCTAAGAGATTTGAATCAGGGATGAGCCTGTAATGAGGACCAGAAAACTGGTGAGTGAAAATCCAGCATTTTGGTCCACTTTAAGGTGGAACAAAACCTTCCTGGCCCTGGAATTTAAAAGATTTGAATCAGGGATGCCCTTGTAACTGGTGAGTAAAAATCCCAAGTTTTGGTCCTCTTTAAAGCAGAGCAAAACCCTTCTGGCCCTGGAATCTAAAAGATATGAATCAGGGATGTGCCTGTAACTAGTGAGTATAAATCCTGAGTCTTGGTCCACTTTAAAGCTGAACAAAACCTGCCTGGCCCTGGAATCTAAAAGATTCGAATTGGAGTGCCCCCCTGTAACTGGTGAGTAAAAATCCTGATTTTTGGTCCGCTTTAAGGCGGAACAAAACCCTGCTGGCCCTGGAATCTAAAAGATTTGACTGGGGGATGCCCCTGTAACTGGTGAGTAAAAATCCTGTTTTGGTCCACTTTAAAGCAGAACAAAACCCTGCTGGTCCTGGAATCTGAAAGATATGAATCAGGGATGTGCCTGTAACTGGTGAGTAAAAATCCTGAGTCTTGGTCCACTTTAAAGCTGAACAAAACCCGCCTGGCCCTGGAATCTAAAAGATTCGAATTGGAGTTCCCCCCCTGTAACTGGTGAGTAAAAATCCTGATTTTTGGTCCGCTTTAAGGCGGAACAAAACCCTGCTGGCCCTGGAATCTAAAAGATTTGACCAGGGGATGCCCCTGTAACTGGTGAGTAAAAATCCTGTTTTGGTCCGCTTTAAAGCAGAACAAAACCCTCTTGGCCCTGGAATCTAAAAGATATGAATCAGGGATGTGCCTGTAATGAGGACCAGAAAACTGGTGAGTGAAAATCCAGAGTTTTGGTCCACTTTAAAGCAGAACAAAACCCTCCTGGTCCTGGAATCTAAAAGATTTGAATCGGGGATGCCCCTTTAATACGAACCAGAAAACTGGTGAGTGAAAATCCTGAGTTTTGGTCTGCTTTAAACCAAAACAAAACCCTGCTGGTCCTGGAATCTGAAAGATATGAATCAGGGATGTGCCTGTAACTGGTGAGTAAAAATCCAGAGTCTTGGTCCACTTTAAAGCTGAACAAAACCCGCTTGGCCCTGGAATCTAAAAGATTTGAATCAGGGATGCCCTTGTAACTGGTGAGTAAAAATCCTGAGTTTTGGTCCGCTTTAAAGCAGAACAAAACCTGCCTGGCCCTGGAATCTAAAAGATTTGAATTGGAGTTCCCCCCCTGTAACTGGTGAGTAAAAATCCTGATTTTTGGTCTGCTTTAAGGCGGAACAAAACCCTGCTGGCCCTGGATTCTAAAAGAATTGACTGGGGGATGCCCCTGTAACTGGTGAGTAAAAATCCCAAGTTTTGGTCCTCTTTAAAGCAGAACAAAACCCTCCTGGCCCTGGAATCTAAAAGATTTGACTGGGGGATGCCCCTGTAACTAGTGCGTAAAAATCCAGAGTTTTGGTCTCCTTTAAAGCAGAACAAAACCCACCTGGCCCTGGAATCAGAGCTTCTGACACAGCAGGGCATCCCGAATCTGGATGCCCTGGGGTCTTATAGACTCCGGGGCTGCTTTTGGTCCACTTTAAATCAGCCAACCTCCTGATTTGTTAGAGGGAAGCGGGGGATGCGGCCGTCAGCGCGCTCAGAGCCGCTGGCCTTAGGCGACGTGATGTCAGCGGATCCGAGCGCGCTGATTGGACGAGCGGCCGCACATGCCCTGTAGGACCGGGAAGAGGTGAGTTGCGCTCAGAGATCTGGGCGGGGTTTCACACAGCGGGGAAAGGACCAAAACCCAGGATAGTCAAAATCCTGGGTTTTGGTCCACTTTAATGGTTTGACCCAAATACTGTGGCAGGGTCAGAGGTAATTGTGAGGCTGATTCTCGGCCGTGCAGTGGGGGTGGAGCTTTTTGAAGTCGAAGTTTTATTAAAGTGGACCAAAACCCATAATATTGACTATCCTGGGTTTTGGTCCGTACCCCAATCGGGGATGCCCCGCTGTGTGGCCTCTTGTCCAATCAGCACGCTCGGATCTGCCGCATCCCCCGCTACCCTGTAACACGGGAGCTTGCCCGCACCAGCCTGCTAGAGGGATGGGGGGGATGCGGCTGCTGCACACACATGCGCCTCTGGGGGAGAACGTAAGTGATTGGGCGACCTGAGGGGGTGTCACACAGCGAGGCAATCGATCGGCCCAGCAATATATCATGTGGGTGTTGGTCCACTTTAAACCGGACCTTCACCATGATTTAATGAAAAGCCCAAACCCTTATAAAACTATTCCCCAGCATCTAAAATTAATATATTTTAAGTTTTTAGTCACTTACTTATTATTCTTTACCCCACTGGGCTGCAACTCTGTTTAGGACTTTAGGATACGGACGCCGCCATCTTGACTCAGAAGCATTACACATACTGAGGAGAGGAGAGTGGGATAAAGTACAGGGGGTGGGTTATAGCTGTGCTTTGCTCAGACAGAGCAGAGCTGGGGTCAGGGAAAGGTCAGCAATCCCAGAATGCAGAGCAGCACAGTCAGACTTCTTGTTTGCAGGCTGCCTGATGCTCCTTGTGCCGCCATCTTGGATGTTTAAAGGCTCATAACATGCAGTAGATGCAGGTAGGATGATTTTTAATGTGGACAATCTGTATGTACAGGGTGTGGGAAACATATAAGATAGGCTCTTATTCAGGGTGAAGGTCTGGATTAATGTGGGCAATCTGTATGTACAGGGGGGGGACATATAAGATAGGCTCTTATTCAGGGTGAGGGTCTGGATTAATGTGGGCAATCTGTATGTACAGGGGGGGGGGAAACATATAAGATAGGCTCTTATTCATGGTGAAGGTCTGGATTAATGTGGGCAATCTGTATGTACAGGGGGGGGGGACATATAAGATAGGCTCTTATTCAGGGTGAGGGTCTGGATTAATGTGGGCAATCTGTATGTACAGGGGGGGGGAAACATATAAGATAGGCTCTTATTCAGGGTGAAGGTCTGGATTAATGTGGGCAATCTGTATGTACAGGGGGGGGAACATATAAGATAGGCGCTTATTCAGGGTGAGGGTCCGGATTAATGTGGGCAATCTGTATGTACAGGGGGGGGGGAACATATAAGATAGGCTCTTATTCAGAGTGAAGGTCCGGATTAATGTGGGCAATCTGTATGTACAGGGGGGAAACATATAAGATAGACTCTTATTCAGGGTGAAGGTCCGGATTAATGTGGGCAATCTGTATGTACAGGGTGTGGGAAACATATAAGATAGGCTCTTATTCAGAGTGAAGGTCCGGATTAATGTGGGCAATCTGTATGTACAGGGTGGGGGAAAACATATAAGATAGGCTCTTATTCAGGGTGAAGGTCCGGATTAATGTGGGCAATCTGTATGTACAGGGTGGGGGGAAACATATAAGATAGACTCTTATTCAGGGTGAAGGTCCGGATTAATGTGGGCAATCTGTATGTACAGGGTGTGAGAAACATATAAGATAGGCTCTTATTCAGGGTGAAGGTCCGGATTAATGTGAGCAATCTGTATGTACAGGGTGGGGGAAACATATAAGATAGGCTCTTATTCAGGGTGAAGGCCCGGATTAATGTGGGCAATCTGTATGTACAGGGGAGGAAACATATAAGATAGGCTCTTATTCGGGGTGAGGGTCCGGATTAATGTAGGCAATCTGTATGTACAGGGTGTGGGAGACATATAAGATAGGCTCTTATTCAGGGTGAGGGTCCGGATTAATGTGGGCAATCTGTATGTACAGGGTGTGGGAGACATATAAGATAGGCTCTTATTCAGGGTGAGGGTCCGGATTATTCAGGGTGAGGGTCCGGATTAATGTGGGCAATCTGTATGTACAGGGTGTGGGGAAACATATAAGATAGGCTCTTATTCAGGGTGAGGGTCTGGATTAATGTGGGCAATCTGTATGTACAGGGTGTGGGAAACATATAAGATAGACTCTTATTCAGGGTGAAGGTCCGGATTAATGTGGGCAATCTGTATGTACAGGGTGTGGGGAAACATATAAGATAGGCTCTTATTCAGGGTGAGGGTCTGGATTAATGTGGGCAATCTGTATGTACAGGGTGTGGGAAACATATAAGATAGACTCTTATTCAGGGTGAAGGTCCGGATTAATGTGGGCAATCTGTATGTACAGGGTGTGGGGAAACATATAAGATAGGCTCTTATTCAGGGTGAGGGTCTGGATTAATGTGGGCAATCTGTATGTACAGGGTGTGGGGAAACATACAAGATAGGCTCTTATTCAGGGTGAAGGTCCGGATTAATGTGGGCAATCTGGATGTACAGGGTGTGGGGAAACATACAAGATAGGCTCTTATTCAGGGCGAGGGTCCGCTTTAATTGCCTATAACCATTCTCCACGCCATCCAAAAGATGTAAAAGTTGTGGCTGCATTCTGCGGCGTGGCCGGCAGGGGGAGCGCTCGTCCTGCAGCGCACACTAGCACCAGCCTTATCTGCGTGCGCTCTCGCTTCAGAGCCTTTCTGTCCCCGCCCCGCCCCTCTCGGTGGTATTCCGGAAAGGCTCTGTCGCCTCCTCTTCTCCTCAGGCTTCTGGAGACGCTCTAGCCGGCGTTGCTGGTGCGGGAGGGCGCCGTCTCTATGGTTGGCCGCTCTGGCTGCTTGTTGTCAGTCTCTGTGGTTTGAGAAGCTGGGAAGAGCCGGGATGGCGGAGGAAGCGACCGGGCCTGGAGCTGTCACCGGCCTCACCGGCAGGGAGGAGAGCGAGTGACCGGCACCGGAGGTGAGCGGAGCTGGGGCGACTCTGACCGGGGGGTAACCGGGATAAAGGTGCGTGTGTAACACCTGAGTGGCGTCCTAACTGGATGGACTACAACTCCCAGCATTGCCCCTGTCTGTGGAGGGACTACGACGCCCAGCATTGCCCCCTGTCTGTGGAGGGACTACAACTCCCAGCATTGCCCCTGTCTGTGGAGGGACTACAACTCCCAGCATTGCCCCTGTCTGTGGAGGGACTACGACTCCCAGCATTGCCCCTGTCTGTGGAGGGACTACGACTCCCAGCATTGCCCCTGTCTGTGGAGGGACTACGACTCCCAGCATTGCCCCTGTCTGTGGAGGGAATACGACTCCCAGCATTGCCCCTGTCTGTGGAGGGACTACGACTCCCAGCATTGCCCCTGTTTGTGGAGGGACTACGACTCCCAGCATTGCCCCTGTTTGTGGAGGGACTACGACTCCCAGCATTGCCCCTGTCTGTGGAGGGACTACGACTCCCAGCATGCCCCTGTCTGTGGATGGACTACGACTCCCAGCATGCCCCTGTCTGTGGATGGACTGCGACTCCCAGCATGCCCCTGTCTGTGACGGGACTGCGACTCCCAGCATTGCCCCTGTCTGTGGCGGCACTGCGACTCCCAGCGTTGCCCCTGTCTGTGGAGGGACTACGACTCCCATCATTGCCCCTGTCTGTGGCGGGACTGCGACTCCCAGCGTGGCCCCTGTCTGTGGCGGGACTGCGACTCCCAGCGTGGCCCCTGTCTGTGGCGGGACTGCGACTCCCAGCGTGGCCCCTGTCTGTGGCGGGACTGCGACTCCCAGCGTGGCCCCTGTCTGTGGCGGGACTGCGACTCCCAGCGTGGCCCCTGTCTGTGGCGGGACTGCGACTCCCAGCGTGGCCCCTGTCTGTGGCGGGACTGCGACTCCCAGCGTGGCCCCTGTCTGTGGCGGGACTGCGACTCCCAGCGTGGCCCCTGTCTGTGGCGGGACTACGACTCCCAGCATTGCCCCTGTCTGTGGAGGGACTACGACTCCCAGCATTGCCCCTGTCTGTGGAGGGACTACGACTCCCAGCATTGCCCCTGTCTGTGGAGGGACTACGACTCCCAGCATTGCCCCTGTCTGTGGAGGGACTACGACTCCCAGCATTGCCCCTGTCTGTGGAGGGACTACGACTCCCAGCATTGCCCCTGTCTGTGGAGGGACTACGACTCCCAGCATTGCCCCTGTCTGTGGAGGGACTACGACTCCCAGCATTGCCCCTGTCTGTGGAGGGACTACGACTCCCAGCATTGCCCCTGTCTGTGGAGGGACTACGACTCCCAGCATTGCCCCTGTCTGTGGAGGGACTACGACTCCCAGCATTGCCCCTGTCTGTGGAGGGACTACGACTCCCAGCATTGCCCCTGTCTGTGGAGGGACTACGACTCCCAGCATTGCCCCTGTCTGTGGAGGGACTACGACTCCCAGCGTGGCCCCTGTCTGTGGCGGGAGTGCGACTCCCAGCGTGGCCCCTGTCTGTGGCGGGAGTGCGACTCCCAGCGTCGCCCCCCTGTCTGTGGCGGGACTGCGACTCCCAGCGTCGCCCCTGTCTGTGGCGGGAGTGCGACTCCCAGCGTCGCCCCTGTCTGTGGCGGGACTGCGACTCCCAGCATTGCCCCTGTCTGTGGAGGAACTACGACTCCCAGCATTGCCCCTGTCTGTGGCGGGACTGCGACTCCCAGCGTCGCCCCTGTCTGTGGCGGGAGCGCAGGTCCCAGGCTGATTATACAGGGACTACACCTCCCATCCTGTCAGTGTATGGAGGCGCTACAAGCCCCCCTCTCATTGTGTGTCCCACAGAGCTGACAGTTTAGTGTATTCCCAATGCAGACACTGCAGGGGGCGCTGTAGCAGGCCGTCGGCTGGGGAGTGCTGTCGTCACCTGGACACCATTGTGTGATCCTGCGCCGTGCTCTCGGGTGTCAGGGCCGCCCAGGCTGAAAGTTTCCATGTAACTGAACCCCGGAGGCTTTTCTTCTGCAGAGACTGAGACTGAGCAAACATCCCTCCCCTTCTCTGCCACCGCTGCACCGCACACCCCCCGCCACGGTCCCGCAGGAGGGATGACTGCAGCTAGACAGACAGAGGTACCCCCAGCACCCCTAATATCACCTGCCCCTGAGCCACACCCCCAAGATCACCTGCCCCTGAGCCACACCCCCTTCATACCACCTTTACCCCACTCTTCACCCTGCTGGCTCCCCTCCTATTGGAGGCTCCTGCCCCCATTGGACCCCCCCCTCCTATTGGAGGCTTCTGCCCCCGTTGGACCCCCCCCCTCCTATTGGAGGCTCCTGCCCCCATTGGACCCCCCCCTCCTATTGGAGGCTCCTGCCCCCATTGGACCCCCCCCTCCTATTGGAGGCTCCTGCCCCCATTGGACCCCCCCCTCCTATTGGAGGCTCCTGCCCCCATTGGACCCCCCCCTCCTATTGGAGGCTCCTGCCCCCATTGGACCCCCCCCTCCTATTGGAGGCTCCTGCCCCCATTGGACCCCCCCCCTCCTATTGGAGGCTCCTGCCCCCATTGGACCCCCCCCTCCTATTGGAGGCTCCTGCCCCCATTGGACCCCCCCCCCTCCTATTGGAGGCTCCTGCCCCCATTGGACCCCCCCCCCCTCCTATTGGAGGCTCCTGCCCCCATTGGACCCCCCCCTCTCCTATTGGAGGCTCCTGCCCCCATTGGACCCCCCCCCCTCCTATTGGAGGCTCCTGCCCCCATTGGACCCCCCCCCCTCCTATTGGAGGCTCCTGCCCCCATTGGACCCCCCCCCTCTCCTATTGGAGGCTCCTGCCCCCATTGGACCCCCCCTCCTATTGGATGCGCCTGCCCCCATTTGACCCCCGCTCCTATTGGATGCGCCTGCCCCTATCTGACCCCCCCCTCCTATTGGAAGCGCCTGCCCCTGTCTGACCCCCCCTCCTATTGGATGCGCCTGCCCCTATCTGACCCCCCTCCTATTGGATGCGCCTGCCCCTTATCTGACCCCCCCTCCTATTGGATGCGCCTGCCTCTATCTGACCCCCCCTCCTATTGGATGCGCCTGCCCCTTATCTGACCCCCCCTCCTATTGGAAGCGCCTGCCCCTTATCTGACCCCCCCTCCTATTGGAAGCGCCTGCCCCTTATCTGACCCCCCCCCTATTGGAAGCGCCTGCCCCTTATCTGACCCCCCCTCCTATTGGAAGCGCCTGCCCCTTATCTGACCCCCCCTCCTATTTGAAGCGCCTGCCCCTATCTGACCCCCCTCCTATTGGAAGCGCCTGCCCCTATCTGACCCCCCCTCCTATTGGAAGCGCCTGCCCCTATCTGACCCCCCCTCCTATTGGAAGCGCCTGCCCCTATCTGACCCCCCCTCCTATTGGAAGCGCCTGCCCCTATCTGACCCCCCCTCCTATTGGAAGCGCCTGCCCCTATCTGACCCCCCTCCTATTGGAAGCGCCTGCCCCTATCTGACCCCCCCTCCTATTGGAAGCGCCTGCCCCTTATCTGACCCCCCCCCTATTTGAAGCGCCTGCCCCTATCTAACCCCCCCTCCTATTGGAAGCGCCTGCCCCTTATCTGACTTGCCTCCTATTGGAAGCGCCTGCCCCTATCTGACCCCCCTCCTATTGGAAGCGCCTGCCCCTATCTGACCCCCCTCCTATTGGAAGCGCCTGCCCCTTATCTGACCCCCCCTCCTATTGGAAGCGCCTGCCCCTATCTAACCCCCCCTCCTATTGGAAGCGCCTGCCCCTTATCTGACCCCCGCTCCTATTTGAAGCGCCTGCCCCTATCTAACCCCCCCTCCTATTGGAAGCGCCTGCCCCTTATCTGACCCCCGCTCCTATTTGAAGCGCCTGCCCCTATCTAACCCCCCCTCCTATTGGAAGCGCCTGCCCCTATCTGACCCCCCTCCTATTGGAAGCGCCTGCCTCTATCTGACCCCCCCTCCTATTGGATGCGCCTGCCCCTATCTGACCCCCCCTCCTATTGGAAGCGCCTGCCCCTTATCTGACCCCCCTCCTATTGGAAGCGCCTGCCCCTTATCTGACCCCCCTCCTATTGGAAGCGCCTGCCCCTTATCTGACCCCCCTCCTATTGGAAGCGCCTGCCCCTATCTGACCCCCCTCCTATTGGAAGCGCCTGCCCCTATCGGACCCCCCCTCCTATTGGAAGCACCTGCCCCTTTCTGACCCCCCTCCTATTGGAAGCGCCTGCCCCTATCTGACCCCCCTCCTATTGGAAGCGCCTGCCCCTATCTCACCCTGCTCCTATGAGAAGCGCACGACCCCCCTCCTGTCTGCTTTTCTATTGGAATCTTCCACCTCTGATTCTACAAGCAATATATACCCCCACCCAAAAAAAAAAAAAGACATTTAAAACTGTAAGCGTGGCAGGTCCGCTCAGGTTTGAAGAGGCGCCTCCTTAGATCGTGTTGCACGCTACTGCAGAATGCGAGATGTCCCGGAGGGGTGTCCCATCACATGAGCGCAGGGGCTGACATTCCTCAACTGACTGGCCTTTTTTTTTTTTTTTTTTCTCTTTAGCTTTTTGTTAATGTTGAGCTTGTGTGCGGCACAATCCTCAGCCTTCTCATGTTGTCATGTGTTAACATTACAGACGGCTAATCTGATTGGCTACAGTTATATTGCACTTGGGTAGAAGGAATCCCGGCTCTGAGCACCGTATGGGCAGCGCTGTGTTATCCAGGACCTCGGAGGAGAGAGATTTAGGGACACTGATTACTGATAGCTGCAAGATGAGTGGACGGTGTAGCCAGGCAGTGGGAAAAGCAAGCAGGATGCTCGGCTGCATAGCTCGAGGCATCACCAGTAGGAAGAGGGAGGTTGTGATGCCGCTGTATAGAGCCCTGGTGAGGCCACAGCTAGAATACTGTGTGCAGTTCTGGAGACCTTACCTGCAAAAAGATATTATTCACATAGAACGTGTCCAAAGGCCGGCAACAAAAATGGTGGAAGGACTTAAACTTAAAACTTATCAGGAGAGACTTAAAGAACTTAATCTGTACAGTCTGGAGGAAAGAAGGGAGAGGGGACATGATGGAGACCTTTATATATGTGACAGGAGGGAATAAGGTTCAGGAGGGAAGTGTTTTTAAGAAGAAACTTATTGACAGAACAAGGGACACAACCTGAAGCTAGTCGGAGGGAAGATCAGGAGCAATGTTAGAAAATATTATTTCACAGTAGTAGATGCTTGGAACAAACTTCCAGCAGAGGTGGTTGAAAAATCAAGTCACTGAATTTAAACATGCCTGGGATAAGCACACATCTATCCTAAGATACAGAGAACATACAGTATACACATAGGATACAGAGAACATACAGTATATACATAAGATACAGAGAACATACAGTATACACATAAGATACAGAGAACATACAGTATATACATAAGATACAGAGAACATACAGTATACACATAAGATACAGAGAACATACAGTATACACATAAGATACAGAGAACATACAGTATACACATAAGATACAGAGAACATACAGTATATACATAAGATACAGAGAACATACAGTATATACATAAGATACAGAGAACATACAGTATACACATAAGATACAGAGAACATACAGTATATACATAAGATACAGAGAACATACAGTATATACATAAGATACAGAGAACATACAGTATATACATAAGATACAGAGAACATACAGTATATACATAAGATATAGAGAACATACAGTATATACATAAGATACAGAGAACATACAGTATACACATAAGATACAGAGAACATACAGTATACACATAAGATACAGAGAACATACAGTATACACATAAGATACAGAGAACATACAGTATATACATAAGATACAGAGAACATACAGTATATACATAAGATACAGAGAACATACAGTATATACATAAGATATAGAGAACATACAGTATATACATAAGATACAGAGAACATACAGTATACACATAAGATACAGAGAACATACAGTATACACATAAGATACAGAGAACATACAGTATACACATAAGATACAGAGAACATACAGTATATACATAAGATACAGAGAACATACAGTATATACATAAGATACAGAGAACATACAGTATATACATAAGATATAGAGAACATACAGTATATACATAAGATACAGAGAACATACAGTATACACATAAGATACAGAGAACATACAGTATACACATAAGATACAGAGAACATACAGTATACACATAAGATACAGAGAACATACAGTATATACATAAGATACAGAGAACATACAGTATACACATAAGATACAGAGAACATACAGTATACACATAAGATACAGAGAACATACAGTATACACATAAGATATAGAGAACATACAGTATACACATAAGATACAGAGAACATACAGTATACACATAAGATACAGAGAACATACAGTATACACATAAGATACAGAGAACATACAGTATACACATAAGATACAGAGAACATACAGTATACACATAAGATACAGAGAACATACAGTATACACATAAGATACAGAGAACATACAGTATACACATAAGATACAGAGAACATACAGTATACACATAAGATACAGAGAACATACAGTATACACATAAGATACAGAGAACATACAGTATACACATAAGATACAGAGAACATACAGTATACACATAAGATACAGAGAACATACAGTATACACATAAGATACAGAGAACATACAGTATACACATAAGATACAGAGAACATACAGTATACACATAAGATACAGAGAACATACAGTATACACATAAGATACAGAGAACATACAGTATACACATAAGATACAGAGAACATACAGTATATACATAAGATACAGAGAACATACAGTATATACATAAGATATAGAGAACATACAGTATACACATAAGATACAGAGAACATACAGTATACACATAAGATACAGAGAACATACAGTATATACATAAGATACAGAGAACATACAGTATATACATAAGATACAGAGAACATACAGTATATACATAAGATACAGAGAACATACAGTATACACATAAGATACAGAGAACATACAGTATACACATAAGATACAGAGAACATACAGTATACACATAAGATACAGAGAACATACAGTATACACATAATATACAGGGAACATACAGTATACACATAAGATACAGGGAACATACAGTATACACATAAGATACAGAGAACATACAGTATACACATAAGATACAGAGAACATACAGTATACACATAAGATACAGAGAACATACAGTATACACATAATATACAGGGAACATACAGTATACACATAAGATACAGAGAACATACAGTATACACATAAGATACAGGGAACATACAGTATACACATAAGATACAGAGAACATACAGTATACACATAAGATACAGAGAACATACAGTATACACATAAGATACAGGGAACATACAGTATACACATAATATACAGAGAACATGCAGGATACACATAAGATACAGAGAACATACAGTATATACATAAGATACAGAGAACATGCAGGATACACATAAGATACAGAGAACATACAGTATACACATAAGATACAGAGAACATACAGTATACACATAAGATACAGAGAACATACAGTATACACATAAGATACAGAGAACATACAGTATACACATAAGATACAGAGAACATACAGTATACACATAAGATACAGAGAACATGCAGGATACACATAAGATACAGAGAACATGCAGGATACACATAAGATACAGAGAACATGCAGGATACACATAAGATACAGAGAACATACAGTATATACATAAGATACAGAGAACATGCAGGATACACATAAGATACAGAGAACATGCAGGATACACATAAGATACAGAGAACATACAGTATATACATAAGATACAGAGAACATACAGTATACACATAAGATACAGAGAACATGCAGGATACACATAAGATACAGAGAACATACAGTATACACATAAGGGCAGACTAGATGGACCGTATGGTCTCCTTCTGCCGTCAACCTTCTATGTTTTCTATGTCTATGTTTTCTATATTGGTCGGGTGGGGGCAGAAATATGTTGTAGAAGGGACCACAACGAAGCTTTTCAGGGAGATCCTGAGAGAGCCCGTTTATAAGAGAGTTCGACCTAGTCCTGTCACAGTTGAGAAGGTAATTAGGGATGATATAGCTTCCTATGAAGAGCAATGACAATTCTCCTTATATTCCTATGGAGAGTCCACTAGGGGGCACCGTGACTCTTTATTCCCTTCAAGCTTCCAAGACTAGGGGTAGTGACACATTATCTTCCATTTATTCTTATGTTCCAGTAGGGAACTGTGAAACTTTTGGAGCTTCCACTTGGGGCTAGTGACATATTAACCCTCCATATGTTCCTATGCAATGTCTGCTGGGGGGTGCTGACACAGTCGCCCTCCAGATATTCTATAGAGAGGCCACTAGGGAACAGTAACACAATAACCCTCCATATATTCGTATGAAGAGTCTACTAGGGTACAGTGACACAATAACTCGCCATATATTCCTATAGAGAGTCCACTAGGGTACAGTGACACAATAACTCGCCATATTTTCGTATGAAGAGTCCACTAGGGTACAGTGACACAATAACTCACCATATTTTCGTATGAAGAGTCCACTAGGGTACAGTGACACAATAACTCGCCATATTTTCGTATGAAGAGTCCACTAGGGTACAGTGACACAATAACTCACCATATTTTCGTATGAAGAGTCCACTAGGGTACAGTGACACAATAACTCACCATATTTTCGTATGAAGAGTCCACTAGGGTACAGTGACACAATAACTCGCCATATTTTCGTATGAAGAGTCCACTAGGGAACAGTGACACAATAACCCTCCATATATTCCTATAGAGAGTCCACTAGGGAAC
Source organism: Gastrophryne carolinensis (assembly GCA_027917425.1). Classification (NCBI taxonomy): domain Eukaryota; kingdom Metazoa; phylum Chordata; class Amphibia; order Anura; family Microhylidae; genus Gastrophryne; species Gastrophryne carolinensis. Next base: position 161,474,293 of record CM051244.1, on the reverse strand, counting down.
AGTGACACAATAACCCTCCATATATTCCTATAGAGAGTCCACTAGGGAACAGTGACACAATAACCCTCCATATATTCCTATAGAGAGTCCACTAGGGAACAGTGACACAATAACCCTCCATATATTCGTATGAAGAGTCCACTAGGGAACAGTGACACAATAACTCTCCATATATTCCTATAGAGAGTCCACTAGGGAACAGTGACACAATAACTCTCCATATATTCGTATGAAGAGTCCACTAGGGAACAGTGACACAAAAGCTCTCCATATATTCCTATAGAGAGTCCACTAGGGAACAGTGACACAAAAGCTCTCCATATATTTGTATGAAGAGTCCACTAGGGAACAGTGACACAAAAGCTCTCCATATATTTGTATGAAGAGTCTACTAGGGAACAGTGACACAATAACTCGCCATATATTCCTATAGAGAGTCCACTAGGGTACAGTGACACAATAACTCGCCATATTTTCGTATGAAGAGTCCACTAGGGTACAGTGACACAATAACTCACCATATTTTCGTATGAAGAGTCCACTAGGGTACAGTGACACAATAACTCGCCATATTTTCGTATGAAGAGTCCACTAGGGTACAGTGACACAATAACTCACCATATTTTCGTATGAAGAGTCCACTAGGGTACAGTGACACAATAACTCACCATATTTTCGTATGAAGAGTCCACTAGGGTACAGTGACACAATAACTCGCCATATTTTCGTATGAAGAGTCCACTAGGGAACAGTGACACAATAACCCTCCATATATTCCTATAGAGAGTCCACTAGGGAACAGTGACACAATAACCCTCCATATATTCCTATAGAGAGTCCACTAGGGAACAGTGACACAATAACCCTCCATATATTCGTATGAAGAGTCCACTAGGGAACAGTGACACAATAACTCTCCATATATTCCTATAGAGAGTCCACTAGGGAACAGTGACACAATAACTCTCCATATATTCGTATGAAGAGTCCACTAGGGAACAGTGACACAAAAGCTCTCCATATATTCCTATAGAGAGGCCACTAGGGAACAGTGACACAAAAGCTCTCCATATATTCCTATAGAGAGTCCACTAGGGAACAGTGACACAAAAGCTCTCCATATATTTGTATGAAGAGTCTACTAGGGAACAGTGACACAATAACTCTCCATATATTCCTATAGAGAGTCCACTAGGGAACAGTGACACAATAGCTCTCCATATATTCGTATGAAGAGTCCACTAGGGAACAGTGACACAATAACCCTCCATATATTCGTATGAAGAGTCCACTAGGGAACAGTGATACAATAACCCTCCATATATTCCTATAGAGAGTCCCCTAGGGAACAATGACACAATAACCTCCCATATATTCGTATGAAGAGTCCACTAGGGAACAGTGACACAATAACTCTCCATATATTCCTATAGAGAGTCCACTAGGGAACAGTGACACAATAACTCGCCATATATTCATATGAAGAGTCCACTAGGGAACAGTGACACAATAACTTGCCATATATTCATATGAAGAGTCCACTAGGGAACAGTGACACAATAACTCGCCATATATTCATATGAAGAGTCCACTAGGGAACAGTGACACAATAACCCTCCATATATTCCTATAGAGAGTCCACTAGGGAACAGTGACACAATAACCCTCCATATATTCTTATGGAGAGTCCACTAGGGAACAGTGACACAATAACTCTCCATATATTTGTATGAAGAGTCCACTAGGGAACAGTGACACAATAACCCTCCATATATTCCTATAGAGAGTCCACTAGGGAACAGTGACACAATAACCCTCCATATATTCATATGAAGAGTCCACTAGGGAACAGTGACACAATAACTTGCCATATATTCATATGAAGAGTCCACTAGGGAACAGTGACACAATAACTCTCCATATATTCGTATGAAGAGTCCCATAGGGAACAGTGACACAATAACCCTCCATATATTCCTATAGAGAGTCCACTAGGGAACAGTGACACAATAACCCTCCATATATTCCTATAGAGAGTCCACTAGGGAACAGTGACACAATAACTTGCCATATATTCATATGAAGAGTCCACTAGGGAACAGTGACACAATAACTTGCCATATATTCATATGAAGAGTCCACTAGGGAACAGTGACACAATAAATCGCCATATATTCATATGAAGAGTCCACTAGGGAACAGTGACACAATAACCCTCCATATATTCATATGAAGAGTCCACTAGGGAACAGTGACACAATAACTCTCCATATATTCGTATGAAGAGTCCACTAGGGAACAGTGACACAATAACTCTCCATATATTCCTATAGACAGTCCACTAGGGAACAGTGACACAATAACTCGCCATATATTCCTATAGACAGTCCACTAGGGAACAGTGACACAATAACTCGCCATATATTCCTATAGACAGTCCACTAGGGAACAGTGACACAATAACTCGCCATATATTCCTATAGACAGTCCACTAGGGAACAGTGACACAATAACTCTCCATATATTCGTATGAAGAGTCCACTAGGGAACAGTGACACAATAACTCTCCATATATTCGTATGAAGAGTCCACTAGGGAACAGTGACACAATAACCCTCCATATATTCATATGAAGAGTCCACTAGGGAACAGTGACACAATAACCCTCCATATATTCATATGAAGAGTCCACTAGGGAACAGTGACACAATAACTCTCCATATATTCCTATAGACAGTCCACTAGGGAACAGTGACACAATAACTCGCCATATATTCATATGAAGAGTCCACTAGGGAACAGTGACACAATAACTCTCCATATATTCCTATAGACAGTCCACTAGGGAACAGTGACACAATAACTCGCCATATATTCATATGAAGAGTCCACTAGGGAACAGTGACACAATAACTCTCTATATATTCGTATGAAGAGTCCACTAGGGAATAGTGACACAATAACTCTCCATATATTCGTATGAAGAGTCCCCTAGGGAACAGTGACACAATAACTCGCCATATATTCGTATGAAGAGTCCACTAGGGAATAGTGACACAATAACTCTCCATATATTCGTATGAAGAGTCCACTAGGGAACAGTGACACAATAACTCTCTATATATTCGTATGAAGAGTCCACTAGGGAACAGTGACACAATAACTCTCTATATATTCGTATGAAGAGTCCACTAGGGAACAGTGACACAATAACTCTATATATTCGTATGAAGAGTCCACTAGGGAACAGTGACACAATAACTCTCTATATATTCGTATGAAGAGTCCACTAGGGAACAGTGACACAATAACTCGCCATATATTCGTATGAAGAGTCCACTAGGGAACAGTGACACAATAACCCTCCATATATTCTTATGGTGAGTCCACTAGGGAACAGTGACACAATAACCCTCCATATATTCCTATAGAGAGTCCACTAGGGAACAGTGACACAATAACCCTCCATATATTCCTATAGAGAGTCCACTAGGGAACAATGACACAATAACCCTCCATATATTCCTATAGAGGGTCCACTAGGGAACAGTGACACAATAACCCTCCATATATTCCTATAGAGAGTCCACTAGGGAACAGTGACACAATAACCCTCCATATATTCTTATGAAGAGTCCACTAGGGAACAGTGACACGATAACCCTCCATATATTCCTATAGAGAGTCCACTAGGGAACAGTGACACAATAACTCTCCATATATTCGTATGAAGAGTCCCCTAGGGAACAGTGACACAATAACTCGCCATATATTCGTATGAAGAGTCCACTAGGGAATAGTGACACAATAACTCTCCATATATTCGTATGAAGAGTCCACTAGGGAACAGTGACACAATAACTCGCCATATATTCGTATGAAGAGTCCACTAGGGAACAGTGACACAATAACTCTCTATATATTCGTATGAAGAGTCCACTAGGGAACAGTGACACAATAACCCTCCATGTATACCTATAGAGGGTCCACTAGGGAACAGTGACACAATAAGCCTCCATATATTCTTATGAAGAGTCCACTAGGGAACAGTGACACGATAACCCTCCATATATTCCTATAGAGAGTCCACTAGGGAACAGTGACACAATAACTCTCCATATATTCGTATGAAGAGTCCCCTAGGGAACAGTGACACAATAACTCGCCATATATTCGTATGAAGAGTCCACTAGGGAACAGTGACACAATAACTCGCCATATATTCGTATGAAGAGTCCACTAGGGAATAGTGACACAATAACTCTCCATATATTCGTATGAAGAGTCCACTAGGGAACAGTGACACAATAACTCTCTATATATTCGTATGAAGAGTCCACTAGGGAACAGTGACACAATAACTCTCTATATATTCGTATGAAGAGTCCACTAGGGAACAGTGACACAATAACTCTCTATATATTCGTATGAAGAGTCCACTAGGGAACAGTGACACAATAACTCTCTATATATTCGTATGAAGAGTCCACTAGGGAACAGTGACACAATAACTCTCTATATATTCGTATGAAGAGTCCACTAGGGAACAGTGACACAATAACTCGCCATATATTCGTATGAAGAGTCCCCTAGGGAACAGTGACACAATAACCCTCCATATATTCCTATAGAGAGTCCACTAGGGAACAGTGACACAATAACCCTCCATATATTCTTATGAAGAGTCCACTAGGGAACAGTGACACGATAACCCTCCATATATTCCTATAGAGAGTCCACTAGGGAACAGTGACACAATAACTCTCCATATATTCGTATGAAGAGTCCCCTAGGGAACAGTGACACAATAACTCGCCATATATTCGTATGAAGAGTCCACTAGGGAATAGTGACACAATAACTCTCCATATATTCGTATGAAGAGTCCACTAGGGAACAGTGACACAATAACTCGCCATATATTCGTATGAAGAGTCCACTAGGGAACAGTGACACAATAACTCTCTATATATTCGTATGAAGAGTCCACTAGGGAACAGTGACACAATAACCCTCCATGTATACCTATAGAGGGTCCACTAGGGAACAGTGACACAATAAGCCTCCATATATTCTTATGAAGAGTCCACTAGGGAACAGTGACACGATAACCCTCCATATATTCCTATAGAGAGTCCACTAGGGAACAGTGACACAATAACTCTCCATATATTCGTATGAAGAGTCCCCTAGGGAACAGTGACACAATAACTCGCCATATATTCGTATGAAGAGTCCACTAGGGAACAGTGACACAATAACTCGCCATATATTCGTATGAAGAGTCCACTAGGGAATAGTGACACAATAACTCTCCATATATTCGTATGAAGAGTCCACTAGGGAACAGTGACACAATAACTCTCTATATATTCGTATGAAGAGTCCACTAGGGAACAGTGACACAATAACTCTCTATATATTCGTATGAAGAGTCCACTAGGGAACAGTGACACAATAACTCTCTATATATTCGTATGAAGAGTCCACTAGGGAACAGTGACACAATAACTCTCTATATATTCGTATGAAGAGTCCACTAGGGAACAGTGACACAATAACTCTCTATATATTCGTATGAAGAGTCCACTAGGGAACAGTGACACAATAACTCGCCATATATTCGTATGAAGAGTCCCCTAGGGAACAGTGACACAATAACCCTCCATATATTCCTATAGAGAGTCCACTAGGGAACAGTGACACAATAACCCTCCATATATTCTTATGAAGAGTCCACTAGGGAACAGTGACACGATAACCCTCCATATATTCCTATAGAGAGTCCACTAGGGAACAGTGACACAATAACTCTCCATATATTCGTATGAAGAGTCCCCTAGGGAACAGTGACACAATAACTCGCCATATATTCGTATGAAGAGTCCACTAGGGAATAGTGACACAATAACTCTCCATATATTCGTATGAAGAGTCCACTAGGGAACAGTGACACAATAACTCGCCATATATTCGTATGAAGAGTCCACTAGGGAACAGTGACACAATAACTCTCTATATATTCGTATGAAGAGTCCACTAGGGAACAGTGACACAATAACCCTCCATGTATACCTATAGAGGGTCCACTAGGGAACAGTGACACAATAAGCCTCCATATATTCTTATGAAGAGTCCACTAGGGAACAGTGACACGATAACCCTCCATATATTCCTATAGAGAGTCCACTAGGGAACAGTGACACAATAACTCTCCATATATTCGTATGAAGAGTCCCCTAGGGAACAGTGACACAATAACTCGCCATATATTCGTATGAAGAGTCCACTAGGGAACAGTGACACAATAACTCTCCATATATTCGTATGAAGAGTCCACTAGGGAATAGTGACACAATAACTCTCCATATATTCGTATGAAGAGTCCACTAGGGAACAGTGACACAATAACTCTCTATATATTCGTATGAAGAGTCCACTAGGGAACAGTGACACAATAACTCTCTATATATTCGTATGAAGAGTCCACTAGGGAACAGTGACACAATAACTCTCTATATATTCGTATGAAGAGTCCACTAGGGAACAGTGACACAATAACTCTCTATATATTCGTATGAAGAGTCCACTAGGGAACAGTGACACAATAACTCTCTATATATTCGTATGAAGAGTCCACTAGGGAACAGTGACACAATAACTCGCCATATATTCGTATGAAGAGTCCCCTAGGGAACAGTGACACAATAACCCTCCATATATTTCTGAGACCGTGTTTAATTTTTATTAACCCTTTACCAAATGTCTTTTCAGATCCAGTCTGTGGCGAGCGTCGCGGGATGGGAGACGCCATGGTGGAACCAGCAGCCTGCAACCTTTCCGGCCAGGATAACGGCGGGAGCGCGCTATGCGTCATCACAGAAGGCGTGGCGGACCTGTCGGTGGTAATCGACCCCGACGTGGCGCAGAAGGCGTGTCAGGACGTTCTGGAAAAGGTGAAGCTCATGCACGGCTCCTCCGAGGAGCTGGACAAGGCCGGCGGCGGCTGCGTTGCTAATGGCGACCCCGACGTGAAGACGACGCCGGAGCCGAGCCCCGAAGTTAAGGCGCCGAGGTCCCGCGAGGAGGACGATGACGAGACGCCGGTGGACATCCACAGCGTGAAGACCGCGCGGCGGAAACAGAAGAACAACTCGGGCAAGCAGTCGTGGCTCCTGCGCCTGTTCGAGTGCAAGCTCTTCGACGTCTCCATGGCGATCTCTTACCTGTACAACTCCAAGGAGCCCGGGGTCCAGGCCTACATCGGCAACCGCCTTTTTTACTTCCGCAACGAGGACGTGGACTTCTTCCTGCCGCAGCTGCTCAACATGTACATCCACATGGACGAGGACGTGGGCGACGCCATCAAGCCATACGTGGTGCACCGCTGCCGCCAGAGCATCAACTTCTCGCTGCAGTGCGCCTGGCTGCTGGGCGCCTACTCCTCCGACATGCACATCTCCACCCAGCGACACTCGCGGGGCACCAAGCTGCGCAAGCTCATCCTCTCCGACGAGCTCAAGCCGGCCCACAGGAGGCGCGAGCTCGTCCTGCCAGGCCCCGCCCCCGAGATGGCGTCGCCCTCCAAGCGGACGCACCAGAGGTCCAAGTCCGACGCCACGGCCAGCATCAGCCTCAGCAGCAACCTGAAGAGGACGGCCAGCAACCCCAAGGTGGAGAACGACGACGAGGTAAGGGGGGCGGGGCTTTGGTGGGGGTATGCGCGCGCGCGCACAGTTAGATGCTGATTCTTTCCAGATACAGCCTGAGCTTTGTCCTGTGTCCTAGTTCCACTGCCTTGTTACATTGTATTGTGATCATGTTACTCCGGAGGAGAGAGGAAATTACAACAATCCAGACACAGCTCTGAAGTGTCTGAATTATTACTGTCTGAATTATTGCTGTGTCTCTATAGTAACATTACAATGTAACAAGGCAGAGGAGAGGAGGTCAGATGCAGGGTTAAGCTCTGACTGTTGCTGTGTCTATATAGTAACATTACAATGTAACGAGGCCGAGAAGCTTGGACGCAGAGGAAGTCAGATGCAGGGTAAAGCTCTGGCTGTGTCTGGATTATTGTTGTGTCTCTATAGTAACATTACAATGTAACAAGGCAGAGGAGGGGAGGTCAGATGCAGGGTAAAGCTCTGACTGTTGCTGTGTCTATATAGTAACATTACAATGTAACAAGGCCGAGAAGCTTGGACGCAGAGGAAGTCAGATGCAGGGTAAAGCTCTGGCTGTGTCTGGATTATTGTTGTGTCTCTATAGTAACATTACAATGTAACAAGGCAGAGGAGAGGAGGTCAGATGCAGGGTTAAGCTCTGACTGTTGCTGTGTCTATATAGTAACATTACAATGTAACGAGGCCGAGAAGCTTGGACGCAGAGGAAGTCAAATGCAGGGTAAAGCTCTGGCTGTGTCTGGATTATTGTTGTGTCTCTATAGTAACATTACAATGTAACAAGGCAGAGGAGGGGAGGTCAGATACAGGGTAAAGCTCTGACTTGCTGTGTCTATATAGTAACCTTACAATGTAACAAGGCCGAGAAGCTTGGACGCAGAGGAAGTCAAATGCAGGGTAAAGCTCTGGCTGTGTCTGGATTATTGTTGTGTCTCTATAGTAACATTACACTGTAACAAGGCAGAGGAGAGGAGGTCAGATACAGGGTTAAGCTCTGACTGTTGCTGTGTCTATATAGTAACATTACAATGTAACGAGGCCGAGAAGCTTGGACGCAGAGGAAGTCAGATGCAGGGTAAAGCTCTGGCTGTGTCGGGATTATTGTTGTGTCTCTATAGTAACATTACAATGTAGCAAGACAGAGGAGGGGAAGTTGGATGCAGGGTAAATCTGACTGTAGCTGAAAAGCTGCATTGAACTCTGCTCCAGAGTATGGTCATAATATTGTATTACACTGTAACAAGTCAGAGGAGGGGAGGCCAGATGCAGGGCGAAGCTCAGGCGGTGTCTAGACTCATGTACTAAACTTCCTCCCCCAGAATAACAGAAATAATTACAATGTAACAAGTCAGAGGAGGCCAGATGCAGAGCAAAGCTGTGGCTGGAGTGATGTACCCTCTTGTCCAGGATACTATGATTACATTACATTGTAGCAAGTCCAGTTTCTGGATTGTTGTATTGAACTCTCTCCTCCAAAGTAACATGATTAAATTACAATGTAACAAGATGGAGGAGCTCCTTGCAGGGTAAAGCTCTGGCTGTCTGTATTGTTACATTGTAGTCTCTCCTCCATCTTTACATTACGTGAGCTCCCCTGCCTTGTTACAATGTAAAACAACGTAATGCTATTATAGAGGAGAAATTACAGTGTAGTGGCCGGATAAAGCTCTGACTGCATTGTATGCTTGTATGGAGCATTGTTACATTGTAACACGGCAGATGCAGGAAAAAGCTCTGGCTGTCTTAGGACTGTTACAATGTAATGAGGGTATATAGCGCATGCAATGTAACAAGACAAAGGTCAGAGACATAGTAAAGCCGACTGTGTCCAGATTGTTACAATGCAAGCTCGATGTAACATCATTGTATTGTATTACATCGTAACAAGACAGAGGTGGTCAGACATGCTGTGTCAGTGATTGTTACATTGTAACATCATTACATTGTAACAAGGCAGAAGAGGTCGGAAGCAGGGTAAAACTCTGTGAGTTGGGATTGTTACATTGTAAGTTCTCTGGTACATCGTTACACTGTAACAGGGTAGAGGAGGTCAGACGCTTTGTAAAGTTCTGGCTGTGTCAGGCTTGTTACATTGTAAGAGTTCTGATACATCGTTGCATTGTAACAAGGCAGAGGTCAGAAGCGGGGTAAAGCTCTGGCTGTTTCAGGATTGTTACATTGTAACATCATTACATTGTAACAAGGCAGAAGAGGTCGGACGCAGGGTAAAACTGTGAGTTGGGATTGTTACATTGTAAGTTCTCTGGTACATTGTTACATTGTAACAGGGTAGAGGAGGTCAGACGCTTTGTAAAGTTCTGGCTGTGTCAGGCTTGTTACATTGTAAGAGCTCTGATACATCGTTACATTGTAACAAGGCAGAGGTCAGAAGCGTGGTAAAGCTCTGGCTGCATCTGAGTTGTTACATTGTAAGCTCCCCTCAGCCTTATTCCAATTTAATCGTGTTACTCTGGAAGAGAGGGCTCAAAAAGCACAATACAGACACAGCCTGAACTTTGTAACAAGACAGAAGAGGTCAGATTTCGGGTAAAGCTCTGGCTGTGTCATGATTGTTACATTGTAAGCTCTCTGTAACATCATTACATTGTAACAAGGCAGAAGAGGGCAGACACGGGGCAAATCTCTGGCTGTGTCAGGATTGTTACATTGTAAGCTCTCTGTAACACAATTACGGTGTAACAATACAGAAGAGGTCAGACGCAGGTTAAAGCTCTGGCTGTATCAGGATTGTTACATTGTAAGCTCTCAGTAACATCATTACACTGCAACAAGATGGGAGAGGTCAGACGCAGGTTAAAGCTCTGGCTGTATCAGGATTGTTACATTGTAAGCTCTCAGTAACATCATTACACTGCAACAAGACGGGATAGGTCAGATGCAGGGCAAAGCTCTGGTTGTGTCAGGATTGTTACATTGTAAGCTCTCTAACATTGTTGCATTGTAACAAGATGGAGGAGGTCAGATGCAGGGCAAAGCGCTGGCTGTGTCAGGATTGTTACAATGTAACAATGTTACAGAGGGCTTACAATGTAACAAGACAGAAGAGGTCAGACACAGGGCAAAGCTCTGGCTGTGTCAGGATTGTTACAATGTTACAGAGAGTTTACAATGTAGCAAGACAGAAGAGGTCAGACACAGGGCAAAGCTCTGGCTGTCAGGATTGTTACAATGTTACAGAGGGCTTACAATGTAACAAGACAGGGGAGGTCAGACGCAGGGCAAAGCTCTGGCTATGTCAGGATTGTTACATTGTAAGCTCTCTAACCTCTTCTGCCTTGTTACAATGTAACGGTGTTACAGACGCAGGGCAAAGCTCTGGCTATGTCAGGATTGTTACATTGTAAGCTCTCTAACATTGTTACAGGCAGAAGAGGTCAGACACAGGGTAAAAGTCTGGGTGTGATTGTTGCATTGTAAGCTCTCTGTAATGTCATTACAATGTAACAAGACAAAATAGGTCAGACGCAGGGCTAAGCTCAGGCTGTGTCAGGATTGTTACAATGTAATGATGTTACTGAGAGCTTACAATGTAACAAGACAGAATAAGTCAGACGCAGGGCAAAGCTCTGGCTGTGTCAGGATTGTTACATTGTAAGCTCTCTAACCTCTTCTGCCTTGTTACAATGTAATGGTGTTACAGACACAGGTCAAAGCTCTGGCTGTGTCAGGATTGTTACATTGTAAGCTCTCTGTAACATCATTACATTGTAAAAAGGCAGAAGAGATCTTACAATGTAACGAGACCTCTTCTGCCTTGTTACAATGTAATGGTGTTAGACGCAAGGCAAAGCTCTGGCTGTGTCATGATTGTTACATTGTAAGCTCTCTAACCTCTTCTGCCTTGTTACAATGTAACGGTGTTACAGACGCAGGGCAAAGCTCTGGCTGTGTCATGATTATTACATTGTAAGCTCTCTGTAACATCATTACATTGTAAAAAGGCAGAAGAGATCTTACAATGTAACGAGACTTCTTCTGCCTTGTTACAATGTAATGGTGTTAGAGAGATCTTACAATGTAACGAGACCGAAGACGTCAGACACAGGGCAAAGCTCTGGCTGTGTCATGGTTGTTACATTGTAAGCTCTCTGTAACATCATTACATTGTAAAAAGACAGAAGAGATCTTACAATGTAACGAGACCTCTTCTGCCTTGTTACAATGTAATGGTGTTAGAGAGATCTTACAATGTAACAAGACTGAAGACGTCAGACGCAGGGCAAAGCTCTGGCTGTGTCATGATTGTTACATTGTAAGCTCTCTGTAACACCATTACATTGTAAAAAGGCAGAAGAGATCCTACAATGTAACGAGACCGAAGACGTCAGATGCAGGGCAAAGCTCTGGCTGTGTCATGATTGTTACATTGTAAGCTCTCTGTAACATCATTACATTGTAAAAAGGCAGAAGAGATCCTACAATGTAACGAGACCTCTTCTGCCTTGTTACAATGTAATGGTGTTAGAGAGATCTTACAATGTAACAAGGCATAAGTCGACTTCCCTTAAAGTGGACCTGTTATCTAAGAGAGGAGCTGGAGATCTCAAGCTGGGCACACCATTCATTCATTCATTCGGTGCCAGCCGCCCCCTACTCTCCTCCCGGATCGGAAACTGGGATTCGGCCTCAGATTAAAAAGTGTTGCATCCGATTGGCCGAGCCGGAGGCTGGGGGGGGGGGGGGGGGGGGGAGTGGCCCTGGTGCGAGCCGTTCATCCCCGGCAGGTGCCCTGTGACCGGAGAGGTGCATGATGGGAAGCGTGTCTGTAACCTTTACACAGGCTCGTGTGAGTCACTTCCTGTCATGCTTTCGGCAAGACGCTGAGCTGTCACCCGTGACCACACACTGGCTGGTCTCTGAATGGAGGAGGGTTAAAGCGGGCCTAAACCCACCTCAGCAGCTCAGTGCCTGGTAAGGTCCAGGTCTGCACACACCCAGGCTAGTCTCTGAATGGAGGAGGGTTAAAGCGGGCCTAAACCCGTCTTGGCAGCTCAGTGCCTGGTAAGGTCCAGGTCTGCACACGCCAAGACTGGGCTAGTCTCTGAATGGAGGAGGGTTAAAGCGGGCCTAAACCCACCTCAGCAGCTCAGTGCCTGGGAAGGTCCAGGTCTGCACACGCCCAGGCTGGGCTAGTCTCTGAATGGAGGAGGGATAAAGCGGGCCTAAACCCATCTTGGCAGCTCAGTGCCTGGTAAGGTCCAGGTCTGCACACGCCAAGGCTGGGCTAGTCTCTGAATGGAGGGTTAAAGCGGGCCTAAACCCACCTCAGCAGCTCCGTGCCTGGTAAGGTCCAGGTCTGCACACGCCAAGGCTGGGCTAGTCTCTGAATGGAGGAGGGTTAAAGCGGGCCTAAACCCACCTCGGCAGCTCCGTGCCTGGTAAGCTCCAGGTCTGCACACACTGGCTGGTCTCTGAATGGAGGAGGGTTAAAGCGGGCCTAAACCCACCTCGGCAGCTCAGTGCCTGGTAAGGTCCAGGTCTGCACACGCCAAGGCTGGTCTTTGAATGGAGGAGGGTTAAAGCGGGCCTAAACCCACCTCAGCAGCTCAGTGCCTGGTAAGGTTCAGGTCTGCACACGCCAAGGCTGGTCTTTGAATGGAGGAGGGTTAAAGCGGGCCTAAACCCACCTCAGCAGCTCAGTGCCTGGTAAGGTCCAGGTCTGCACACGCCAAGGCTGGGCTAGTCTCTGAATGGAGGAGGGTTAAAGCGGGCCTAAACCCACCTCAGCAGCTCCGTGCCTGGTAAGGTCCAGGTCTGCACACGCCAAGGCTGGGCTGGTCTCTGAATGGAGGAGGGTTAAAGCGGGCCTAAACCCACCTCAGCAGCTCAGTGCCTGGTAAGGTCCAGGTGTACACATGCCAAGGCTGGGCTAGTCTCTGAATGGAGGAGGTTTAAAGTGGGCCTAAACCCACCTCGGCAGCTCAGTGCCTGGTAAGGTCCAGGTCCGCACACGCCAAGGCTGGGCTAGTCTTTGAATGGAGGAGGGTTAAAGCGGGCCTAAACCCATCTTGGTAGCTCAGTGCCTGGTAAGGTTCAGGTCTGCGAGGAGCCTAGCCCACCGCCTGAGAGTCCTGAATTAGGTAGATAGTCACCTTTATCCTCGTGGTGCCCCTAAAAAGCAGCACCTGCGTGTGCGCAGGAGATTCCTGTCCCCCCGTTGGTTTTGACTATCCTGGGTTTAGGTCCTCACCACGATCGGGGATGCCACGCTGTGTGAAACCCCCCAGATCACCGAAACAAACTCGCCTATGGCGCATGTGCGGCCTCTCGTCCAATCAGTGCGCTCGGATCCGCTGGCGTCGCATCGTCTAAGGCCAGCGGCTCCGAGCGCGCTGGCGCCCACATCCCCCGCTTCCCTGTAACAGGGAGCCATTCACAGATGCCTGGCGCGGGCACACGCCCTGCTAGAGGGATAGCTAGGTAAGTGTATGGGGCGACCTTGGGGGTATCACACAGCGGGGCATCCTGATTTTGGATGCCCCGGGGGGAAGGAATCGGTGGGCCTGGGAATCTTAGACTTCCCAGGCCGATCCGCGTGGGTTTTGGTCCACTTTAACTGAAGGAGTATCCTTACGCTGGGGCTTCCTGATTTGGGATGACCTACAAGCTTAAAGCTGACCTAAAGTAAAAAAAAAAAACCTTTAGGAGCCTTTTAACGATTGCCCCAATAGATAAAAATCACTGGAAAAATGAGGAAATGGAGCTCTGTATGATGGGGGACAGGAAACAGCCTCACATTGCAGTAGAGCCTGACTTCTGATGAAGAAGATTCTGCTGTCCCCTTTAAATCTCCTTTAGGAAAGGGGCGAGACACGCTGATATGTGGGAGGTTTAGGTGAGTTAAGTGTCGCTGTAAGGTCTGCTTTAAGGACACTTTTGTGCTGATGGGACCCTGGAGGGGGGGTGGCAGGGTGAGTGGACCTCTCGGAATTCCCCCCTTCAAATCTCCTTTAGGAAAAGGGGCAGGACATGCTGATATGTGGGAGGTTTAGGTGAGTTTAGAGTCGCAGTAGGTCTGCTTTAAGGACACTTGTATGCTGGTAGGGCCCTGGAGGGGGGGTGGCACCTCTCGGAATTCCCCCCTTTAAATCTCCTTTAGGAAAGGGGCGAGGCACGCTGATGCTATGCGGGAGAAGATTAGTAGGCGAGTTTGGTGCCGATGTGGGTCTGCTTTAAGGACACTTGTGTTCTGGAAAGGGGGATGACAGGGTGAGTGGACCTCTCGGAATTCCCCGCTTTAAATCTCCTTTAGAAAGGGACAAGGAACTCTGATTTCATGTGGGATAAGATTAGGTGACTTTAGTGTAGCTGTAGGTCTGCTTTAGGGACACTTATGTGCTGGTAGGGCCCTGGAGGGTGAGGGTGGCTTTGGGTGAGTGGACCTCTCGGAATTCCCCCCTTTAAATCTCCTTTAGGAAAGGGGCGGGACATGCTGATGTGGGAGAAGGTTTAGGTGAGTTTAGTGTCGCTGTAGGTCTGCTTTAAGGACACTTATGTGCTGGCAGGGCCCTGGATTGGGGGAGGTGGCAGGGTGAGTGGACCTCTCGGAATTCCCCCCTTTAAATCTCCTTTAGGAAAGGGGCGGGGCATGCTGATGTGGGAGAAGGTTTAGGAGAGTTTAGTGTCGCTGTAGGTCTGCTTTAAGGATACTTGTGTTCTGGTAGGGGGGGTGTGGCAGGGTGAGTGGACCTCTGGTAATTTTTTACTGATCCGCTTTAATCAAAAATATATGTGGATGCCCCAAACGGGATACCCTGCAGACAGCAAAGTTTCTCAAATGCTCAACTTCCTGTTTCGAGCCGCCACAAACAGGAAGTGAGGCCGAGCCCTCCCCCCAAAGCCCCCCCCCCCCCCCCGAGTGGGGTCGGTGGGTTCCAAAGGAACACAGAAGTGGTTCTAACTCTGCTCCACTCCGTCAAAAACTAAACCTTTTATGCATTTGCGAGAAAAGTTTACAAAAACTCTCCTTTAGACACGCCCATGAGGTTCTATGCTCCTTATATATTCAGCCAGGCCCCGCCCATGAGGAGCAGCCAGAATATATACAAGGTAGGAAAAGGAAGGGCTGCGTCTCCCCCTTCCCCCTGTTTGTCGGTCGGATTGTTCGCGGCTGATCATCTTGTGTCTGTCTGTGTGTCGCTGACCCCCCCCCCCCCCCCCTCTGATGGACACGCCCGTCGTGGGAGTGTGGGAGGGGCTTATGATGTTGTGACCCGAATGGCTAAACCTTTGTGCCTTTCTCTCCCTCTCTCGCCCTCCCTCCCAGGACCTCTCCTCCAGCTCCGAGAGCCTCGATAGGTCCTTTACCTCCGTAAGTGGACGATTTTTACCTCTCTGGCCGCTGGGGGGCGCTCTCTCGCTCTCTCTCTGCTTCTCTTTGTCTCTGCCGTCACAGCAGCAGCATTTCCTCCACGCGGAATCAGGTCAAGGCGAATGCTGGGGGGGGGGCATGCCGATTCTCTGCCAGCTTCAAACCGGGGGCCTCTTACTTCATCAGGGGATCGGATTGTAAGGGGTGTGGCCAGCGCTAGATAGCCGGATTGTAAGGGGTGTGGCCAGCGCTAGATATCCTGATTGTAAGGGGTGTGGCCAGCGCTAGATATCCTGATTGTAAGGGGTGTGGCCAGCGCTAGATATCCTGATTGTAAGGGGTTTGGCCAGTGCTAGATATCCTGATTGTAAGGGGTGTGGCCAGCGCTAGATATCCTGATTGTAAGGGGTGTGGCCAGCGCTAGATATCCTGATTGTAAGGGGTGTGGCCAGCGCTAGATATCCTGATTGTAAGGGGTGTGGCCAGCGCTAGATATCCTGATTGTAAGGGGTGTGGCCAGCGCTAGATATCCTGATTGGTTGTGATTTATATCGATCGTTCGGTTGGGTCTCTTCTATTATAGTCCTGTACAGGTCTGGTTGTAATGTGTGTGATGTGTGTGACCATCATCATCTATCCTGTCTGGCTGTGATTTAAAACGATTGTTCGGTCAGGTCTCTCCTACGACAGCTGTGTATAGATCAGATTGTAGTTGTGTGACCACCGGTAACTATCCTGTCCGATTGTTCAGTCGTATATCTTCTATGACAGTCGTGTATGGATCAGATTTAAGTTGTGTGACCAGTGGTAGCTTTTTCAGTTGTATATTCACTTACAGGATTGTATCGATCAGATTGTATGGTGTTGATTGGTCCAATTGTTCAGTCATGTATCTCGTATGACAGTCGTGTATAGATCAGATTGTATAGATCAGATCAGTTGTCACCAGCGGTAGCTATCGGTTCGATATGTTCAGTTGTGTATTTCCTATAATAGGATTGCATGGGTCCGGATTGCATGGGTCCGGATTGCCTAGGTCCGGATTGCCTAGGTCCGGATTGCCTAGGTCCGGATTGCCTAGGTCCGGATTGCCTAGGTCCGGATTGCCTAGGTCCAGATTGCATAGGTCAGATTTAAGTTGCATGACCAGTGGTAACTATTGGTCCAATTGTTCAGTTGTGTATTTCCTGACAGTCTATAGATCAAATTTTATAGATTGGATTGTATTGTGTGTGATGAGCGGTCGCTATCCAGGCGGATTGTTCAGTTGTGTATTTCCTATGACCGTTTTGTATAGATCAGATTTAAATTGTGTGACCAGCAGTAGCTGTCTGATTTGTCCGCTTGTGTATTTCCTATGACAGGATTGTATCGATCAGATTGTATGGTGTGTGACCAGAGGTAGCTATCTGGACCCATTGTTCAGTCTTGTATAGATCAGATTGTATAGTGTGTGATGAGCAGTAGCTATCCAGACAGATTGTTCAGCGTTGTATAGATCAGATTGTGTGGTGTGTGACCAGAGGTAACTATCCGGACCGATTGTTCATTTGTGTATCTCCTATAACAGTCTTGCATGGATCAGACTGTGTGTGGATATCAGATTTAAGCTGTGTGACCAGCGGTAGCTATCAGTCCGATTGTTCAGTCGTGTATCTCCTATGACAGTCTTGTGTAGATTGGACGGGCGGGGCTATAGATTGGACGGGCGGGGCTATAGATTGGACGGGCGGGGCTATAGATTGGACGGGCGGGGCTATAGATTGGACGGGCGGGGCTATAGATTGGACGGGCGGGGCTATAGATTGGACGGGCGGGGCTATAGATTGGACGGGCGGGGCTATAGATTGGACGGGCGGGGCTATAGATTGGACGGGCGGGGCTATAGATTGGACGGGCGGGGCTATAGATTGGACGGGCGGGGCTATAGATTGGACGGGCGGGGCTATAGATTGGACGGGCGGGGCTATAGATTGGACGGGCGGGGCTATAGATTGGACGGGCGGGGCTATAGATTGGACGGGCGGGGCTATAGATTGGACGGGCGGGGCTATAGATTGGGCGGGCGGGGCTATAGATTGGGCGGGCGGGGCTATAGATTGGGCGGGCGGGGCTATAGATTGGGCGGGCGGGGCTATAGATTGGGCGGGCTATAGATTGGGCGGGCTATAGATTGGGCGGGCTATAGATTGGGCGGGCTATAGATTGGGCGGGCTATAGATTGGGCGGGCTATAGATTGGGCGGGCTATAGATTGGGCGGGCTATAGATTGGGCGGGCTATAGATTGGGCGGGCTATAGATTGGGCGGGCTATAGATTGGGCGGGCTATAGATTGGGCGGGCTATAGATTGGGCGGGCTATAGATCGGACGCGGACGGGCTATAGATCGGACGGGCTATAGATCGGAATCAGGTTTAAGTTGTGTGATCAGTGGTAGCTATCAGACCGATTGTTCAGTCGTGTATCTCCTATGACAGTCTTGTGTAGATCGGACGGGCTATAGATCGGGCGGGGCTATAGATCGGGCGGGGCTATAGATCGGGCGGGGCTATAGATCGGACGGGCTATAGATCGGACGGGCTATAGATCGGACGGGCTATAGATCGGACGGGCTATAGATCGGACGGGCTATAGATCGGACGGGCTATAGATCGGACGGGCTATAGATCGGACGGGCTATAGATCGGACGGGCTATAGATCGGACGGGTATAGATCGGAATCAGGTTTAAGTTGTGTGATCAGTGGTAGCTATCAGTCCGATTGTTCAGTCGTGTATCTCCTATGACAGTCTTGTGTAGATCGGACGGGGTGTAGATCGGACGGGGTGTAGATCGGACGGGGTGTAGATCGGACGGGGTGTAGATCGGACGGGGTGTAGATCGGACGGGGTGTAGATCGGACGGGGTGTAGATCGGACGGGGTGTAGATCGGAATCAGGTTTAAATTGTGTGATCAGCGGTAGCTATCAGTCCTATTGTTCAGTCTTGTATTTCCTATGACAGTCGGGTGTAGATTGGACGGGGTGTAGATTGGAATCAGGTTTAAATTGTGTGATCAGCGGTAGCTATCAGTCCTATTGTTCAGTCGTGTATTTCCTATGATCGTCTTGTGTAGATCAGATTGTAAGGTGTGTAACCAGCGGTAACTGTCGGTCCGATTGTTCAGTCTTGTATTTCCTATGACAGTCGGGTATAGATAGATTGGAAGGGATTGGACGGGGTATAGATAGATTGGACGGGGTATAGATAGATTGGACGGGGTATAGATAGATTGGACGGGGTATAGATAGATTGGACGGGGTATAGATAGGTTGGACGGGGGTATAGATCGGAATCAGGTTTAAGTTGTGTGACCAGCGGTAGCTATCAGTCCTATTGTTCAGTCTTGTATTTCCTATGATCGTCTTGTGTAGATCAGATTGTAAGGTGTGTAACCAGCGGTAGCGATCGGTCCGGTTGCTCAGTCTTGTATTTCCTATGAAGGCCAGGCTGAAGTTGTGTGACCAGCAGTAGCTATGGGTCTGGTGGTTTAATCTTGATGACTCCCATATTTTTGTTACAGGAACTTCCTATATTCAGTGACCAATTGGACTTGAGTTGGCCCTGGAGCATCCCAAATCAAGACGCCCCACTGTGTAAACCTTTTGCCATAGACCACCAATCATAGGTCTAAACTGGTGGTTTAATCTTGACGACCCCCTGTATTTTTGTTACAGGAACTTCCTGTCTCTAGTGACCAATGTGACTTGACTTGGCCCTGTATTCTAAAAGGCCCTCCCCCCCTGGAGCGTCCCAAACCGGGATGCCCCACCGTGTAAACCTTTGCCATAGACCACCAATCATAGGGCTAAGCTGGTGGTTTAATCGCGATGAGCCCTGTATTTTTGTTATAGGAACTTCCTGACTCGAGTTGGCCCTGGATTCTAAAAGGCCCTCCCCCCTGGAGCATCCTAAATCCGGATGCCCCGTTGTGTAAATCTTTGCCATAGACCACCAATCTTAGGGCTAAGCTGGTGGTTTAATCTTGATGACCCCCCCCCCCCCCCCCCCCCAATTTCCTGTCTCCAGTGACCAATTGGACTCGAGTTGGTCCTGGATTCTAAAAGGCCCTCCCCCCTGGAGCATCCTAAATCAGGATGCCCTGCTGTGTAAACCTTTGCCATAGACCACCAATCATAGGGAAAAGCTGTTGGGTTTAATCTTGATGACCCCCCCCCCCCAACTTCCTGTCTCCAGTGACCAATTGGACTCGAGCTTCCCGATGGGGGAGTGACACAACAACAAAACAGAAAATAAATGTGCCTGGAGCTGATCTATCTGCAATATCCTGCCCCGCCATGTGACATCCCACAGATTGCCCATACCCCCCCCCCACAGGCATCCTACACTGCATGAGCTGGTCTTCCAAATCAACATGCCCCTGGGAGGAGGTAATCAGCTGGTCCTGAAATGTGTTAGCCTCCAGGGCCGGCCCGAGGGTGATCAATCCATTTCTAAGAGACCCCAATCCAACATGGAGCTTTGTATGATGGGGGACAGGAAGTTGCCGCACACTGCAATGAAGCCTTTTGGAGTAGGTACGTTTTGCCCCCCCCCCCATTAGATGGAGCTCCAAAAGGTGAGTATCTCTCTAATTCAGGGCTCACTTGAGAGAGGGGTTAGGTTAATTTAGTGTCCCTGTGAGCCACTTTAAGGCGTGCTGGAGTGTAACGCACCTGCGGCACATGTCATGGCGGGAGGGAGCGCTGCATGTTGCACCTCTGAAGCAACAAACACTAAACAAATTGGGGGAGGACGTTTCCTGTAGGAAGTCATTTGATTGCACACGAGGGACTTCCTGTTACACGCAATACACATCTCTGGCGGCCATGTTTGTGACTGTTCCTCTGGTGCGTTTCCATGGCGACGCCTCACAGCTCAGCTGAATGGTGCTGTAAATAATACAGATAGTGTATTAAATAATACATATATATTTCTTATATATATCTATCTGAGATATAGGCTGTAAGCAGGTTGTATAATCTGACAATCTCTATACACACACATTGGCCGCACATCTTACAATCTCATTGGACAATCTCTATACACTCGTGTCGGCTACACAGCTTACAATCTGATTGGACAATCTCTATACACTCTCGTGTCAGCCGCACAGCTTGCAATCTGATTGGACAATCTCTATACACTCTCGTGTCGCCCACACAGCTTACAATCTGATTGGACAATCTCTATACACTCTCGTGTTTGTTACACAGCTTACAATCTGATTGGACAATCTCTATACACTCTTATGCTGACCACACAGCTTACAATCTGATTGGACAATCTCTATACACTCTTATGCTGACCACACAGCTTATAATCTGATTGGACAATCTCTATACACTCTTATGCTGACCACACAGCTTACAATCTGATTGGACAATCTCTATACACTCTTATGCTGACCACACAGCTTACAATCTGATTGGACAATCTCTATACACTCTTATGCTGACCACACAGCTTACAATCTGATTGGACAATCTCTATACACTCTTATGCTGACCACACAGCTTACAATCTGATTGGACAATCTCTATACACTCTTATGCTGACCACACAGCTTACAATCTGATTGGACAATCTCTATACACTCTCGTGTTTGTTACACAGCTTATAATCTGATTGGACAATCTCTATACACTCTTGTGTCGCCCACACAGCTTACAATATGATTGGACAATCTCTATACACTCTTATGCTGACCACACAGCTTATAATATGATTGGACAATCTCTATACACTTTCGTGTTGGTCACACATTTTATAATCTGATTGGATAATCTCTATACACTGTCATGTCGGCCACACAGCTTACAATCTGATTGGACAATCTCTATACACTCTTATGCTGACCACACAGCTTACAATATGATTGGACAATCTCTATACACTCTTATGCTGACCACACAGCTTACAATCTGATTGGACAATCTCTATACACTCTTATGCTGACCACACAGCTTGCAATCTGATTGGACAATCTCTATACACTTGTGTCAGCCACACATCTTACAATCTGATTGGACAATCTCTATACACTCTTATGCTGACCACACAGCTTACAATCTGATTGGACAATCTCTATACACTTGTGTCAGCCACACATCTTACAATCTGATTGGACAATCTCTATACACTCTTATGCTGACCACACAGCTTATAATATGATTGGACAATCTCTATACACTTTCGTGTTGGTCACACATTTTATAATCTGATTGGATAATCTCTATACACTCTCGTGTTGGTCACACAGTTTATAATCTGATTGGACAATCTCTATACACTTTCGTGTGTGTCACACCTTACAATCTGATTGGACAATCTCTATACACTCTCATGTCGGCCGCACAGCTTACAATCAGATTGGACAATCTCTATACACTCTCATGTCGGCCACACCGCTTGCAATCTGATTGGACTGCATTGAGGTCGTACAATCTGATTGGCCCAGAGCATGCTGGGTACTGTAGTTCTCCTCTATGCGCTTAACCGATTGGTGGTCTGGTCTTGTCTGCTGCTTTTCGCATTAAATGCAAGGGGCTCGATATGGCTGCTTGGGTTGAGGGGGCACCCCGAAAACCCACACAGAAACCATCCAATAGGAATGCCGCACGCATCCAGAGCTCCGCCCCCCCCCCCCCCTTTACATTTTTATTTTTGGGTGAAGCAGGTCCAAACCTGGTGGGTTTGCTAAGACGCCTCCTTCACTTCCTGTTAATGCAAGTCCAGCTTCCTGTATGAACCCTGATGAACAGGAAGTGTGGCTTACAGTAGGGCCGTGGGTGTCACCAGGATAGGTGAGGGAGCCACCTCCAGTGACACCCATGGCTCACTTCCTGTCCCAGCTATGGGTGAGTGCTGCTTACAGTAGGGCCATGGGTGTCACCAGGACAGATAAGGGAGCCACCCTCCGTGACACCCATGGCTCACTTCCTGTCCCAGCTTATGGGTGCCGCTGAAGAATAGGAAGTTCGGCTTACGGTAGGGCTGTGGGTGTCACCCGGACAGGTGAAGGATCCACCCCCAGTGACACCCATGGCTCACTTCCTGTTCTTCAGTGGCACCCATAGCTGGGATAGGAAATGCGGCTTACAGTAGGGACGTGGGTGTCACCAGGACAGGTGAGGGAGCCGCCCCCAGTGACACCCATGGCTCACTTCCTGTCCCAGCTATGGGTGCCGCTGAAGAGCAGGAAGTGCTGCTTACGGTAGGGCCATGGGTGTCACCAGGACAGGTGAAGGAGCCGCCCCCAGTGACACCCATGGCTCCCTGTCCCAGCTATGGGTGCTGCTTGAAGAACAGGAAGTGCGGCTTACAGTAGGGCTGTGGGTGTCACCCGGGCTAATAGCCATTGAGCCACCACTATCGTTTGTGTCTGTGTCGTCCACAACTCCATCCCAAGTTGGGGGGGAAAGCCAGTGGCCGGCCCTGGAATCTATTAGGTTCTGGGCCGGCCACCACTTTAAAGGGACAGTCCAGGAAAAGGTTTAAAGCTGACCAAAATGCACGTCTGTTCCCCAGCTCTGCTAGGAAAAATGTATCTCTGTAATGCTGGGCTCTCTAATGGTGTGACGCGGGTAGGTAAGTGTCTCCCTACCTTTTAAGCAGGCCTAGATGCTCCCCTACAACTGTGCCAGGGAGGCTCCAGCTCCACAGGGGCACCATACTAACCTCACCTACCCCCCCCCCCCCCCCCCCACCATCAATGCATTAGCGGAGCTCCATCTAGTGGCGGGACAGCAAACCAGTGAACATACATGTGGCATTATAAGACCTACCCCCCCACCATCAATGCATTAGTGGGGCTCCATCTAGTGGCAGGACAGAAAACCACTGAAACACACATGTGGCATTAGGAGGCCTACCCCCCCCACCACCACCATCAATGCATTAGTGGAGCTCCATCTAGTGGCAGTACAGCAAACCACTGAACATACATGTGGCATTAGGAGGCCTACCCCCCCCCCCCCCTCCATCAATGCATTAGTGGAGCTCAATCTAGTGGCGGGACAGCAAACTACTGAAACATACAGGTGCCATTAGGAGGCCTACCCCCCCCCCCACCATCAATGCATTAGTGGGGCTCCATCTAGTGGCAAGACAGCAAACCACTGAACATACATGTGGCATTATAAGACCTACCCCCCCCCCCCCAACATCAATGCATTAGTGGGGCTCCATCTAGTGGCGGGACAGCAAACCACTGAACATACAGGTGCCATTAGGAGGCCTACTCCCCCCCCCCCCCCACCATCAATGCATTAGTGGGGCTCCATCTAGTGGCAGTACAGCAAACCACTGAACACACATGTGGCATTAGGAGGCCTGCCCCCCCCCCCCCCCACCCACACCATTAATGCATTAGTGGAGCTCCATCTAGTGGCAGGACAGCAAACCACTGAACATACAGGTGGCATTATAAGACCTACCCCCCCCCCAACATCAATGCATTAGTGGGGCTCCATCTAGTGGCGGGACAGCAAACCACTGAACATACAGGTGCCATTAGGAGGCCTACTCCCCCCCCCCCCCCACCATCAATGCATTAGTGGGGCTCCATCTAGTGGCAGTACAGCAAACCACTGAACATACATGTGGCATTAGGAGGCCTGCCCCCCCCCCCCCCCACCCACACCATTAATGCATTAGTGGAGCTCCATCTAGTGGCGGGACAGCAAACCACTGAACATACAGGTGGCATTAGGAGGCCTGTATCACTGCAGTGTGCAGCTGCTTCCTGTCCCTCCATGAGTAAAAGGCGTAAGTGCGTTAGTGTCTCTATTGACACGCAGTGTGTGACATGAGGGGGTTTAGGTCCTCTTTTAACGGCCAACTCCAGGCAAAAGCTTAATTTAGGTGTTTAAGTGAGTAAGGGCTGGAGACCATTTGCCGATTCTGGATGCCCCCTGGATTTTGGTCCACTTTAACACTTTTATCCTTGGGGGTGAAATTATAGGAGTCGCCTGTTTCTGCTCCTTTTCATGGGATGCTGGAGATGAGAGCGGGGTTTTTGTCCACTTTAACACTATTAACCTTGGGTGTGAAATGAGAGCGCCCCCGCGGCCCGGCCTGACGTAAGCTTCTCAGAGGAAATGCTGCTTCAGCTTCTATTGCGATCCCAACCAATCGTGTCGTCCGATTCCCGCCCCCCCCCCCTCCGCTGGGTGTGCGCGCCCCCTTTCCTTTCTGCTCTTCTTCTCTAATTGGTGGAGCGTTAGCTGAGCTGCTGAGCTCTTATTATATTTGGTTATAGCATTGCTTGTTCACTGCTGCCCCCTGTGGCCTTTTTCCTTTTTTTTTTTTTAATATATGTGGACCAAAACCCACTGCAATCAGCCCGGGAATCTATAAGATCGATTCCCTCCCTCTGGGGCATCCAGAATCAGGATGCCCCGCTGTGTGACACCCCCCAGGTCGCCCCATACACTTACCTTGCTTCCTAGTCCTACGGCGCACGCGGGAGCCGCATCCCGCTATCCCTCTAGCAGGGCGCGTGCCTGACATTTGTGAAGAGCCTCGTCTCTTCTTCCTCCTTCTCCTCTCTGGAGCCTCTGCTCCTCCTTCTCTGCTCCTCCTTCTCTGCTCCTCCTTCTCTGCTCCTCCTTCTCTGCTCCTCCTTCTCTGCTCCTCCTTCTCTGCTCCTTTTCTACCCCTCTTCCTCCTCTTCTGCTCCTCCTCCTTCTCTGCTCCTCCTCCTCCTCCTTCTCTGCTCCTCCTCCTCCTTCTCTGCTCCTCCTCCTCCTCCTTCTCTGCTCCTCCTCCTCCTCCTTCTCTGCTCCTCCTCCTCCTCCTTCTCTGCTCCTGCTCCGCCCCCCCTCCTCCTTCTCCGCTCCTGCTCCGCCCCCCCTCCGCTCCTGCTCCGCCCCCCCTCCGCTCCTGCTCCGCCTCCGCTCCTGCTCCGCCTCCGCTCCTGCTCCGCCCGCCTCCGCTCCTGCTCCGCCCCCCTCCGCTCCTGCTCCGCCCCCCTCCGCTCCTGCTCCGCCCCCCCTCCGCTCCTGCTCCGCCCCCCCTCCGCTCCTGCTCCGCCCCCCTCCGCTCCTGCTCCGCCCCGCTCCTGCTCCGCCCCGCTCCTGCTCCGCCCCGCTCCTGCTCCGCCCCGCTCCTGCTCCGCCCCGCTCCTGCTCCGCCCCGCTCCTGCTCCGCCCCGCTCCTGCTCCGCCCCGCTCCTGCTCCGCCCCGCTCCTGCTCCGCCCCCCTCCCCCTCCTGCTCCGCCCCCCTCCCCCTCCTGCTCCGCCCCCCTCCCCCTCCTGCTCCGCCCCCCTCCCCCTCCTGCTCCGCCCCCCTCCCCCTCCTGCTCCGCCCCCCTCCCCCTCCTGCTCCGCCCCCCTCCACCTCCTCCTCCTCCACCGCTGCTCCTCCTTCTCCTCCACCGCTGCTCCTCCTTCTCCTCCACCGCTGCTCCTCCTTCTCCTCCACCGCTGCTCCTCCTTCTCCTCCTCCACCGCTGCTCCTCCTTCTCCTCCTCCACCGCTGCTCCTCCTTCTCCTCCTCCACCGCTGCTCCTCCTTCTCCTCCTCCTCCGCTGCTCCTCCTTCTCCTCCTCCTCCGCTGCTCCTCCTTCTCCTCCTCCTCCGCTGCTCCTCCTTCTCCTCCTCCTCCGCTGCTCCTCCTTCTCCTCCTCCTCCGCTGCTCCTCCTTCTCCTCCTCCTCCGCTGCTCCTCCTCCTCCGCTGCTCCTCCTCCTCCGCTGCTCCTCCTTCTCCGCTGCTCCTCCGCTGCTCCTCCTTCTCCTCCGCTGCTCCTCCTTCTCCTCCTGCGCTGCTCCTCCCCCCCCCCCCCCCGGAGCCTCTGCCGCCTCCTCCTCCTCCCCCCCCCTCTGGAGCCTCTGCCGTCTCCTCCTCCTCCCCCCCCCTCTGGAGCCTCTGCCGTCTCCTCCTCCTCCCCCCCCCTCTGGAGCCTCTGCCGTCTCCTCCTCCTCCCCCCCCTCTGGAGCCTCCGCCGCCTCCTCCTCCCCCCTCCTCTGGAGCCTCCTCCTCCTCCCCCCCCTCCTCTGGAGCCGCCTCCTCCTCTTCCCCCCCCCTCCTCTGGAGCCGCCTCCCCCCCCTCTGGAGCCTCCCCTACCTCCTCCTCCCCCCCCCCCCCCCCTGGAGCCTCCGCTGCCTCCTCCTCCTCCCCCCCTCTGGAGCCTCCGCCGCCTTCCCCCCCCCCCCCTCTCTGGAGCCTCCTCCGCCTCCTCCTCCTCCTCCCCCCTCTGGAGCCTCCGCCACCTCCTCCTCCCCCCCCCCCCCCGGAGCCCTATCTGTCTGTGTTGGTGAGAATCGTCCTAATCTGGGAGTGGTGTGATCAGATCTCTGTCTTGGTGTCAGTCGGACGTCTCGTCTCGGTGCCAGTTGTAAATTTTCCCATTAATTTGAAAACTCTGTTTAATCAGACAAATGAGTGTGGATGAGCAGCGGCTCCTCCTCCTCTCTGGAGCTGCGCCTCCTCCGCACGGTGATCTGCATGATCCTCTCCTTCCAGGATGTTGTATACCCGACACCTCGGGATCCCCATACACGGGGCAGAATGATTGTTCCTTAGATCAGACATAGGTGGGATTGTACCACCGATCATCTGCCACTGTGTATGGCCCCTTTAAAGCTGACCTAAACCCTCTCTTGCGACTGTTTAGCCATGACCTAGCATAGATCAGTCCCGACAGGGACAGGAAATGACTGAGCAGACACGTACCTATTCCAATAGTAGGAATGCATTACTACTGTGTGTGCATCGGTTTCCTGTCCTCCGGGGGCCCGCAGGCGAGTTAGGACCCTGAGCATACCAGTTGCCAGGGAGGGTTAGGTCCTTTATTAAAGTGAATCTCCAGTCAAAAATTATTGGTGGTTTAACCCCCTCACCCCAGTTTGGCAAACATTACAGCGGAACTAATGTCAAATCATCCAATGCTCACCACTTCCTTATTCGTGGTATGGTAACCAATCAAGTAGATTCACGCATCAAACCTGGATGGTCGTCGGCGGTCACATGATTTGGCTGCCTACGAGTGATCGAGGGAGTGGTGACCTCACTTTAGTTCCTCATTTGACCAATCAAGTAAGATTGGCACAGCAAGCCTGAATGGTCGTCGGCGGGTCACATGATTTGGCTGCCATACGAGTGATCGAGCAAGTGGTGACCTTACTTTAGTTCCTCATTTGACATTTGACCAATCAAGTAAGGTTGGCACATCAAACCTGAATGGTCGTCTGCAGTCACATGATTTGGCTGTCATATGAGTGAAGGAAGTGGTGGCCTTACTTTAGTTTCTCTTTAAAGAGGAACAAAAACTGGCAGGTTTTGTTCCGTGCCTCTGTGGCATCCTGATTTGTGAAAGCCTACTTACCTCTCCCGCGCTCCCATGCGCATGTGCAGAGGTCCTCTTCCAATCGTCATTCTGTACCGTGCATTTTAATGATCGTCAAAGAGCGATTAGCGGTTACAGAGCGTCTGCCTTAACTGAACCCGGTATCGGTAAGTAGTTTTGCCCGATTTTTGGGTTTCTTATATGCAGTGGGCCTCTCAAGTCAGGATGCAGGGTGGGCGGGTGAGTCATTTTTGACTGGAGGTTTTCTTTAAGATTGTCCAGAAACTTTCACCAGTCCCGACGCAACAATCAGTTTTACAGAGCGGCATGTGATTGGTTGTCGTTGGGCAGGTGATTGTTGAGCCCCACGGAATGGATAGAGGGCGCTCTCTGCTCTGTTTGTGAATTTTCTTGTGCTCTTCTTTCTTTTTTTTTAACCCTCTGCAGCCTGTCAGACTTGCCCCGGAGAGGGAGTTCATCAAATCGCTCATGGCCATCGGGAAACGTCTCGCCACCCTCCCCACCAAGGAGCAGAAGACCCAGCGCCTCATCTCCGAGCTGTCTCTGCTGAACCACAAACTGCCGGCCCGCGTCTGGCTGCCCACCGCCAGCTTCGACCACCATGTGGTGCGGGTCCCCCACAATCAGGCCGTGGTTCTCAACTCCAAGGACAAGGTATGTGGAGCGCGAGTTGCCGCTATGGGCTATGTCCTACGACCACCATGAACGCGAGCATGAGGTGCCGCCATGGGCTATGGCCGCACCATGAACTCGAGCATGAGGTGCCGCTATGGGTCATGTGCTACGGCCACCATGAATGCGAGCATGAGGTGCCGCTATGGGCCATGTGCTATGGCCACCAAGAACGCGAGCATGAGGTGCCGCTATGGGCCTTGTGCTACGGCCAGCATGAAAGCGAGCATGTGCTACGGCCAGCATGAGGTGCCACTATGGGCCATGTCCTACAGCCACACCATGAACATGAGCATGAGGTGCCGCTACGGTCACCATAAACGTGAGCATGAAGTGTCGCTATGAGCCATGTGCTACGGCAACACCATGAATGAGAGAATGAGGTGCCGCTATGGGCCGTGTGCTAGTGCCAGCATAAGGTGCCGCTATAGGCCATGTGCTACGGCCACACCATGAGCGCGTGCATGAGGTGCTGCTATGGGTCATGTGCTACGGCCAGCATGAGTTGCCGCTATGGGCCATGTGCTACGGCCACACCATGAATGAGAGAATGAGGTGCCGCTTTGGGCCATGTGCTATGGCCACCAAGAACGCAAGCATGAGGTGCCGCTATGGGCCTTGTGCTACGGCCAGCATGAACGCCAGCATGAGGTGCCGCTATGGGGCATGTCCTGCGGCCACACCATGAACGCGAGCATGAGGTGCTGCTATGGGCCATGTCCTACAGTCACACTATGAACCTGCTTTCTTCCAGGCTCCATATCTGATCTACGTGGAGGTCCTTGAGTGTGACAACTTCGAAACGTCCATCGTCCCGGCCCGCATTCCCGAGAACCGCATCCGCAGCACACGTTCGGTGGAGAACCTCCCGGAGTGCGGCATCACCCACGAGCAGAGAGCCAGCAGCTTCACCACCGTCCCAAACTATGACAACGACGACGAGGCCTGGTCGGTGGACGACATCGGGGAGCTGCAGGTGGAGGTGAGGCTGGTGTTGATATTGTAATTCCCTGTGTGTCCCGAGCGGCCGCTGATTCTCTCCCGTGTTTCCCATAGCTGCCCGAGCTTCACACCAACAGCTGCGACAACATCTCCCAGTTCTCCGTGGACAGCATCACCAGCCAGGAGAGCAAAGAGCCCGTCTTCATCGCTGCTGGGGACATCCGGTGAGTATTGGGGGGACCCTATTTCTATGCTAAATGAGGAAGCCGAGCCGGAATCGCCCCAATAGTTTTTTCTAATGCCAGCCTGTTAAACCGGACCCTCAGCATCATTTAATGAAAAGCCCAAATTCCTAAACTATGCCACCAAGAACGCGAGCATGAGGTGCCGCCATGGGCCCCAGGAACGTGAGAATGAGGTGCCGCCATGGGCCCCAGGAACGTGAGCATGAGGTGCCGCCATGGTCACACCATGAACGCGAGCATGAGGTGCCGCCATGGTCACACCATGAACGCGAGCATGAGGTGCCGCCATGGTCACACCATGAACGCGAGCATGAGGTGCCGCCATGGTCACACCATGAACGCGAGCATGAGGTGCCGCCATGGTCACACCATGAACGCGAGCATGAGGTGCCGCCATGGTCACACCATGAACGCGAGCATGAGGTGCCGCCATGGTCACACCATGAACGCGAGCATGAGGTGCCGCCATGGTCACACCATGAACGCGAGCATGAGGTGCCGCCATGGTCACACCATGAACGCGAGCATGAGGTGCCGCCATGGTCACACCATGAACGCGAGCATGAGGTGCCGCCATGGTCACACCATGAACGCGAGCATGAGGTGCCGCCATGGTCACACCATGAACGCGAGCATGAGGTGCCGCCATGGTCACACCATGAACGCGAGCATGAGGTGCCGCCAAATGGGATACTTTCAAAGGAATACTTAATATTCTTGGTGTGCCACACACCCCGCTTCACCTTTAATTCTTCACGATTGGGTTACTCACCGCCAGGTGACACTGTGCAGAGAGGAAGTCTTGTAACAAGCCCCCTTCCGGCCTATATATACCTGGTACCTCCCATTTATCACCAGTGTTTTTCTCTCTGCATGACGACAAGACAGAAGATTGAAGTCTCCTGCTTGCAGGTAGCCGGGGTCTTACCCCGGCACCCCCTTTTGGTCTATTTCTGCCCGGTTTTGATTGTTTGTACCTTTGTGGTGGAATGGAAGCCTCCCAGCCTAGGCTGCTCACTGGGAAATTGGTAGACGGCACTATAGGTGCCTAGGAGCTTATGTCCTCCGCTCGACCCCCTGTTTTGGGGGCAATGCGGCTATCCGGCATGGTGATCCGGAAGTGGGATGCCCCTGTCCCGAGGGTCCCCTTAGCCCCTTACTCTCCTGTTGCGGTCTCTTCACTATGGGGGGGGGGGGGTAGAGGGCTGTGTGTGTGTGTGTGTTGTTTCACTGTATGTTTGTTGCTGCTGGCCTATAGGGCCAGAGCTTTGGGTCAGCTTTAGGGGGACTGGGGTGGGCTGTTTGGTTTCTGCCTTACTGTTTGCACCTTTTCAGCTCCCCCTCCCCCCCCTTCCCCTTGTCTTTTTGTGCGGGCCGTGGGGATTTTCTGGGGCAGCTCAGGCTGCCTAGTGTCTCCATTTTTTCTCCTTTTACTGAGGGCTTGTTTTGCCCTCTGATTGCTTTCACCGCCGTTCGGCGGGCTGCACTTTCAAATTCGGCGGGGGGTGGGCGGGGCCCGCATGACGTCAGGGGTGGGGGGTGGCCGGCTGCGCGTCGTTCCCCGGCCGCACTTCCTCCTGGTTCATTAGGAGGCTGCGTGCGGGGCTCGGGGCCGCATGTCTCTGTGCTGCTGCTACTGTTGCCTCCGTGGACGTGCTCTGCAGCTCGGCTCCACCGCTGCCATTACGCTGACGTTTGCGGCCAAGGTAAGCGGCCTCACCTTGGTGAGGCCGTTTATTTTATTCATGGTCTCTGATTGTTTAGGTTTTTGAAAAAGAAAAAAAAGATAATAAATCAGAGGCCATGTTTTTTCCTTGCCTCATTAAAGCACTCTTGTGCTCTGTATTGTGTTCTATGCTTGTTGCCATTCTGGGGGTCTGACTGTTGGTTTGTCTCTCTTCCCCACAGATCCTGGGATTCCCTCAATTTAGTGGCCTCCCGGTTCTATATTTGCCTGGCTAGTCTCTTTTCCTCCAAATTGGGACATTATTTATATATTAAAAAAAAAAAAAAAGAAATTTTTTATATACTATTATTTTAAGGGGACCTTTATTATTAATTAAATCCTCCCTCCCGGGACATTAACATAAGGGGGCATCCCGGGTGGCTTATGCCTTAAACCCAAAATTTTGCGAATACCATAAATCACCATATGGAGGCTTCCGATATTACCGGAAATTGTTCTTCTGGGCCATCTAGGGTGTGTGGAGGCTGTGGGACTCCGCTCCCAGCTGATGATGTTTTTGTATGCATTCCTTGTGCAAAGCAGAGTATTGCGCGTCAGTCCGTTGCTCCGGCTGCTGGCCCTTCGCAACTTCCATCATCCCCTACCCCTCCCTCCCTGTTCCGGACCCCGCGTGACATTGTCAAGAGTGGGGATTCGCAATCCGAGGTGGCGGCACGGTTGGCCAACCTCGAGAAAATAGTTTCCGTTAAAGCAGGGTTAAAGGCCACTGCGAAACGGAAGCACCTGACTCCTGTACCTCCGGCTTCACAGGATGAAGTATGTGAGCCTGTGGATTGGTCCGATTGCTCCCTGGACGAGGAGGGAGAATTTTTGTCAGATGAGCCTGCAGATCAGCTTGAGGTTGATGCTATTGGCGATTTCTCTGCGGGGGGTTCTCGTGACACCCCCTCCATTCTGGCTCAAATGTTTGAAATTTTGAATTTAGATCCACCTGAGGCCGTCACCCTGCCTAAGGGTCAGTTGTTTAATGTCCCTCAGCCGCCTTTGGTTTTTCCCAGACAACACCACTTTGAGAAAATTGTGCTCAAGGAATGGGAACATCCCACGCGGTTAACTGGAATTCCTTCCAGTTGGGAGAAACGTTATCCCTTTCCGCCAGAATTGGTGAAGCTTTGGTCGGTTCCTCCTGACATCGATACCCCTGTACTAGGGCTCTCCAGCACGGCTATGGTGCAGTCTGCTGAGACTACTGCCCTTAAGGATGGTGAGGATCGTCGGATTGACCAGTACGCTCGCCATGGTTTTAGTTACGCCGGGTCAGCGATGCGCCCGGTGTGTGCTTCGGCGCTTCTTCTATTGGCGGTTAGATCTGTAATTCAGGGTCTGTGTGTGGATCTTGATCCCACTTGCGAGGAGCTTATTGCTCTCAGGCAGTGTGAGTATTTTGTTTCCTATGTTCTGTCCGCTCAGGACGATGCGCTGGCTATGAGTAGCAAAACAGCTGCAATGCTGGTGGCTATTCGTCGGGCAGTATGGCTGCGCCAGTGGTCGGCGGACGCAGCTTCTAAAAAGGTGCTCACAGCTCTCCCCTTTTCGGGTTGCGGCTGTTTGGTGATAAAATTGATTCAGTTGCCAAAGGTGGTAAAATGCCGCAACGAAAGAAGCCTCGTCGTTCCTTTCGGGGGGCAAGTTCTTGTAGACCTTCCTTTCGGGGATTCAGAGCGGGTAGGGGGGCTTCCTTTCCCGCTACCAGAGGTTGGACTCGGGGGAGGGGCCGTGGCCGTCCCACTCAGTCCTGGGGCACCAAGCCCAAACCTGCTGACAAGCCCGCTCAGCAATGAGGGGCTGCCCTCACCCGTGCGGGTGGGGGGACGATTGCGACACTTCTCCCTGGTTTGGAACCAGAAGGTTCCGGACAGATGGATCCGGGAGATAGTGTCGTCCGGTTACAAACTGGAATTCGAGTCTCGCCCTCCACGGTTCTTTCGGTCTCGGGTGCCCATCGATCCTTTGGCCGCACAGGGGCTCCTGGCGTCGGTAAAGAATCTGTTAGAGATGGCGGTCATCCGGCCGGTACCGCGCTTAGAGATGGGCTTCGGTTTCTACTCCAATCTTTTCGCAGTCCCCAAGAAGGACGGTTCTGTCCGTCCCGTCCTGGACCTGAAATTACTCAACAAGTTCATCCGTTTTCGGAAGTTTCGCATGGAAACTTTGCGTACGGCCGTCGGTTCCCTTCGGCAGGGGGACTTCATGACGTCCATAGACATCAAGGATGCTTATCTTCATGTTACCATCTGCCACGCTCATCAATGTTTTCTTCGATTCGTGATGAAAGATCAGCATTTTCAATTCGTGGCACTTCCGTTTGGCCTTTCCTCGGCTCCAAGAGTGTTCACCAAGGTGCTGGCAGGGGTGATGGCCATTTTCAGATCTTGGGGCATTCGTGTCGTACCTTATTTGGACGACCTTCTCATCATGGCTCCGTCACTCAATCAATCGGAGACAGACACCAGGATGGTGGTCTCCACGCTGGAAAGCTTTGGTTGGGTGATCAACTTCCCCAAGTCCTCCCTCACTCCGGCCAGGGTGGTGTCCTTTCTGGGGATGCAGTTGGACTCTCATCAACACAGAGTGTTTCTCCCCCAGTCCAAAATTCATCTGATTCAGGAGTTGGCTCGGGTCCTTCTTTCCAATCCTCGGCCGTCCATCCGTCTGGGGATGAGGCTGGTAGGGTTGATGGTCGCCTCTTTCGAGGCAGTTCCTTTTGCTCAATTTCACACGAGGACGCTTCAGCTTTATCTGTTGGCGTCCTGGGACCGGTAGCCTCGGTCGCTGGATCAGCCCTTCCAGTTGTCCTCCCGGGTCCGGCAGTCCCTCCAGTGGTGGTTGGTCTCGGCCAATCTCGTGAGGGGCAGGTCCTTCCTGACCCCTCTTTGGGAAATTGTCACCACAGACGCCAGTCTGTCGGGATGGGGCGGATTCTGGAAGGAGCTGCAGTTCCAGGGGCAGTGGGGGCCTCAAGAGGCCCACTTACCCATCAATATTCTGGAACTGAGAGCCATCCGTCGGGTTCTTGCTCTCCTGACTCAACACGTTCTGGGCCTTCCGGTCCAGGTGCGTTCAGACAATCGAACAGCGGTTGCTTACATCAATCATCAGGGAGGGACTCGCAGTCTGAGTGCTCTGAGAGGTGTCCCTGATCCTGACCTGGGCAGAGGCCCATGTTCCCTGTCTCTCGGCGGTATACATTCCAGGAGTGGAGAACCAGGAAGCGGACCGGTTGAGCAGGGGCTCTCCCCGTCTGGGAGAATGGGCTCTCCATCCTCAGGTTTTTCGCTCACTGTGTCTCTGATGGGGACACCGGAGGTGGACCTGTTTGCCTCTCGTCACAATCACAGGCTCCCGAACTTCGTGTCACTCTCCCAGGATCCTCTGGCAGTGGACGCCATGTCCCTGAGTTGGGGGGATCTGGGATTTCTATACCTGTTTCCTCCGATACCCATGCTGGGCAGGGTGGTTCGGAAGTTGGCTCTGGAAAGGGTGTCCGCCGTTCTCGTGGCCCCAAGGTGGCCAAGGCGAGTGTGGTTCGCAGACATCGTTCGGCTGGCAGTGGACCAGTTCGTTCTGCCTCTTCGGCCCGATCTGCTCACTCAGGGTCGGTTGTGTTACCCCAATTTACCAGCGCTGGGTTTGACGGCCTGGCTGCTGAAACCTCCATCTTGGAGGAGGGTCTTTCTGACTCGGTCGTTAAGACTTTGATCAGTGCCCGGAAGAGGTCTTCTTCTATCATCAATTATAGGACTTGGAAGGCCTATATCGTAGGGTCTTCTCGGTCTCCAGGATTCTGGAGTTTTTACAATCTGGGCTGGACTCTGGTCTTCAGCTAAGTACTTTGAAAGGGCAAGTTTCTGCCTTATCTATCTTTTTTCAGAAGCGTTTTGCGCTTCATTCTTTAGTTAAAACTTTTTTCCAGGGGGTTACGCATGTGCGGCCTCCCAGGAAACCATTACTCCCGGTTTGGGAATTGAATTTGGTTCTTTCTGTTCTGCAGGCTCCTCCTTTTGAGCCTCTGCAAGATATTGCTTTGTCTACCCTGACTCAGAAGATTGTCTTCTTGGTAGCTATCACTTCGGTCCGGCGTGTCTCAGAGTTGGCGGCCTTGTCTATCCAGGCGCCCTACTTTGAGAGGCATCAGGATAAAGTGGTCTTTCGGTTCAAGCCAGACTTTCTTCCTAAGGTTGTTTCTGCTTTTCATTTGAATCAGGATATTGTTCTTCCCTCCTTGTGTCCTAATCCTAAGAATGACAGAGAGGGTTTTGCATTGTTTGGATGTAGTACGCTGTGTTAAGTACTACTTGATTATCACTTCTCCTTTTCGTAAGACTGATGCCTTTTTTGTTATGCCCTGTGGGCCTAAGAAGGGTTTGGCACCAGCCAAATCTGCCATTAGCAAATGGATACGTCAGGCCGTTACTGCGGCCTATTCTGCTAAGGGGAAAGTTCCCCCTTTTCGTATCACTGCTCATTCTACTCGCGCCGTTGGAGCGTCTTGGGCTTTTCAGCACCAAGCTTCTGTTGAACAAGTTTGTAAGGCCGCCACTTGGTCTTCTGTTCATACTTTTTCTAAGTTTTACAAAGTTGATGTGCGAGCCTCAGCGGATGCTGTTTTTGGCCGCAAAGTTCTGCAGACTGCAGTCATTTAAGTTATGCTTCACCTTGCCTTGGGATGCCCATCCCTTGTGGACACTTCTTTTGGTTGTCCCAATCGTGAAGAATTAAAGGTGAAGCGGGGTGTGTGGCACACCAAGAATAATACCATTTTGTGAGTACTCACCTGAAAAATGGATATTTGCCACACACCCCGCTTCACTCCCACCCTTTTCGGTATCCCGAATCCTTTATATGGTGAAGCTTTTTATTTATTTTGAGGTTACCGTTAAGTTACTGGTACCTTGTCTTTCTGCTTTTTAATACACTGGTGATAAATGGGAGGTACCAGGTATATATAGGCCGGAAGGGGGCTCGTTACAAGACTTCCTCTCTGCACAGCGTCACCTGGCGGTGAGTAACCCAATCGTGAAGAATTTAAGGTGAAGCGGGGTGTGTGGCACACCAACAATATCCATTTTTCAGGTGAGTACTCACAAAATTGTATTTTTCATTGTGACAGATATATACCTTACAGGAATAAAACTATTAGACACACATGTAAACCGATGTGGCTAAATAAAAAGGTTAAGGGGGCAATAAACAACAAAAAAAGGCATTTAAACGTTTAAAGCAGGAAGGGACAGCGGAAGCGTTAAAAAAAATATAAAGAAGAAAATAAACAATATAAACAACAGATAAGGGCAGCTAAGCTGGAGACAGACTGGTCGCGAAAGAGAGTAAAACTAACCCCAAATTATTCTTTAGCTACATAAACCGTAAAAGGTACAAACCTCAGGGTGTGGGCCCCCTGAAAAGCAAGGAGGGGACCCCTATAGAGGGAAATGAGGAGAAAGCAAATTTGCTTAACAACTTCTTTGCTTCTATATTCACAAAAGAATTTGACATGCCGAGTGAAATGCAGGGGAATAACCATAACCCTCCATTAAATGTCACTAGTCTAACCAAGGAAGAAGTCCAGCACCATCTCAAGCAGATAAAAATCGATAAATCACCGGGACCAGATGACATACATCCTCGTGTTTTAAGGGAGTTATGTACAGTAATAGACAAGCCGTTATTTCTAATATTTGTGGAATCCATAACTACAGGGTCTGTTCCGAGGGATTGGCGCATGGCAAATGTGGTGCCAATATTCAAAAAGGGATCTAGGGGGGAACCTGGGAACTACAGACCGGTAAGCTTAACATCTGTGGTGGGCAAGCTGTTTGAAGGTTTCTTAAGGGACACTATCCTGGAGCACCTTGGGGAAAATTACCTTATTACTCCATATCAGCATGGATTTATGAGGAATCGCTCCTGCCAGACAAACCTAATCAGCTTTTATGAGGAGGTAAGTTCAAGATTGGTTCAGGGGGAGTCATTGGATATCATATATCTTTTCTAAAGCATTTTATACTGTGCCACATAAAGATGAGAATGCTTGGACTGGGGGAAAACGTGTGCAGATGGGTGGGAAATTGGCTTAGTGATCGGAAGCAGAGGGTGGTTATCAATGGTACACACTCAGATTGGGTCACTGTTACTAGTGGAGTACCACAAGGGTCAGTTCTGGGATCAATTCTCTTCAATATATATATATATAAATGACATTGGGTATGGATTAAACAGTAAAGTCTCAATCTTTGCAGATGATACTAAGCTGAGTAAAGTAATTAAAACAAAAGAGGACAGCAGGCAGCTACAAACTAGATTTAGATAAATTGGAAGCATGGGCAGTTAAATGGCAAATTAAGTTTAACACAGATAAATGTAAGGTTATGCACATGGGAAGGAGAAATCTGTGTCATGATTACACATTAAATAAAGAAACACTTGGTAAAACAACAATGGAAAAGGACCTAGGGGTTTTAGTTGACAATAAGCTCAACTGTAGTAATCAATGCCAGGCAGCTGCTGCCAAGGCAAATAGGATCATGGGGTGCATCAGGAGGGGCATAGATACTCATGACCAGAGCATCATTTTACCCCTGTACAAGTCACTGGTCAGACCCCATATGTAATACTGTGTACAGTTCTGGGCACCTGTGCTTAAGAAGGACATATCAGAACTGGAGCGCGTTCAAAGAAGGGCAACAAAGTTAATAAAAGGAGTGCGGGGGCTAGAGGACCCGGAAAGATTGTCCAAGTTAGGCTTATTTAGTCTAGAAAAGAGACGATTGAGGGGTGATCTAATAACTATGTATAAATATATTCGGGGTCAATACAAAGATCTTTCCCACAATCTGTTTATACCCCGGAGTGTAACCATAACCCGAGGGCATCCACTAAGGTTAGAGGAAAGGTGCTTTCTCCACCGACATAGGAGGGGATTCTTCTCTGTAAGAGCAGTGAGACTATGGAACTCGCTGCCAGAGGAGGTAGTAATGATGGATACAGTAAAAACGTTCAAAAGTGGCCTTGATGCCTTCCTGGCATGTAATAACATTTCTAGCAATGGCTACTAGACCACTGGAGAGAGATCTACAGTGGCCGGGATGCCCTCCGTGCATGTAATAACATTTCCAGCTATGGCTGCTAGACCACTGGAAGGAGATCTATAGTGGCCGGGATGCCCTCCGTGCATGTAATAACATTACCAGCTATGGCTACTAGACCACTGGAAGGAGTTAAACAGGCTGAACTGGATGGACTAAAGTCTTTATTCAGCCTTACATACTATGTTACTATGAGGTGCCGCCGTGGTCGCGCCATGAACGCGAGCATGAGGTGCCGCCGTGGTCGCGCCATGAACGCGAGCATGAGGTGCCGCCGTGGTCGCGCCATGAACGCGAGCATGAGGTGCCGCCGTGGTCGCGCCATGAACGCGAGCATGAGGTGCCGCCGTGGTCGCGCCATGAACGCGAGCATGAGGTGCCGCCGTGGTCGCGCCATGAACGCGAGCATGAGGTGCCGCCGTGGTCGCGCCATGAACGCGAGCATGAGGTGCCGCCGTGGTCGCGCCATGAACGCGAGCATGAGGTGCCGCCGTGGTCGCGCCATGAACGCGAGCATGAGGTGCCGCCGTGGTCGCGCCATGAACGCGAGCATGAGGTGCCGCCGTGGTACGCGCCATGAACGCGAGCATGAGGTGCCGCCGTGGTACGCGCCATGAACGCGAGCATGAGGTGCCGCCGTGGTACGCGCCATGAACGCGAGCATGAGGTGCCGCCGTGGTCGCGCCATGAACGCGAGCATGAGGTGCCGCCGTGGTCGCGCCATGAACGCGAGCATGAGGTGCCGCCGTGGTCGCGCCATGAACGCGAGCATGAGGTGCCGCCGTGGTCACGCCATGAACGCGAGCATGAGGTGCCGCCGTGGGCTACGGTCACACCATGACCGCGAGCAATGTGATTATAACTGGACCCGGCGTGATCGTTCTTTGTAATTCTTACAGACGACGTCTCTCTGAGCAGTTGGCCCACACACCGACCACTTTCCGCCGAGACCCTGAGGACCCCTCCGCTGTAGCACTAAAGGAACCCTGGGAGGAGAAAGTCAGGTATGAGGGGGTTGTGGAAAGGGGGCGGGGTTAGGAAGACTTTACTGTCCATGGGGGGTCCTCACCTGACGTCACCGATTGTATTGCAGGAGGATCCGGGAAGGCT
Source organism: Gastrophryne carolinensis (assembly GCA_027917425.1). Classification (NCBI taxonomy): domain Eukaryota; kingdom Metazoa; phylum Chordata; class Amphibia; order Anura; family Microhylidae; genus Gastrophryne; species Gastrophryne carolinensis. The sequence goes on along the minus strand of CM051244.1, from coordinate 161,434,122 downwards.
CCCCATACGGCCATTTCCCCAACTGGCGGCTCCTCTCTGTAATTGTAAAATGTGGCGATGACTTGCGGCAGGAGTTACTGGCCTATCAGGTCCTCCAGCAACTGCAGGTAAGGAGGATGGGAGTGGTCTCTCGACCCGTTGCTATATTTTTTTAATTTAATTGAATTACAAACCAGTATAAACCTCTATACACACAGGAAATGCTGTGCACTGTAATACCTTTACTTGCCCAGCAGGGGGCCGCATACACATAGGCAACCTTTGGGGGTGTGCGGTCGCACAGGGCGACTTCCCAAACTCTGTTCGGGGGGCGCCAACTGGAACAGGCTTTTTTCTACCCTTTTTGCTACTTCTTGAGTTTCATTCTCCTCCTTTCTCTTTTCTGATCTTTTATTTAACGATCTTTTTTTTTTTTTGTTTCTTTATTTCTTGCTCTCTCGCTTTTTCTTTTTTATTTCTTGCTCTCTCGCTTTTTTTTTTTCTTTTTTTTTCTCTACGTTTGCGTTCGTTCTGCTGTCTTAATTGCTCTGTTTTGTCTTTCTTTTTGTCCCCTCTCCTTTTCTAGCCCTCTGTCGACTCTAGCTTTCGCTCTCTTTCCCATCCATTCCATCAGTTTCCCACATCCGCCTCATCCTGCTCTCATTTCCACATTCTTTCCATCTCTCTCTTTTCACATTACATCAGTCTCTATCTCCCTTTCTAATATTATCTATCTTCTCTTTCTGATATTATTTTTCTTATAAAGCCATCATGTTCCGTATCGCTGTACAAGCCAACAAGTACAGACAGGGTAGAACATCTGTCTCCATCTTTTCTACTTTGTCTTTCTTTATAAGTAAAAAATATGTATATAATAAAATATGATGGTATTATTCCAAGTATGTCTCACACCCTGCTTCGGAAGTATTAATTACACGTGGGTTATGGTCCAGTAGAGCGCGAACTTCTGCAGAGATGACAAGAAAAAGAAGCCCCTCCCGGTCCATAAATACCTGGGACCTCCCACACATTCCCCAGATAAGTGTCTGCAGACGGCGAAGCAAGTCAAGAAGATGGCTGTCTCTTTCCTTTGCAGGTAAGCCGGGTGTACACCCGGCCACTTTGTTTTTTCCTATTGCCACCCGGACTATTTCCTTAATTTCCCCATGCCTCCCAGCCTTGGCTGTAGAATCCGGGTGAAGGTAGGGCCCACCTTAGAGGTGTTTATACAGGAGCCATGCTCCACCGCAAGGCCCCCACCAAGGGGTAAGCGGTCATCAGGTTAGTGATCCTGACGTGGGATGCCCTGTCCGTATCTATGCCATCACTACTTAGTATGTAGTTTCAGGCTTCCCCTCCATTACTCCCCGTTCCCGGATAGTTGGGGGGGGGGGGGGGGGGGGGGCTTACCCTCCATCTTGTCTGTGCTGTTTTACTTCACGCGCTGGCTACTGCCCACGCGCGTGTGTTGTGTATGATGGTGCTTTATAGTCTAAGCATACAGCACGTCCTGCTCCATCTATAATACTTACACATGGGTAATCCTCCGCCAGAGGGCGCTGTTCACTGCAGACATGCAAAAACAGGCTCCTCCCGGCCCTTCATATACCCAGGGACCTCCCACAAATCCCCAGATTTCTCTGCAGCGCTGAACTGCTAAGACATGAAGATATCACGCTCTCGCAGTCGAGCGGGGCTTTACAGCCCGAGGCCCTGCGGGACTATTTCCACCCGTCCTCTTTATGAAGAATATGCCTCCCAGCCTGGGCTGCGTTGGTCGGGTGAAGGTAGGCAGCACCTTCTGTGCTGAACGGAGCCATGCTCCACCGCAATCCCCCACCATAGGGTAGGCGGTTAGGCTGATGGTGAGCCTCTAGTGGATGCCCCTCCCGCATTTAGTCCCTGGACGCAGGTCCGCTTCTCCTTCGCTTCCTCCCGTAGCTCGGGGGAAAAGAAAGGGGGAGGGGGTATGTGTGGCAGTCCTAGTGCAATGTAACACGTTTAAGGCCTTTGATCTTTTATTGTACTTGGGTGTCAGTGTCGCGCTCCTTGCTCCACATAAGTTTATGGTTGCGAGCCTGTTTGTCCTTTCATTAACATTAGTGTACTGCCCAGACGGCAGCATCATTCTCCAGCGTGACAGCATCTTTATGTATGCGCATTCTATCCACTACTGTCTTTCTCTTTTCGTTGGTTAGAGCTTCGCGCTCTTTGGGGGAGGCGGGGACTCGGCATGACACGCTCCCCGTCACAGCCAGATCAGGCCCGCCCCTCGAGGTTCGCTTGGCGCCATTTTGACAATCTTCGCGCGTGGTGCGATCCGCCTCCTCCCTTGGTCATGTAAGTGCCTCCGGGGCGGTATTTGTTCTATGTGTTTGTTCGGCTGCGCATGGCACTGACACCACCCCTCTTGTCCCATTATGTCTTTCAGACGCCAGGACTTCGTGGCTTCTCCTGGCCTAACATATATTTCAGTGGGTCCACATAACAAATTCTCCCACATTCCTAGCGGGTCTTGGGGCATCCAGGGTTGCCTATTGCGTAAATCCCTGCGGGCATACTGCTCAAGATAATCACCATATGGAGGCATCTCAGAATTATGTACCCGGGGTCCCTCTGGGACATGACAGGCTGTGTACTGTGTGTGGTCAGCCCCATGCTGATGCTGACAGAGCACGGGTCTGCGGACCGTGTGCTGAACAGGCACTGACCCTGCAATCAGGTTTGCCAGTGGCTGAACCTCCCTTTAATACACCCGTCTCCCCGGACCTAAACCTCACTCCTGATGAGTCTCACTCGAGCGGGGATGACCAGCAAGCCGTGCCGCGCGTGCTGCCTACGGCGGAGCAGGTGCTGTCTGGATTGGCGGAGCGTATGGGCCCTGGAAAGAAGCGGTCCCTGACGCCTCCTGGCTCTCCGGTTCCTAACGATACTGATGACTCTGCTGATATGCAGGACCTTGATCCTTCTGAGGAAGGTGAGCTATTCTCAGATTCGGGCTCCTCGGATGAGATGCCCGTGAGCCGTGATGATTCTGGGCCCGGTTCTTGGGGCCTGTGTGACACAGATGAACTTATTAAGATCTTTGAGGTTTTGTCAATCTCCCCTCCTGGAGAGGCTTCCAAGCCTAAGAAGGAGAGTTTCCACACAGCGCCGCCGCGCTTGGAGTTCCTGGAACAGGATCATTTCCAGAATCTTATATCCCAAGAATGGGAATCTCCTTGTAAACTTAAAGGGGTCCCAGGGGTCTGGGATTGGAAGTACCCTTTCCCTCCTGATGTGGTTAATTTTTGGTCAGCACCTCTTGTGGTGGATGCACCGATTTATAGGGGTTACTAACCCCCCCTTCATGACGGCTCCTTATTACCGTACCCTTCGGGATGCTGAGGACTGGCGCATTGACAGACTGGCTTCCCACGCCTTTTCGTGTGCAGGGACGGCTCTGTGCAGCGGCCATCACTGCGGTGGCCGCCAGGACTCCTGTTAGAAAAGTACTTGACCACCGACCTGAGGACCTCCCCTGGGGGGTGTTTAATGCGCTATAAGACTGTGATGTGTTTGTGAGGTTCATCCTCTCAGCGCTGGATGACACCATTAAGATGTGTGCTAGAACCTCTGCCCTTGTGGTAGCTATTCGCCGCCTGGTCTGGCTGCGACAGTGGGGTTCTGATGATGCTACGAAAAAGACTCTCACTGGCCTTCCCTTCAGAGGATGGTGACTATTTGGGGCCTGTTTGGACCTTTTTGGAAAAAAGGGTAAGGCACCCCTACGCAGAAGGCCGTCCCGGCCTCCCCGGGGCACGGCCACCCCTCCACCTCCCTACGTTGGTGTCAAACGCGAACCTGAGGTGTGCTTCCAACTGTTCGGTGTGGATTTCCACCATGGGGTAGGCAGGCAACGCCCTGGGCCTTCTGGCAGGACTAAGTCCAAATCTGCCAAGACCTCCCAAGCATGAAGGGACGCCCTCGCCCTTCTGGGCGAGGGTACTGCTGCAGCAGCTGTCTCCCATCTAGGAATGTACCTTCTCCTTCTGGTGGTTCCAGGAGGTAGTTCCCCTGGACACAGGATAGCATTTGCTGGGCGGTCCCTCTCAGTGGTTGTCAGGGTGCTTCTACCCCCTGTTTTTCCCTCAGGAATTGGTGCAGGCCATACTAGGCCTACAGAGTTTGGGCTTACTTACAGGTTGCCCTTAACAGAATGGGGCTATGGCCTCTATATTAACCTTCCTCCTTCCCTCAACAGTATGAGGCAGTCTGGGCCACGCTGGCCTATGGTAGGCCTGGCAATTCTACTCTCACAGGTAGTCCCTATATGACATCTCTGTCTTGGGACACAGGCGCCCTGTGCAAGGGGGGCTTCCGACCTCCTTTGGAGTTCTAGATCATCTTAGTTCCCCCTGTGTCTGCTGGACGCCAAGACCGTTACTAGGCGGTGTGGCAGGACCAACCCTGCGGATGGAGGCATTGTTGGTGGCCTCTCTTTCGCTCCCAGGCTACTCGCCATGGCGCGAATGGGGGTGATGTCTCGGACATGCCTGGGGGGGCGTCCGCATTAGGACCTACCGGGTCGTCTTTCCTTACTCCCCAATCTCTACGTCAGGCCAAGTGGATTGGTCGGCCAGCGGTGTCCCCTGGGAGTTACTGGATGGGTGCTCAGTCACCTCGATCCCTCTTGGTCCCTTATCCGCTATCTCCATTCCTTGGATTCGGTTCAGGCTTGTTCCTTGGCAACAAGTGGACTCCTGGTTACGGGGGCTCTGTCCCCCTTTGCTGACATCTTACTTTCACCAGGCAGGATTGCAGCTGGTGGGCCTGTTGGTGGCATATGATGTCCCTTATATACCGAGCCCTTGGGCTCTTCGGCACCGTAGGTTATTGATCCTACATGGGGTTCCAGCACCCCTGGGGCTTGGTCTGTGCTCATTCCCCCTTGGTAAGGTGGTTCCTCTTGAGCTGATCATATTCAAGGGCCCTGTCAGGGGGCTTGCATCTTCCTGTGAATGGTCACCTTGGGTACCAAGTCTCGCAGGTAGGCGGGGGGGGGGGGGCTTTCTTCCAAAGCCCCCCATGGTTCCTAGGTAGGGTCGCTTAGAGGGTCCATCTTACCTACTGGTTGTTGCAACAGAGAGCCTTCCGTTGACTCTATACGGCTGGACTTCTCTTTTAGGACCTGTATTTTTGGGGACCCTTGGTCTGTTGGAAGACATTGGCCTGTTTTATTATTGGTCTGGAGCTTGAAGCAGGATAATCCCTCTGGGGGGTTCCTGATCTGGGCGGGGGTCTACGCCCCCTGCTCCTCAGAGGTATTCGCTCCAATAGATGCCTTTCAGGGGCAGGTTATGCTATCCTGGTGTCAGGTTCTGTCCTGGCTGTCTTCCTGTAGGAGTCTGGTTCTGTCTTCCTTGTGAGGAATTCTCTTGGGGTTTGCTCATGGGCATCTCCCAAGTAGTTCTGTGGTTCCTGTTGGGATCCATTTTCATTCTGTTTGCCCTGCGGATTGTTCCCTTGGGACTTATGCTGGATGCTGTCTGAGCTGCTTTGTAGTCCAAGTCGCTTCTCTGGGGGCTCCTGCCTCAGTCAGACGTGTGCCTGAGAAGTTGGATCTGATTACTTAGCCTTGGCTAGCTATATATATATATATATATATATATATATATATATATATATATATTACACATACACACCATGACGTGGTGGTATTCCGTCTTACGCCGGACCTCTTTGCCCAAGTGGTGTTTTATGATCATTGTTTTAGTCCTTTTAGTCTAACTACGGACCTTATTCTTAATAATGCTGAAGTAAAGGGTCTACATTCCCTCAACAGGTGGTTTCTTGTCCCTTAGGGGGACTGATGCCCTTGGGGTCTGCGGGCGCCTCCTTATGTATGCGCCTGATATCGCTTGCTTCCAGGGCCACTGCGCCCTTTGGATTGATCTTACTTGGATGCCTTCCTGGTCCTGAGTAAAGGTTTCGGCTTCTTGCTAATGAAGGGGTCAGTATTCCCGCCTGGCTGACGGGAGACCAGTTCTCATTCCCCTTAGGGGAGAGTTCTAAGTTTTCCACGAGGCTTCTGTTGCCTGTGGGCTGGTTGGGCCGTTACACTGGCCTATTCCTTTAAGGGGGAAGAATCTCCCTTTTTCATTTTATTCCGTTATATTGGTGTTTGGGTACCATTGGCCCTTCAGCACCAGGTTTTTTCTGTTGAATAAGTTACTAGACTTTTGCTTGTCTCTGTTCATACCTTTCTCTTTCAATCTTTTTATTGAATTTTCTTGACAATACAACATTTCAAGATCACATTGAAATCCGTAGCGTTACATGCATAGTAAAAAAAGGAACTGTGTCAAAGACATCAAGACAGTATACTAACTATTGTCTGAAGCCAGATACATAATGTGGAAAATGGCTGATCCGACCCGAGGGGCAGGAGGCATAAAGGGGGGCCTCCCCTTCTCCATCTCCGGAGATACCTCCCACTATCCCGAGTACAGACCAGCCATGTCATGATACACAATACATAATACAAGAATCATGTCTTTCTGGTTCTATCAACAATCAGAGGTATGGTTTCAACAAATAAAGGGGAAGGGAAGGAAAACCACAAAGGGGAGTGACTAGGGGAAGGAGGTAAGAGGTAAGAGTCCCTGGTCCGCTCCTAATAGCTTCTCTACATATTCATCAAGTCAATGCTAGCATCGATATGTTAGGGGTTGCAAATTGGATCCATGGCTCCCAAACCTCTAGGAAGTGCTCATGTTTATCATTCAAGATGCTGGTAAGTTTTTCATTTATCAAGAATCCATTTAGTCTAGCTTTAACCTCCGAGATAGAAACCAACTGCTGTTTCCAGGCCTTTGCAATCGTCTGTTTGGTGGCCAGCATGATAAATGAGAACGGCTTGTTTTGGAGCCTATTAAAGTGGACCAACACCCACGGGTGTTCTATAAGATTCCCGGGCCGATCACCCCCCACCCCGCGGGACATCCGAGATCCGAGAACCCCCCCCAAACACCCCAACTCACCTACCTTATCTTCGGCGGCGGCCGGCCGCCGCCGCCTCCCTCGCGCCCCTGTAGGCGTGCGCGCCTCCGCGCCGGCCGTCTGCGAATGGCCGGCGCGGGCGCGCGCGCGCTTCAAAAGTGACGCGAGGGAGGCGGCGGCAGCCGCCGCCGCTTAGACGTTCCAGATCTCCCCTTGTACGTCGGCGCTGGGAGCGGGGAGAGGTGAGTTTTTCAGGGGGTTAGGGGGGGTTTCACACAGCGGGGCACCCCGATCGGGGGTGCCCCACCGAAGTGGACCAAGACCCAGGATAGTCAAAATCCTGGGTGTTGGTCCACTTTAAGTTCAGGGGCTGTATGGCGTAACAGCGCCACCCAGGGGTCCCTTTTGGGGGAAACATTCATGATCACAGCTACCAAGCGAAAGACCTGTTGCCAAAGGCGTGACACAAAGGGACAGGTCCACCATGTATGAAGCACATCGCCTTTTACCGAGCAGCCCCTGAAGCATTGTTCTGGGTAGGCGGGATAAATTTTATGGATTCTAGCAGGGACCAGATGCCAACGTAACAGGACTTTATAGGCTGACTCAACTGTGAGTGAATTAATTGAACAGCCCCAGGTCGCCCTCCACACACCCGCCCAGTCCACCTCCTCCAATCGCAAGTCCTCCCCCCATTCTCGCACATATTTGTGGTCAAAGGGTTTTGGAAAATCATTCAGGGAAGAATATAGCAAGGAGATCCTCCCCGGGCTATCCGGCTCCTCCACGCACAAGGCCTCAAATTTGGTCCATTTCCTATACGAGACTAGACCAGCAAGCCTAGGTCTAAGCCAGTGGCTCAGTTGTGTGTAGTGGAACCATTCCGTCCGCGGAAGACCATACTTATCCCTCAATTCTTCAAATGACATAAGGCCCTTGTCTGTCAGGAGATGATGGAACGCACAGATACCCGCCGACACCCAATGTGAAAAGGACGCCCCTCCCCGAAGACCCGGTGGGAATAGAGGATTATCCCATAAATTCAGTAAAGGAGCGTGAGGTGACATTAATCCCGAGGAATATTTTATTGAGTCCCAAACCTTAAGGGAGTGTATCATCAGAGGGCTCAGATCTTTCGGTCTATTTCTGGGGTCTGTCCATAGCAGAGCCTCTAATGGGGACTTCCCCAGGTTCGGGATCTCCAGCAGGGCCCACAATGGTAAATCTCTCACTGCATGTAGCTGAGACAACTGCGCTATTTGTGCTGCTTTATAGTAGTAAGTAATATTAGGCACCCCCAAACCCCCCTGAGATTTATGGGCAAACGTGCGTCTTGCCACTCGGGGTCTAGTTGTTCCCCATACAAACTGGAACATCCGTCTCTGAAGGATTCGGAGCATGTAGGCCGGGATCCTGACAGGTAGTACTCTAAAGTAATACAAGATTTTGGGGAGGATTGTCATTTTGACCGCGGCCACCCGCCCCAACCACGATATGGGAAGGTCTGTCCAGGAATCCATCAAAGAATTCAGAGTCCGTATCAGAGGTGGGTAGTTGGCTGCGTAGAGGCCCCCATATGTGGGTGCCAAGCGAACCCCCAAATAGGGGAGGCCATTTGAGGTCCACTTGAAGTCATATGTGGATTTGAGGTGCAATACTGATCCTGCCGAGAGCCCCACATTCATGGCAACCGATTTGGATCTATTTATCTTGAGCCCAGAGATCCCAGCAAACTCGTCCAGCACCCCGAGAAGATTGGGCAGAGTGGTGATAGGTTGTGACAAAACCAGAACAGCATCATCCGCAAAAAGCGAAATCATCCGCAAAAAGCGAAAAAGCTCCTCCAATATCAATGCCCTTGATATTTTTATTAGCTCTGATTTTAAGCGCTAAGGGCTCCATGGCCAAAATAAACAGGATGGGGGATAGGGGGCATCCCTGGCGGGTACCTCTCTGTATACCAAACCTGTCTGAAGAGAACCCAAGGTATCTAACCCTCGCTGTCGGTTGGTAATACAATGCCGAGATCCACTGTAAAAACTTGCTGCCAAAACCCCACCTCTCCAACGTTGTACGCATGTACTCCCATGAGATTGTGTCAAATGCTTTATAAATATCTAAAGATAATAAAAAAGCAGGAATTTTCCTGTTCTGAATGGAGTGAATTAGATGGGCTATACGTCTAACGTTATCGCTAGCCTGTCTGGAAGGGACAAAGCCCGACTGGTCTCTATGGACCAACGAGCCCAGGAAGGAATTCAGTCTCAAGGCCAGGATTTTAGCCAGGAGTTTAACGTCCTGGTTAAGTAATGAAATAGGCCGATAGTTAGAGGTCAGCAGGGGATCTTTCTCCGGTTTGGGGATCATGACAATATTAGCCATAGACGACTCAGGACTGGGATTCATGCCCGATCTAAGGGAATTGAATAGTGCCACCAGGTGAGGCCCCAGCAGCGGGGCAAATTTCTTGTAAACGAGTCCCGAGAAACCATCTGGGCCCGGGGTCTTTTTGGGTTTAATGGTCTTTATTGCAGCCAACAATTCCTGTAATGTAATGGGCTCTTCCATACTATCTAAACAGTCCCGAGGGGCAACTGGTAGCTCAATGCCGGAGAAAAATTCTTCCAGTTTTTGTGAATTGTTCCCCCCCGGGCTGGAGTAGAGGTCTGCCAGAAAAGTTTTAAAGGCCTCTACTATCTTTAAGGGGTTGGCAGTTGTGAGCCCTTGTAACTTCAGTTGAATGGGTTGGCTTTTGGGTTTGCTCAGTCTGAGTTGTTTGGCCATCATGGAATCCGGCTTGTTGCCCCTGGAGTAAAAGTGCTGTTTGGACCACCGCAGCTGCTTTTCTGCCTGGCAGTCCAGGAGTAAGTTAAGTTCCAAGCGGGCCAAGTCAACTCTGTCTTTGGTGGTCTGACATGGGTTGCCCTTCCACTCCTCCTCGGCCTTCCTGAATTGATCAGATAATTCCTTCACTTTGGCCTCCCTTTCCCTCTTTCTTGCTGTGGCTATTTGTATTATGTGCCCTCTCATCACCAGTTTATGGGCTTCCCATAAGGAAACTGGAGAGTCCACCGAGCCCACATTGTGCATAAAATAATCAGCTAGGTGCTTCTGGATTTTGTCACAAGTATCTTTAGTTGTTAGGAGCGATTCATTAAGACGCCAGGAGTCAAGAGATCTCCCGGGGACCGCCAAGTCCACGGAGATCATCATTGGGCTATGGTCAGACCAAGGCGTAGAGAGGATTGTGGCTCCTTGAAGTTGTGTAAGTGAGTGTTGTGGCATGATAACATGGTCTATTCTCCAGAAAGATTTATGCGGATTGGAGTAGAATGTAAAGTCTCGCCCTGTGGGGTGGACCTCCCGCCAAGTGTCACACAGCGCATAAGAGCCCAAAAGTGCACTGAACGCCCCTGGTTTGCCTGTCCCTGGCTCCCCTCCTCGGCCTGGCATTGTGGGGACTGTCTTGTCCACCTTGGGATCTATTACCAGGTTTGAGTCACCCGCCAGGTATACCACACCTCTGGAGTGCTCCTTAACTACCTTGAATAAATGGGACAGAAATCTAAGCTGGTGTGCGTTGGGAGTATAATACGAAACTATCGTGATTTCCACGTCGTATATGGATCCAGACACCAGTACATAGCGGCCTGTCGGGTCCACTATCTCCTTATGGCAGACAAAGGGTACATTTTTCCTGAAAGCAATTGTGACCCCCCGTTTCTTTTCTTTAAACATAGCATGATAGTGCAGGGGGAAGTGTCTGTTTAGGTACTTAGGGTGTGAATGGCGGGCAAATCTGGTTTCCTGCAGGCAAAGAATATCAGCTTTGTTGGCTTTATAGAATTGGAAGGCCTTGTTCAGTTTGGAGGGAGAATTAAACCCCTGTACATTATGAGAGATTATTTTCAAACTATTGTGAGACATAGCCATTCAGAGCAAGCGACACTATCGTCCAGGGCGGACCAGGGACCCAGGGAGGGGGGGGAATCACCGGGGTGGACACACAGGAGGGCCAGGGTAGGGTGGGTGTTGAAATCAATAACGAGGACAAACTGTAAAAAATATAAACTATTGATCTGCATAATATTCATGAGCAACAGTATCATTAACCGGGATGATACAAGGGGGCCCATCAGGACCAAGGCCAGAATTTCACCGCCCGTTCAAGCGGGCCTATCAATAGAGGGAGGGTTATTACAACTCCTCCGTCTACCGTAATGCAGTAGTAGAAAAGTACAGTGGGGGTGTGTCCCCCAGGGCAGGCTAAGGACGACTATATTACTTAAGAAAATGCTGACCGGTTGGATTCTCCCGACTGAGGGAGAGTCAGGACAAAACCCAAGAGATCTTAATACATCACTATAGAAAATGCATGAAAAAATATAAAACCATATAAAACCAACGGCTAACATGTTGAAAAGCCAAAAGAGAGAACTTGCGCCTCAGACGCATAACCTGAAGTGCTTGCAGCGCCGACTGCAGAAGAATCTGGCATCAAAAGTCCCGGACCGAAAGGGATTCACACTATGTCCTGGAAATAAGGCAAACAGCATTCCACGGAGCCAAAAACTGCAGAGGACAAAGAGGAAGAGCGTAGCTCTGCGTCCATCACCTTTGATTATTTTGTATGGCGTCCCAGTGAACCCGAGGTAGAGTAGGGGCTCTTTTCTTGTTGTCAAAGGAAGGTCTGTCCCGGGGTGGCCTGAGGGCGGTTCGCTTCCTGGATAAGGAGGGGCTGGAGTCTCGGCTCCCTGAACCCCCCGCTTCCATGGGTATAGCAAGATCTTTGAGAATATGGCACAGTTCGTTTAAGGAAGAGGCTGAATATTGATCCCCCTTGTAAGCAAAGAGGACCTTAAATGGGAATCCCGATCTGTAGCTGACATTATGTGCCCGCAGGGCTTCCAGGGCCGGCCTCATCTCCCGTCTTCTCTGTATGGTCTGGGGAGCTAAGTCCTGAAAGAGCTGATAGTTGTGGCCTTGAAAAGTTAGCTCCTTCTTCTCCCTTGCTGCCCGTAATAAGGCCTCTCTGGTGCGAAAATAAGTGGGTTTTAGAACAATATCCCGGGGCAGCCCATCCTTGCGTTTAGGCCCCAGAGCTCTGTGGGCCCGGTCCAGCTCCAACCTCTCTATCGGCAGGTTAGGGATCAGTTCTTGGAACAAGGCCGTCACTGTCGCAGTTACGTCTAGCATGGATTCCGGTAGGCCTCTGATGCGCAGGTTGCCCCTTCTGGCCCTATTCTCCAAATCTTCCAGTTTTAACTGTATGGCCTCAATGTCCCTGTCCCGGGATTGTATGGTGGTTAGGGTGTGCTCCATTTTGCATTCTAGGGCCTCTGTTCTTTCCCTCAAGCTATGGATCTCCGCTTTCAGTGGGGAGGCCCATGCATCTGTGACAGCTTGTAGTTCCTGCTGTAGGAGCAGCTTGAACTTTGCTAGCAGGTTGGCGTCTCTGAGCTCAACTGGGTCTGGGGCTGGCTGAGCATGGTTCCCCGGTTCTAGGGACTGGAGTGGGGCGCAGGGGCTACGGGGGCCCGAAAAAAGGGAAGACTCACTGTTCGGCGGGCTGCTGCTTGATGGGCTGCTGATGGAATCTGCGTTGTCCATGTGAGGGAGCCTCGTAGGTGACACCGGGGCGCTGGATGGGCCACGTGTGGTGGTGGGGAGCGGGCTACCAGCCCTGCTGCTGTCGCTGCCGCCATTCGCCTCTCCCGCATCCCCTCCGCCGTTTCCCGCCAGACGCGGCCGCTGATCTTTCGCCATGGCCGCCCAGTCAAGAACTGGCGCGTCTCCTTCGTCACAGCTTCTGACCGGTAGCACCTGTTGGCTGATTGCAGTCCCGTTCGCGGGCTCCGTCTGACGAGCACCCGACTGGCGCTGCTGCTCTTGTAGGTTATATGCGTCGTCTCCCTCCGCCATCTTTGCTGGACCCGCTCTGCGCCTCGCACTGTGTTGGTGCGTAGGCGCCGTCCTCCTCCTACCTCCGGCTCCGCTTTTGCCCATCGGGATGGTGCCAGCCTCCGCAGGGTCCGGAAGCACTTTCTGAGTCTCCTGGCACCGGATTGCTCTGGGTAGCCGCCCTTTTGCCTGCCCGGGGTGCTGAGCTGAGTTACAGTGCGACCATCTCTCTCGGCAGCCAGCCACGCCCCCCCTGTTCATACCTTTCAAAGGTCTTGTTATGAGATTGACGTTAGAGCCTCTGCTCATGTCGTACCTGGTTGCAAAGTTTTGCAGGTGACTGGGGATTTGTGGGAGGTCCCTGTGTATATGAAGGGCCAGGAGGAGCCTGTTTTTGCATGTCTGCAGTGAACAGCGCCCTCTGGCGGAGGATTACCTATGTGTAAGTATTATAGATGGAGCAGGACGTGCTGTATGCGTATAATACCAATAACCAATTGTATTTTTTTCACTTATACAGTGCCCTGTGTGTACCCTCACTGAGGAGGGGGCGGGGCCGTGCGCTCGGCGCTCTTTTACGGCCCGCCCCTCTCCTACAGTGCGTCTCGCGGCTCTCAGCCATTGGCTGGGAGCCACTTGTCTTTTCCCAGGTAGGGAGGGGGCGGGGCCACGCTCGGCGCGCGATCCGCGCTGGCCCGCCCTTCTTCCTGGTGCTGCTGTTGAATGGACGCCGTTTTTGATCGCAGGCTTCTGTGAGTACCCTTCGGGGCTTTGGTCTTTGTTATCTGATTAGTTTGCTCTGTTGGCACAGCGCCTGAGGGCCTGGGTTTATCGGATTATTTCCTGCACTTAACCCCTTAATGGTCTTCCTTATCACTGTATGTGTGTGTGGATATTTATACATGTTGCTTATTTTATATTTATGGGGCCCTTATTGTGTCTTCCAGGTGGGACTACCGTACCTTAATAAAAAGGGGGTTCTCCTGGTCCTTTAGGTCCCTTGTTTCAAATTGGGGTTCCCTTTGTCATTGCCAAATCCTTCCACTAACAGACACTAAGGGGCATCCCGGGTAGCTTTTAGCGTAATTCCCATTGGTCATTGCGACTACCATAAAAAATCACCATATGGAGGCTTCCCAGGATACTGGGCTCGGGATCCCTTCGGGGCAACCCCGGCAGTGTGTGGTCTGTGGGGTATCCCTTGCGGGAGACAATGTGCAAATTTGTGCACCATGTGCACAGCAGGCCATTGCGCGGCATTCCGGACCCCGTGCGGCCGGGTCGGCTCCGCTGGCCTCATCACCTACACCCCCACGCCTGGCTTTGACGTCATTAGTGGGGATTCGCAATCCGATGTCTGTGCTAGACTGGCCAACATTGAAAAGATGATTGCTAGCTCTGCAGCCAGGAAGGCCCCAGCTAAGAGACGGCATTTGGCGCCCACTGCGCCGGCCGATTATGACTCTTTTGTTTGGTCTTATTATTCCTCGCTTGAGGAAGGGGAATGGTTTTCAGAATCTGAAGGCTCTGACGATCAGCAGTACCTGGATGCTGATGCCGGTACAGAGCGCAGGGATACCGTGGATACCCCCAGACTCCTGACCCGTATTTTTGAGGTGCTTGCTATTTCCCCTTCTGCGGGGGCCCCTCCGCAACGGGGGGAATTTTTGGGGACTGCCAAACCTCGTTTGAAGTTCCCGGATCAGAAACACGTTAACAATCTGATCCTTAAAGAATGGGATAAGCCTAGCATAAGGCCCTCTCCTTGTCATTGTTAGGCTTAGGACACAAGGAAGTACAATGTCCTGATTTGAGGTGAAAGGCAGAGACAACCTTTGACAGGAAAGTCTGGTTTAAATTGGAAAACCACCTTGTCCTGATGTCTCTCAAAGTAGGGGGCCTGAATGGACAGGCTCCCTGGGGTGCCTAAGAGTTGGGATAGGAGGTATCTCTTTCCTGCTGAAGTGGTGAAGCGTTGGTCGTCCCCTCCCGAAGTGGATGCACCAATTCTGGGTTAGTCTAACACTTCTGCTATGCATTCCCCTGACTCTACTACCCTGAAGGATAGTGGGGACTGGCGCATTGATCAGCTGGCTTCCCATGCCTTTGCCTCTGTGGGGTCCGCGCTGCGTCCGGTTTGTGCCTCTGCCATTACAGCTGTGGCTATTAGGACTCTGCTCAAAAGTATTTTAGATGGGGCTCCTGATGATGCAGGTAGTGAAGAGTAGAGCCCTTCTGCGTTGTGAGGAATTTGTTGCATATGTCCTCTCTGCCTTGGATGATACCATTAGAATGTGTGGCAGGGCTTATGCCTTGGTGGTGGCTATACACCGCTCGATTTGGCTGCTCCAGTGGGCATCTGACAATGCTGCCAAGAAGGCTCTCACTGGGTTCCCCTTTAAAGGACTGCGTCTATTTGGGGATCGCCTGGACCTGTTTGCTAAGGGAGGCAAGTTACCCCAGCGCAAGAGACAGTCTCGGCCCTTTCGGGGTTCAGGTTCCTTTCTTCCCTCCTACCGTGGGTCCAGAATGGGAAGGAGAGCTTCATTTGCAGGGGCCCGGGGAGATTTCTGGGGCAGGGGCAGAGGACGTGGCCGCACTGGCCCCTCCTGGGGTTCCAAGTCTAAGTCTTCCCCCAAGCCCCCTCAGGCATGAAGGGGCGCCCTCACCCATCCGGGTGGGGGGACGGCTTCGGGCTCTTTGCTCACGTCTGGAGGCGTCATGTCTCAGACCGGTGGATTCAGGAGGTAGTGTCCTCCGGTTACAAGATAGAGTTGACAGCCTGGCTGCCCGCAAGATTCATCAGATCCCGGATGCCTCAAGACCCCCTGTCAGCTCAGGGCCTGTTGCTTGCTGTGCAGAATCTACTGGAGCTGGGGGTCATCTGCCAGGTGCCCTTAAGGGAAAGGGGCAAGGGCTGCTATTCCAACCATTTCACCGTTCCCAAAAGAGATGGGTCTGTCAGACCCATCCTGGACTTAAAGCTTCTCAACTAGTTTGTCAGATACAGGCGTTTTCGCATGGAGACTCTGCGCTCAGCTGTAACTTCACTGCGCCCAGGGGACTTCATGACCTCTGTGGACATCAAGGATGCTTACCTTCATATTCCTGTTTTTCCAGGTCATCAAAGATTCGTCAGGTTCGCTCTGGAGGATCAGCATTACCAGTTTGTGGCATTGCCCTTCGGTCTCACTTCGGCTCCCAGGGTATTCGCCAAGGTGCTGGCGGGCATTATGGCTCTGCTGACAGCTCAGGGCATTCGCATTCTTGCCTATTTGGACGACATTCTTATCAATTCTCCGTCCTTCCAACAGGCAGAGCTGGATACTCAGCGGGTAGTGACCACACTGGAGTCATTCGGCTGGGTGATAAACCACTCCAAATCTTCCCTGTCTCCCTCTTTGGTAAAGCTCTTTTGGATACAGCTCAGGCCAGGATCTTTCTTTCTCAGCAGAAGGTGGACAGTCTGCAAGCTCAGCTCCTTCTGTCCTGCCCTCATTCTTCCATCAGGCAGGGAATGCAGCTAATGGGCCTGATGGTGTCCTTCGAGGCTGTTCCTTATGCTCAGTTTCACATGAGGCCTCTTCAACTCCACCTCTTGTCTGTATGGGACAGGGACCCTGTGTCCCTGGATCAGGTTTTGGTTCTGTCCCCCCTAGCCAGGCGGTCCCTCTTGTGGTGGCTGGACTCAAGGAACCGGTTGGTGGGCAGATCCTTTCTGGCCCCTTGCTGGGAGACAGTCACCACGGATGCCAGTCTGACAGGTTGGGGGGGCTTCTGGAGATCCCTAACATTCCAGGGGCAGTGGGGCCCTCAGGAGGCCCACACCCCTATCAACATCCTGGAACTGAGGGCGATCAGGTTGGTTCTAGCCCGCTTGACCCCGCACCTTCGGGGTCGGGCTGTTCAGGTACGCTCGGACAACCAGACGGCGGTTGCCTACATCAATCATCAGGGAGGGACCTGGAGCAAGGGGGCCCTCAAGGAAGTGTCTCTGATCCTGTCCTGGGCAGAGGGCAATGTTCCCTGCATCTCAGCTCTGTACATTCCGGGGGTGGAGGCAGACTCTCTAAGCAGGGGGACTTTTCGCCTGGGGGAATGGTCCCTCAGCGTCAGGGTGTTTCGCTATCTGTGTCACCGTTGGGGTCCGCCAGATGTGGATCTGTTTGTGTCCCGTCACAATCACAAGCTTCAAGTCTTTGTGTCTCTGTCCCAGGGCCCTTTGGTCTTAGCCATGGATGGTCTGACAATGCCCTGGCAGGGCTTTCAGCTACTGTATGTCTTTCCCCCTTTTCCCCTGTTGGGCAGGGTTCTGCGAAAGATGGCTCAGGAACGGGTGCCAGCAATCCTGGTGGCCCCCGTTGGCCAAGAAGAGTGTGGTTCGCAGACATCGTGCAGCTCTCAGTAGATCAGTACGCCCTGCCCAAGGATCCAGACCTGCTCACTCAGGGGCGGCTACGCTACCCCAATTTACAAACGCTGGCTTTAACGGCCTGGCTGCTGAAACCTCCATCTTAATGGAAAAGGGGCTGCCTGCCTCTGTTAACACCATGATCAGGGCTAGGAAAAAGTCCTCCTCTTCCATCTACTATAGGGTTTGGCGTACCTACATTGACTGGTGTGAGGCTAAATCTCTTCCCTGTCGTGTGTTTTCTATTCCTAGGATTCTGGAATTTCTCCAACATGGTTTGGATCTGGGGCTTCAACTCAGCACTCTGAAAGGTCATGTTTCTGCCTTGGCTGTTTTCTTTCGGAGATTTTTGCTCAGCATTATCTGGTCAAGACTTTTTTTTCCAGGGGGTTACTCATGTGCGCCCCCCACGTAAGCCTATGTTACCAGTCTGGGGCTTGAACTTGGTCCTATCTGCCTTGCAGGGGGTCTCCTTTTGAGCCTGTGCATGAGGCTGCTTTGTCCATTCTTACGCTTAATGTAGTCTTTTTGGTGGCTATCACTTCTGTTAGGCGTGTTTCTGAGCTGGCAGCGCTTTCCATCAAGCCCCCTTACTTTGAGAGACACCAGGACAAGGTGGTGGTTCGCTTTAAACCAGATTTTCTGCCTAAAGTTCTTTTCATCTCATTCAGGACATTGTTCTGCCTTCTCTGTGCTCTACATTCCTTGGATGTGGTTAGGAACCTGAAGTTTTATTTGGTGGCTACTGAACCCTTCAGGGAGACTGATGCTCTTTTTGTGGTCCCTTCTGGTCCTTAGAAGGGTCTGGCTCCAGCTAAGTCTACCATCAGCAAGTGGATCCGTCAGGCTTTGATTCAGGCCTATTCTGCTAAAGGGAAGGATCCTCCCTTCCGCCTTACTGCTCATTCTACTCGTGCTATTGGTGCCTCTTGGGCTTTTCAGCACCAGGCTTCTGTTGAACAAGTTTGCAAGGCCGCTACTTGGTCTTCTGTTCATACCTTTTCAAAGTTTTACAAGGTTGATGTTCAGCTGATGCTGCTTTTGGCCGCAAAGTTCTGCAGGCGGCAGTGGTTTAATCTGCATATTGTTGCTTTTGGGGATCCCACCCTACCTTACGGATACTGCTATTGGATGTCCCAAATGTAAGGAATTATCTCTGGAGCAGGACGTGCTTTATACTTAGAATAATACAATTCTGTGATTACTCACCTGTAGAATTGGTATTATACGTATACAGCACCGTCCTGCTCCACCCCGCCCTTGTTTTCATTATTCTTAGTACCTCTGTATGGTGGTTATCATGGTTACAATTGTTTTATTATGGTTGTTATTCTCCCGGCTTCTTGCTAACTGCTTGTCAATACTGGGGAATTTGTGGGAGGTCCCTGGAATATAAGGGGCCGGGAGGAGCC
The DNA here is from genome assembly GCA_027917425.1 of Gastrophryne carolinensis. Taxonomy (NCBI): domain Eukaryota; kingdom Metazoa; phylum Chordata; class Amphibia; order Anura; family Microhylidae; genus Gastrophryne; species Gastrophryne carolinensis. Next base: position 161,415,438 of record CM051244.1, on the reverse strand, counting down.
ACTTTTTTGCTGTCTCTGCAGTCCAGCGCCATCTTGTTGGATGTATTACCCAAACGTAAGGAATTCTCTGGAGCAGGACTTGCTGTATATGTATAATACCAATTCTACAGGTGAGTAATCACAGAATTGTATTATTATTTACTTATAGAGTGCCATCATGTTCCGTTTCGCTGTACAAACCAACATTTACAGACAGGGTAGAACACCAGTCTCCCTCTGTTGCCTGCAGGGGGCGCCATTGTGAAATCTTGGGCGACAGGGCAACACTGACCCTAAGGCTGGCCCCGCACATACAATAGTGTGACACAAGTTGAGCTTTGCTGATGTCAGTCCAGTGGAGGTCATGTGACAGGCAGTAACCAATCCCTTCTCTCTGGCAGTCCATATGGGAGACGGAGCGTGTTCCGCTGTGGATCCGGCCATACAAGATCCTGGTGATCTCTGCAGACAGCGGGATGATCGAGCCGGTGGTGAACGCCGTGTCCATCCACCAGGTGAAGAAGCAGTCGCAGCTGTCTCTGCTGGATTATTTCTTCCAGGAACATGGCAGTTGCACCACCGAGGCCTTCCTGACCGCGCAGCGCAACTTCGTGCAGAGCTGCGCCGGCTACTGCCTCGTCTGCTACCTGCTGCAGGTCAAAGACAGGTGAGTGACTCCATCGCCCGCCATAACCGCACAAAGACTAGCGAGAAGGGGGCTTGGGTGTCACACAGTGGGGTATCCCCGATAGGGGACCAAAACCCGGTCTAGTCAAAATCCTGGGTTTTGGTCCACCTTTGGCCCTTTCTGTCCGCTGTGTGAACCCAAGCCCAGGTTGCCCAATGTAACTCACCTTTCCCCGATCCTACAGCGCCTTCACGGCTTCTCATCCAATCAGTGCACTTGTATCCGCTCCTGTATCTTTGTCTAAGGGAGCGCGCCCGGTGCTCTGCCTCTAACAGGGAGCGCGCCCGGTGCTCTGCCTCTAACAGGGAGCGCGCCCGGTGCTCTGCCTCTAACAGGGAGCGCGCCCGGTGCTCTGCCTCTAACAGGGAGCGCGCCCGGTGCTCTGCCTCTAACAGGGAGCGCGCCCGGTGCTCTGCCTCTAACAGGGAGCGCGCCCGGTGCTCTGCCTCTAACAGGGAGCGCGCCCGGTGCTCTGCCTCTAACAGGGAGCGCGCCCGGTGCTCTGCCTCTAACAGGGAGCGCGCCCGGTGCTCTGCCTCTAACAGGGAGCGCGCCCGGTGCTCTGCCTCTAACAGGGAGCGCGCCCGGTGCTCTGCCTCTAACAGGGAGCGCGCCCGGTGCTCTGCCTCTAACAGGGAGCGCGCCCGTGCCGGCCATTCGCAAATGCCTGGGGCGCGCCCTGCTAAAGGTTTAGCATGGAGCGGGCGCTGTTTGCACATGTGCCATTACCGGGGGAGGAAAGTATCCCGGGTGACCTGGGGAGTTTCACACAGCGGGGCATCCCCGGGAAGGAATCGAGTGGCCCTGGAATGTTATAGATTGCAGGGCTGTGGATTTTGGTCTACTTTAAAGTGGACCAAAACCATCCCACGATGCATGCAAGAGCCGCTGCGGCATCCCCTGCATAGCTCTGGCTTCCTGTGCCAGCCTTATCTAAATTACTGGTGAGGATACAAACCGGAGGGGAGTGGCCAAAGGGATACCCCACCTTTCCATGCATCGCTTTTTGAAGCTGTGTGAAACCCCCACAGGTCGCTCAATCAAATTCGCCCCAGTCCTACGGCTCATGCGCTTGCCTCTCGTCCAATCAGCAAGCTCGGCCCCTTCCTCTAAGAGTGGACCCTAACGCACCTGGTGGCTGCATCCCCCGCTACCCTCTAACAGGGAGCGTGCCCATGCTGGCCATTCACAAATGGCTGGCGCGGGTGCGCTCTGTGCTAAAGGGATAGCGGGGATGCTGCTGATCGCGCATGCGCCGTCATACTGGGGGAGAAGGCGAGTATACACAGTGGGAGCATCCCAGAGGACAGAGAATCAAGTGGCCCTGGAATCTTTTATAGGCTGTGGGTTTTGGTCCACTGTAATATTTCCCTTCTTTGCCAGGCACAATGGGAACATCCTCCTGGACGCCGAGGGCCACATTATACACATCGACTTCGGCTTCATCCTGTCCAGCTCCCCCCGGAACCTGGGCTTCGAGACCTCCGCCTTCAAGCTCACCTCCGAGTTTGTGGATGTAAGTAGAATGGCTCCTCCATGACGGAGGAAGTTGGTACAAATGGTATCCATAGCAACCAGGGACTCTAGTCATATCCTTCACTGGTTGTTAGGTGTAAAATCTCTACGGCCTGTGTGTTTTTTTTTTTTTTGTTTTTTTTTAAACTAAAGCCTTTGCCCAATATTGATAAAGACATAGTGATAAATATAACAGGAAGTAGTATTATCGTGAATGGCCTGCCATATGCTAATTAGTTCTGTCACATATATAATATATAATTAATATATATATATATATTATGTGTGTGTGTATATATATATATATATATATATATATATATATATATATATATGTATGAGATAAAACAACATATTGATAAAAAGAACAGGGAGTAGTATTATGGTGAAGGGCATGCCATATGCTAATTAGTTCTGTCATAGATATATATATATATTGATAAAAAGATCTATTGATAAAAACAGGAATTAGTATTATGGCGAATGGCCTGTCATATGCTAATTAGTTATGTCATATATAAATATTATATTTATGATAAAAAAAGGTTGGTTGATAAATAGATCAGGAAGTAGTATTATAGTGCATGGCTTGTCATATGCTAATTAGTTTTGTGACATTAGGGCTGCTTCAACGCAATGGGAATTTATTTTTCTGTGAGAGGAAAAACTTTTTTTTCTCTGTGCTGTTTGTACTGTTGGGTAGTCGGAAAGGTGGGTGGGCATGTAGATGAGTAGGAAGGTGGTTAGGTAGAAAGGTGGGTGGGCAAGTAGGTAGGTACATCGTTGGGTAGTCGGAAAGGTGGGTGGGCATGTAGATGAGTAGGAAGGTGGTTAGGTAGAAAGGTGGGTGGGCAAGTAGGTAGGTACATCATTGGGTAGTCGGAAAGGTGGGTGGGCATGTAGATGAGTAGGAAGGTAGGTAGGTAAGTACATCGTTGGGTAGTCGGAAAGGTGGGTGGGCATGTAGATGAGTAGGAAGGTGGTTAGGTAGAAAGGTGGATGGGCAAGTAGGTAGGTAGGTACATCGTTGGGTAGTCGGAAAGGTGGGTGGGAAAGTAGATGAGTAGGAAGGTGGGTGAATAGGTATGCAGGTACATAGTTAGGTAAGTAGAAAGGTGGGTGGGCAAATACGTAGCAAGGTGGGTAGGTAGATAGGTAGGCAGTTACATAGTTGGTTCTGTATAAAGGTGGATGGGCAAGTAAATAGATAGTCAGGTGTGCAAGTAGGTAGAAAGCTGGGTGGGCAAGTAGCTAGGTCAGCAGGTATTTAGTTGGGTAGGTAAAAAGGTGAGTAGGTAGGTAAGTGGCTGGGTCTGTAGGTAGTTGGGCAAGTAGGTAGATAGGGAAGTGGGTGGGTCTGTAGGTAGTGGTTAGTTGAGGTAGTGGGCAGGCTGAATTGGCCCTAATGGCAGTTAGGTTGAAGTCCCCCCCCCCCCCCCATTGCTGAACTGTGTGTACTGGGACTGAACGCATCATCGCTGGGGACGAGGCTTCACAGCCAGGGAGCAATATGGCTGACTGCATCCAGTTAAAATAGTGCTGATTGGATGACTGACCGCGCATACTGGACTGACTAAGCAGTTAAAAAAAATAAATAAATATATATTCTTCTAAGTATACAGCACGTCCTGTTCCAGAATATTCCTTACACAAGGGTAATACATCTACAAGATGGCGCTTGACTGCAGAAAACAACTTGTGGCCCCTCCCGGCCCTATATAGGTCAGGGACCTCCCACAAATTCCCCAGTTTTAATCTGCAGTCTGGACTGCGAAGATAGAAGATGGCTCTCTATATTACGCAGGCGAGCGGGGCTTACCAGCCTACGGCCCTGCAGGACTATTACCACCCACTGCCCCCAGCCTTGGCTGACTGGTTTGGGTGAAGGTAGGACAGCACTGGGTCAGGTGCTTGAGGAGCGCTGCTCCAACCGCAGTCCCTGCTTTGACAGGGTAGGTGGTATAGGCCTGTGGTGAGCCTTGTGGGATGCCCCCTCCCGCTCCCGGGGTTTACCCCCCTTAGGTATCTGCCCCATCCTCTCATTTTGTTTCACTGAGCCCCCCTTTCCTTTGCTCTCCCTGGGGGGGGGGGGGCGTGTGTGCGGTAGGTCAAGCAGCCTGAATGTTCACTTGCTTGTGCCAGAACTGATTTTGTTGTATCCTGCGTGTCTCGCTTAATGTGTTTTTTACTGGTAGCCGCCGCCGCGCATTTGTACAGAGCTCCGCGAACGGCGGCGACATTACCTCAGGCTCTTCATGCGCTGTCATTGGATGGCGGGATCATGTGGGCGAGATTCGCGCTCTTCGGGGGGGGCGGGCTATGCAGATGTTTTCCGCATCACTTCTCTAGTGGCCCGCCCCTCGAGGTATATGCGGACGCCATTTTTACCTCCCTCGTGCTGCGTGTCTGCTGTTTCCTACCGCGGTCCGTCAGTGCCCATGCGGGGTGGATTGTTATATATATATTTATATTTTTTACTGTATTTCTTACGGGGATGTCTTCTTATGTCTTTCAGGCGGGTAGACCTCATTGTGGTTTCTCCTGTTCCTCCCCCTTTTCGTTTTGGGCTATTATTATATCTCCCACTTCCCTAGCGGGTTCTTGGGGCATTCCGGGTTGCTATCATTAGCGTTAATCCTATATTGGTCTATTGTGCCCCTATAATCACCATATGGAGGCTTCTGGGGATAATGTGCTTGGGGTTCCTTCGGGACAAGCCCGACTATGTGTTTTGTGTGACTTATCCCCTATAAGTGATGTTGTCCGGGTCTGTGTACCCTGCACCCAGCAGGTACTTGCACTGCAGCCTGGGTTGCCTGTTACTGGTGTGGCGCCCCCTCTGGCTTCGCCTACCCCCCCACACTTACATCTGACCCCCACTGAGGGGCATAATAGCGGGGAGTCTCAACCTGATTTAGCTGAACGCGTGGCCAGCATTGAAAAACATCTTGCTGGGTCTGCCCCACGTAAGGCTTCTGCTAAGAAGCGGCATTTATCACCCGCGGCTTCCCTCTTCCCTGTAGAAGACTAGGGCCCTTACTCACTCTCAGGTCCTTACCCCCTTGAGGGGGGGGAATTATTTTCTGATTCGGAATCCTCTGGGGAACAACCTAAGATTTACGGTAGTACTGGGACTCCCTTTGGGGAAGACCCGTGGTCTCCTGATGACACTGACAGATTGCTGAGTCATATTTTTGAAGTGCTTTGTATTTCTCCCCCGGCAGTGGCTCCGCAGCAGCAGGGCGAGCTTTTTCATACGGTTAAGCCACGCTGGGAGTTCCCTGCACAGTCTCACTTTAATCTCGTGCTCAAGGAATGGGAACGGCCTAGCAAGCTGCCAGGGGTGCCTAAGAGTTGGGACAAGAGGTATCCCTTTCCTGCTGATGTTGTTAAGCGTTGGTCATGTCCTCCCGAGGTGGATGCGCCCGTTCTCGGGTTGTCCAATACATCTGTCATGCACTCTCCTACTCTGCGGGATGGGGAGGACCGGCGCTTGGAACAATTGGCCTGTCACGCCTTTGCCTGTGTGGGGACGGCGCTGTGCCCGATTTGTGCCTCTGCTATTATGGCTATTGCCATTAAAAGGGTGCTTAAGTGTCTCTTGGACGGGGCATCTGAGGATGCGGGTAGAGAAGCGTATAGATCTCTACTGCTTTGTGAGGAATTTATTGCATATATTCTGTCTGCTATGGATGATGCCATTAGAATGTGTGGTAGAACTTCTACCTTGTTGGTGGCTATACGCCTCTCTGTCTGGCTACGTCAATGGGTAGCTGATAATGCTGCTAAGAAAGCTCTCACTGGTTTCCCTTTCAAGAGCCTGCGTCTCTTTGAGTGCTTGGATTTGTTTGCCGGGGTGGCAGGTTACCTCAACGTAGGAGGCCGTCCCGGTCCTTTCGGGGGATGGGTGCCTTTCTCCCATCCTTCTGTGGTTCCAGAACTGCCCGAGGAGTCTCCTTTACTGGGGTCCACGGAGATCACTGGGGAAGGGGCAAAGGACGTGGCCGTCCTGGCCTCTCCTGGGGTCCCAAGCCAAAATCCTCACCCAAGCCCCCTCAGGCATGAAGGGGCGCCCTCACCCATCCGGGTGGGGGGACGGCTCCGGCTCTTTGCTCACGTCTGGAGGCTTCACGTCTCAGACCGGTGGATTCAGGAGGTAGTGTCCTCCGGTTACAAGATAGTTTGCTGCCTGGCCGCCCCCAAGATTCATCAAATCCCGGATGGCTCAAATCCCCCTGTCAGCTCAGGGTCTGTGCCTTGCTGTCCAAAACCTTCTGGAGTCGGGGGTCATCTGCCAGGTGCCTTTGAGGGAAAGGGGCAGAGGCTACTATTCCAATCTTTTCATTGTCCCCCAAAAAAGATGGGTCTATCAGACCTATCCTGGATTTAAAGTGCCTCAACATATTTGTCAGATCCAAACACTTTTGCATGGAGACTTGCGCTCAGCTGTCAATTCTCTACACCCGGGAGACTTCATGACCTCTGTAGACATCAAGGATGCTTACCTTCATGTACCAATCTTTACAGGTCATCAGAGATTCCTCAGGTTCGCTCTGGAGGATCAGCACTACCAATTTGTGGCTTTGCCTTTCTGTCTCACCTCGGCTCCCAGGGTATTCACCCAGGTGCTGGCGGGCCTACTGGCTCTGCTGAGATCTCAGGGCATTCGCATTCTTCCTTACTTGGACGACATTCTCATCACTTCTCAGTCCTTTCAGCAGGCCGAGCTGGATATCCAGCTGGAGGTGGCCACACTGGAGTCCTTCAGCTGGGTGATCAACCATCCCAAGTCTTTCCTGTCACCGTCAATGGTGAGGTCCTTTCTGGGCATGACTCTGGATACATCTCAAGTCAAGATCTTTCTCCCTCAGCATAAGGTGGAGAATCTTCAGGCCCTAGCCAGGCTTCTTATGTCTTCCCCTCATCCCTCCATCCGGCAGGGGATGCAGTTGGTGGGCCTGATGGTGTCTTGCTTCGAGGCGGTTCCATACGCTCAGTTTCACATGAGACCCCTTCAAATTCACCTTTTGTTAGTTTGGAATCGGGACCCTCGGTCCCTGGGTCAGGTGCTGGTTCTGTCCCCCCAGCCAGACAGTCTTTCTCGTGGTGGCTGGACTCAAGAAACCTGTTGGTGGGCAGATCCTTTCTGGCCCCGTGCTGGGAGACAGTCACCACAGATGCCAGCCTGACAGGTTGGGGGGGGCTTCTGAAAATCCCTGAAATTCCAGGGTCAGTGGGGCCCTCAGGAGGCCTACACCCCTATCAACATTCTGGAATTGAGGGCGATAAGGTTGGTTCTCGCCCAATTGACTCAACACCTTCGAGGTCGGGCGGTTCAGGTCCGCTCGGACAATCAGACGGCGATTGCCTACATCAATCATCAGGGAGGGACCCGGAGCAAGAGGGCCCTCAAGGAAGTTTCCCTGATACTGTCTTGGGCAGAGGAGAATGTTCCCTGCATCTCAGCCGTGTATGTCCCGGGGGTGGAGAATCTGGAGGCAGACTCCCTCAGCAGGGGGACTTCTCGTCTGGGAGAATGGTCCCTTAGCAGCATGGTGTTTCGCTCCCTGTGCCACCGCTGGGGTCAGCCAGATGTGGATCTGTTTGCGTCCCGTCACAATCACAAGCTTCCAGTCTTTGTCTCTCTGTCACAGGACCCTCTGGCCTTGGCCACAGATGCTCTAGCAATGTCTTGGAAGAGCTTTCAGCTTCTCTGTGTTCCCTCCTTTCCCTCTGCTGGGCAGGGTGCTGTGCAAGATTGCTCAGGAAGGGGGTAACAACAATTCTAGTGGCCCCCTGTTGGCCAAGAAGGGTGTGGTTCGCAGACGTCGTGCAGTTGGCAGTAGATCAATATGCTCTGCCCAAGGATCCAGACCTACTCACTCAGGGGCAGCTACGCCATCCCAATTTACAAACGCTGGCTTTGACGGCCTGGCTGCTGAAACCTCCATCCTGATGGAGAAGGGGCTGCCTGCCTCTGTTGTTAATACTATGATTCGGGCTAGGAAGAAGTCTTTGTCATCCATCTACTATAGGGTATGGCATGCTTACATTGACTGGTGTGAGTCTAAGTCGCTTCCCTGTCGGGTGTTTTCTATCCCCAGGATTCTGGAATTCTTGCAACATGGTTTGGATTTGGGTCTTCAGCTTAGTACCCTCAAAGGTCATGTTTCTGCTTTGGCCATTTTCTTCCAAAGATCCTTTGCTCACCATCGTCTGGTCAAGACCTTCTTCCAGGGAGGTACTCACGTGCGTCCGCCACGTAAGCCTATGTTACCAGTCTGGGGTTTGAACTTGGTATTATTTACATTACATGGGTCTCCCTTTGAGCCTTTGCGTGAGGCCCCTTTGTCCATTTGACTCTTAAGGTAGCCTTTTTGGTGCCTATCTCTTCTGTTAGGCGCGTTTCTGAGTTGGCGGCACTTTCCATTAAACCTCCTTACTTTGAGAGACACCAGGACAAGGCGGTGTTTAGTTTTAAGCCAGATTTTCTGCCTAAGGTTGTGTCTGCTTTTCATCTTAATCAGGACATTGTGTTACCTTCTCTTTGTCCTAATCCTAGTCATCTTAAGGAGCGGGTTTTACATTCTCTGGATGTAGTCAGGACTCTGAAGTTCTATTTGGTGGCTACTGAATCCTCCAGGAAGACTGATGCTCTTTTTGTGCTCCCGTCTGGACCTAAGAAAAGTCTGGCTCCAGCTAAGTCCACTATCAGCAAGTGGATCCGTCAGGCTGTGGTACAGGCCTACTCTGCTAAGAGGAAGGAGCCGCCCTTCCGCCTTACTGCTCATTCTACTCGTGCTATTGGTGCCTCTTGGGCTTTTCAGCACCAAGCTCCTGTTGAACAAGTTTGCAAGGCCGCCACTTGATTTAAGGCCTCAGCTGATGCTGCTTTTGGCCGCAAAGTTCTGCAGGCGGCAGTGGTTTAATCTGCATATTGTTGCTTTTGGGGATCCCACCCTACCTTACGGACACTGCTATTGGATGTCCCAAACGTAAGGAATTATCTCTGGAGCAGGACGTGCTGTATACTTAGATTAATACAACTCTGTGATTACTCACCTGTAGAATTGGTATTATACATATACAGCACGTCCTGCTCCACCCCGCCCTTGTTATCATTATTCTTATTTACCTCTGTATGGTGATTGTTCATATGTTCATTTTTGAGGCTATTGTTCTCCCTGCTTCTTGTTAACTGCTTGTAAATACTGGGGAATTTGTGGAAGGTCCCTGACTTATATAGGGCCGGGAGGGGCCACAAGTTGTTTTCTGCAGTCCAGCGCCATCTTGTGGATGTATTGCCCAAGAGTAAGGAATATTCTGGAACAGGACGTGCTGTATACGTATAATACCAATTCTACAGGTGAGTAATCGCAGAATTGTATATTTTTTTTAACTGCTTAGTCAGTCCAGTATTTGTATAAAGTTATATAATGCCACAATTATTTGTTCTTCACCGAATCTAATTAAATTTAAAGCTGACCTACAGCCTAAGGGGCTGTTTTTGACAAACCCCGCCCACTGGGCGATAGAGTTCCCCTGCGTCAAGTGACAAGGCGGCTGTTGGCGCTGCTCTGTATGATCCACAGCAGTGACCCCGATCTCTCTCTTTTATCTGGCAGGTGATGGGAGGACTCAATGGCGACATGTTTAATTACTACAGGATGCTGATGCTCCAGGGACTAATCGCCGCCCGCAAGCACATGGACCGGGTGGTGCAGATTGTGGAGATCATGCAGCAAGGTAACACAATCACTGGCTATCTGATATCGGTAGGTCCGTCTCCCTATGTGTAGACATTGGTAAAGGAGGAGAAGTAGGTCGCTGCCAAGGGCGGTGGAGGTTGGCTGCAATGGATGTCCAAAACACGTGCCTTCAACCATGGATGATGCCCGATCCACGCCCCTTTCCCTGGACAAAGTAAGGCCTGAGTCTATTGGGGAATAGTAGACGTTATTAACAGCCATGGCTGGTTGGAGGTTAAACTGACCATTTTTTGGGGTCGTCACAGTGGGACTGTCCCACCGAAAATGGGACTTCTGGTCAGTTTACCATAGGTAGAGGGGGTTCCCCACTCACTTGGGTCCATATCTTGTAGGATTTGGGTGATGCTAGAGGATAGTCTCTTTGAGATGATGGTTACCACCATAGGTAGGGGAGGGTACTCCTTACCTTAGGTTCATACCTTCAATGAGGAGAAGAAATAGGTCAGTTGGGTGGTGCTATAGGATAGTCACTTTTTGAGAAGATGGCTACCACCAAAGGTAGGGGAGGGTACTCCTTACCATAGGTCCATACCTTCAATGAGGAGAAGAAGTTGTTCAGTTGGGTGGTGCTGGAGGAATGTCGCTCTTGGAGATGATAGTTACCTTGGGTGAGGAGAAGAGATAAGTCCGTGGGTTGGTACTATAGCATGGTCACTCTTGTTGGTTGCTACCATAGGTAAGAGAAGTTCCTTGCCACTATGGGTTCCATACCTTGTATAAGGAGAAGAAATTAGTCAATCGGTTGGTTCTTTTGGTTGGTCACTCTTGGAGATGTTGGTTGCTACCATAGGTAAGAGATTCCTCACCACCATGGTGTCCTTACTTTGGGTGAGGAGTAGAAATTGGTCAGCTGGTTGGTACTGGAGGATAGTCTCTCTTGGAGATGTTGGTTGCTACCGTAGGTAAAAGAGGTTCCTTGTCACCATGGGGCCATTACCTTGGGTGAGTAGAAGTTAGGTGGTATTATAGGATAGTCACTCTTGGAGGTTGCTACCATATGTAATAAAGATTCCTTGCCACTATGAGGTCCGTACCTTGGTTGAGGAAAAGAATAAGTCCATTGGTTGGTGCTATAGGATAGTCACTCTTGCTGGTGTTGGTTGCCACCATAAGCAAGAGAGGTTCCTCACCACATGAGGTCAATATCTTGGGTGAGAAGAAATAAGTCCATCAGTTGGTACTATAGGGTATTACTCTTGGAGATGTTGGTTGCTACCATAGGTAGCATATAGTAGAAGCCATGGCTGGTTTGATATTGGTTCCCACCATAGGTTAAACTGACCATTTGTTGGGGTCGTCAAAGTTGGACTGTTCCACCGGAAATGGAACATCTGGTCAGTTTACCATAGGTAGAGGGAGTTCTCCACTCCCTTGGGTCCGTATCTTGTAGTTGTGTGGTGCTAAAGGTTAGTTGGTTTTCCTATTGCATGGCACGGCCTGCTTCCAGAAGTCCTTACGTATGGGTAATCCTGCCACAAGGTGGCGCAGTGCACTGCAGAAGAGTTGTGGCTCCTCCCTGTACCATATAAAAACGGAATCACCATAGACTTATCCCAGTGTTCTCTCTGCAGTGATTCTGCGAAGATAGAAGATGGCTCTTATATTGCGCAGGTGAGCGGGGCAACCAAGCCTGCGGCCCTGCATGGCTATTTCCACCCGTTTCCGGACCCTCTGTGCCCCCCAGTCCTGGCTGACGGTTCGGGTGAGGGTAGAGGAGCACTAGGGTCAAGTGCTCAAGGAGCGCTGCTCCAAGCCGCAGACTCTGTACCACAAAGGGTATCCGGCCATATGCTTTATGGTGAGCCTACTAGGGATGTGGTTTTCCTGTCCTAGTTTCTGAGGGGGTGACTGGGGACTGTGTGACTTGTTCTGGTGTTTGGGGTCCCCCCCCTCTCGCCGCTGTCTGCTCGCTCTCCCCCCCCCCCCCCCTCCCTGGCGTGTGCTCGGGGGTGGCGGGTGGTAGCGGCAAGTGCTTTTAGCTGTCTTTTAAACTGTTAAACTGTTTTTAACAGTTTTCGCCGCTGTTGTCGCTTTGTACTTCGCTCTGCTGCGGGTGGCGCTATAACTGAGGCTTTTTTTTTGCTGTGTGATGACGCCAGCGCAGTCACGTGAACGCCGTTTTCGCGTTCTTGGGGGGGGCGGGGCCGGAGGTTGACGCGTATTGCGTCGTGCTCCCGCGCCCCGCCCTTCAAGGTTCCTCTGCCGGCGCCATTTTGATTCTGCTGCACGTCTGGGGCCCTTCTGCCTCCCGGAGCTGCGGCGGTAATCTCTCCCTGTGTCGCTTCCTCCTTGGTCTGGCGGCTTGGTGATTTTGGCCTGCTTGGTCCGTGAGTCCCCTTTGGGGGTTCTTTGGTTTCCTTGGGGCATGTGCTGCGGGATGCTTATGTGTCTTATGTTTTTCAGGCGGGACAACTGTGGGTTGCGGTTTCTCCCGGTCCTACCCCCTACCCTCCCTCATCGCTCTTTCCTGGCTTCTGGGGGCATCCCTTGGGGGGGCATCCCGGGTGGCTTTTTATTAGCCCTTACCCTGTGCTGGCCTATTGCTCCTGTCTTAATCACCATATGGAGGCTTCTTGGGGGTCCTTCGGGGTAATCCCGGCTGTGTTCCATTTGCGGGGTATCCCCTGTGAGTAACAGTGTCACGGTGTGCGTGCCGTGCGCCCAGGGTATCATTGCGGCCCAGGCTGGGCTACCCACTTCGCTTCCCAGCTCTGCGCCCCCTTCGGCATCGCCTACCCCTCCGCACCTGCATTTAGCCCCCAGTGAGGGGGATACTATCGGGGGGTCACAGGCTGATCTGGAACTGCATGTGGCCAGCATTGAAAGGCAGCTTGCCAGGCCTGTTCCACGTAAGGCCTCTGGCAAGAAGCGGCACCTGGCTCCCGCACCCTCCCTCTTTCCTGACGAGGATGAGGGACCTGATGTTTTTGGGGGGCTTTACCCTCTAGAGGAGGGGGAACTCTTCCAGGACTCCTCTGGGGACCAGCAGGAGGGTTACGATAGTGACCCTGGGTCTGCTTCTGGGGAGGACTCATGGTTTCCTGAGGACACTGATAACCTGTTGGCTCACATTTTTGAAATTTTGCACATTGTCCCCCCCCCTGAGGTGGCTAAGAGGAAGCAGGGTGAGCTCTTTCGTCCTGATAAACAGCGTCTGGAGTTCCCTGAGCAGAGCCATTTCACTAATATGGTGCTCAAAGAGTGGGAACGTCCTAGTAGATTGCCCGCGGTGCCCAAAGGGTTGGATAAGAGGTATCCCTTCCCTGCTGACCTGGTCAAGCGATGGTCGCGTCCCCCTGAGGTGGGCGCTCCCGTGCTAGGGCTGTCCAACACCTCGGTCATGCCTTCCCCCTGACACTACTACACTGCGGGACGTGAGGACCGGCGCATGGATCAGCTGGCCTGCCATGCTTTTACTTTTGTGGGGCCATCGCAGCTATTGCCCTTAAACAGCTTAAGCGTCTTCTTGATAGTGCTACGGCTGGTAGCAGGGGGGAGGAGTATAGGGCCCTTTTGCTTTGCTCTGATTTTGTTGCTTTTGTCCTTATTGCCATGGATGATGTGGTACGGCTGAGTGGTAGGGCTTCTGCCCTTTTGGTGGCTATGTGCCGCTCTGTTTGGCTCAGTGGGCAGCTGACGCTGCTGCTAAGAAGGCTCTCACTGGGCTCCCCTTTTACAGGGCTGCGGCTCTTTGGTAAGCGTCTGGATATTCTTGCCAAGGATGGTAGGCTGCCTCAGCCTTTTCGGGGGTCCTCCACATCCCTCCCGTCCTTTCGTGCTCTCAGAGGAGGTCGTGGTTCCCTCTTTTCGGGTTCGCGCAGAGATTCTTGGGGCCGTGGCAGATCACGTGGTCGTCCAGGTCTCTCATGGGGTCCCAAGCCCAAACCTTCTCCCAAGCCCCCTCAGGCATGAGGATGCGCCCTCACCCATCTGGGTGGGGGGACGGCTTCGGCTCTTTGCTCACGTCTGGAGGCTCTGCGTCTCAGACCGGTGGATTCAGGAGGTGATATCCTCCGGTTACAAGATAGAGTTTGCAGCCTGGCCGCCCCCCAAGATTCATCAGATCCCAAAACCCTCTGTCAGCTCAGGGTTTGCGCCTTGTGGTTCAACGTCTGTTGGAGTCAGGAGTCATTTGCCTGGTGCCTTCCCAGTAACGGGGTCAGGGGTTCTACTCCAATCTGTTCACGGTCCAAAAAGGAGGCCCATCCTGGACTTGAAGGGTCTCAACAAATTTGTCAGGTTCAAGCATTTTTGCATGGAGTCGCTACGCTCGGCTGTCAGTACCCTTCGCCCGGGCGACTTCATGACCTCCGTGGACATCAAGGATGCCTATCTTCATGTACCAATTTTTCCAGGTCATCAGAGATTTCTCAGGTTCGCTCTAGAGGATCAGTTTGTGGCTTTACCGTTTGGTATCACCTCGGCGCCTCGGGTGTTAACCAAGGTGCTGGCGGGCGTGATGGCTCTGCTGCGGAATTGGAGCATTCGCATCCTTCCCTTACCCGGACGACATTCTGATTGCGGCTCCGTCTCTTCATCAGGCCGAGAAGGATACTCAGGTGGTGACCTCCACTGTTGAGTCTTTCGGCTGGGTGATCAACTATCCCAAGTCTTCACTGTCTCTCTCTTTGGTGAGGTCCTTTCTGGGCATGACTCTGGATACCTCTCAGGTCAAGGTATTCCTGCCTCAGCAGAAAGTGGAGGGCCTTCAGAAGCAGGCACGGACTTTGCTCTCGTGTCCTTATCCCTCCATCCGGCAAGGGATGCAGTTAGTGGGTCTGATGTGTCCTGCTTCGAGGCGGTCCCTTTTGCTCAGTTTCACATGAGACCTCTTCAGTTGCACCTCTTGTCAGTTTGGGATCAGGACCCTGTGTCCTTGGACCAGGAATTTGCTCTGTCCCCCCTAGCCAGACAGTCCCCCTCGTGGTGTCTGGATTCAAGGAACCTTCTATTGGGAAGGCCCTTTCTGCCCCCGTGCTGGGAGACTGTCACCACAGATGCCAGTCTGACCGGTTGGGGGGGACTTTTGGAAGTCTCTCAAGTTCCAGGGTCGGTGGGGCCCCCAGGAGCCCATGCTCCCATCAATGTCCTGGAACTGAGGGCGATCAGGTTGGTTCTTTCTCAGCTGACCACGCACCTTCGGGGTCGGGCTGTTCAGATCCGCTCGGACAATCAGACGGCGGTTGCCTACATCAATCATCAGGGAGGGACTCGGAGCAAGCGAGCCCTCAAGGAAGTGTCCCTGATACTGTCTGGGCGGAAGAGAATGTCCCTTGCATCTCGGTGGTTTACATCCTGGGGGTGGGGAACCAGGAGGCAGACTCCCTAAGCAGGGGTACATCTCGGCTGGGGGAATGGTCCCTCAGCAACAAGGTATTTCACTCCCTGTGTCACCGCTGGGGTCAGCCGGATGTGGACCTGTTTGCGTCCCGCCACAACCACAAGCTTCCCAGGTTTGTCTACCTGTCACAGGACCCTCTGGCCTTCGCCACGGATGCGCTAGCAATGCCTTGGACGGATTTTCGGCTCTTCTATGTGTTCCCTCCCTTTCCTCTGCTATGAAGGGTGCTGCGCAAGATAGCCCAGGAAGGGGTACCAGCCATTCTGGTGGCCCCCTGTTGGCCAAGGAGGGTGTGGTTCGCAGATGTTGTGCAGTTGGCAGTAGATCAGTCAGATCAGATGTCTTGCCCAAGGGTCCAGATCTGCTCACTCAGGGACAACTGTGCCATCCCAATTTACAAACACTGGCTTTAACTGCTTGGCTGCTGAAACCTCCATCTTGATGGATAAGGGGTTGTCTGTTTCTGTTGTTGATACCATGCTTAAGGCTAGGAAGAAATCCTCGTCCTTTATCTACTACAGGATCTGGCATGCTTAAATTGCCTGGTGTAAGTCCAAGTCTCTTCCTTGTCGGGTGTTCTCTATCCCCAGGATTCTGGAATTTTTGGAACATGGTTTGGATTTGGGCCTTCAACTTAGTACCCTTAAGGGACAGGTGTCGGCTCTGGCAATTTTTTTCCAAAGATCTTTTGCCAATCACCGGTTGGTTAGGACTTTTTTCCAGGGAGTTACTCATGTGCGTCCGCCACGTAAGCCTATGCTACTGGTTTGGGACCTGAATCTGGTGTTGTCTGCTCTGCAGGGTCCTCCCTTTGAACCTATGCGTGGGACTGCTTTGCCCATTCTGACTTTTAAGGTGGCCTTTTTGGTAGCCATTACTTCGGTCAGGCGAGTTTCTGAGCTGGCGGCGCTTTCCATCAAACCTCCTCATTTTGAGCGGCACCAGGATAAGGTGGTTTTTCGGCTTAAGCCGGATTTCTTGCCTAAGGTTGTGTCTGCTTTTTATCTCAATCAGGACATTGTTTTGCCTTCCTGGTGTCCTAATCCTGCTAATTCCAAGGAGCGGACCCTTCGCTCTTTGGATGTTGTCAGGGCTCTGAAGTTTTATTTGGTTGCTACTGAGTCTTTCAGGAAATTTGATGCTCTTTTTGTTCTTCCTGCTGGACCTAGGAAGGGTTTGCCTCCGGCTAAATCCACTGTCAGCAAGTGGATCCGTCAGGAGGTGGAGCAGGCCTATTCTGCCAGGGGGAAGGTTCCTCCTTTTAGGGTTACTGCTCATTCCAGTCGTGCTATTGGTGCGTCTTGGGCTTTTCAGCACCAAGCTTCTGTTGAACAAGTTTGTAAGGCCGCAACTTGGTCTTCTGTTCATACCTTTTCCAAGTTTTACAAGGTTGATGTTAAGGCCTCAGCTAGTGGTTTGAACTGCCTGTTGTTACTCTTTGGGGATCCCACCCTACCTTACAGACACTGCTGTTGGACGTCCCATACATAAGGACTTCTGGAAGCAGGCCGTGCTATGCAATAGGAAAAAGACAATTCTGTGAGTACTCACCTGTAGAATTGCTTTTACTATGCATGGCACGGCCTGCTTAACCCCACCCTTGTTATCGTTATTCTTGGTTGCCTCTTTATGGTGATTGTTCCAAGTTAGTTGGGGTTTGTTACCTTTTTTACCTTTTATTAGCTCCCGGTTTCTTGAATAACTGCTTGTCAACACTGGATAAGTCTATGGTGATTCCATTTTTATATGAGAAGAAATAGGTCAGTTGGGTGGTCCATATCTTCAATGAGGAGACGTTGTTCAGTTAGGTGGTGCTAGAGGATAGTCGCGCTTGGAAATGATAGTTACCACCATAAGTAGGGGAGAGTACTCCTTACCATAGGTCCATACCTTCAATGAGGAAGGCATTTGCGGTGGGAACAGCGGGAAGGCAAGTTGAGTGGGTGATCCAGGGGGTTTCACACAGTGGGGCATCCCAAATCTGGGGTTCCCAGGGACAAGGACCAATCAACAGGTTAGTGTCCATCGGTTGGTACTATAGGTTAATCACTTTTGGAGATGTTGGTTGCCACCATAGACAAAGAGAGGTTCCTCAACACCATGGGGTCCTTACCTTGGGTGAGGAGTAGAAATTGGTCAATTGGGGTGGTACTAGAGGATATTCGCTCTTGGAGGTTGCTACCATAGATGAGAGAGGTTCCTTGCCACTATGGGGTCCATACCTTGGGTGAGAAGAAGAAATAAGTCCATCGGTTGGTACTATTAACATGGTAACCCTTGGAGATGTTGGTTGCTACCATAGGTAGGAGAGGTTCCTCACCACCAGTGTCAATACTTTGGGTGAGGAAAAGAAATAAGTCCATGGGTTGGTACTATAGGATGGTCACTCTTGTTGGTTGCCACCATAGGCAAGAGAGTCTCCTGGTCACTATGGGTCCATCCCCTGGGTGAGAAGAAGAAATAAGTCATTCGGTTGGTACTATAGGATGGTCACTCTTGTTGGTGTTGGTTGCCACCATGGGAAAAAGAGGCTCCTTGCCACTATGGGGTCCATACCTTGGGTGAGGAGAAGAAATATCCATTGGCTGGTACTATAGGATAGTCGCTCTTGGAGATGTTGGTTGCCACCATAGACAAGAGAGGTTCCTCACCACCATGGAGTCCTTACCTTGGGTGAAGAGTAGAAATTGGTCAGTTAGGTTGTACTAGAGGATAGTCACTCTTGGAGATGTTGGTTGCCACCATAGATAAGAGAGGTTCCTCACCACTATGGGGTCCATATCTTAGGTATGGTTAAGAAATAAGTCTATCGTTTGGTATTAGAGGATAGTCTCTCTTGGAGATGTTGATTCCTACCATAGGTAGGAGAGGTTCCTCACCACCATGAGGTAAATTTCTTGGGTAAGGAGAAGAGATAAGTCCATCAGTTGGTACTATAGGGTAGACACCGCTGGGCATGTTGGTTGCTACCATAGGTAAGAGAGGTTTCTCACCACCGTGGGGTTAATGGGTGAATTGGGTGGTACTAGAGGATAGTCTCTCTTGGAGATATTTGTTGCTACCATAGGTAAGAGGTTCCACACAACCATAGGGTCCATACCTGGGGTGGGGTTAAGACATAGGTCCTTCGGGTGGTACTAGAGGATGGTCACTCTTGGAGATGTTGGTTGCTACCATAGGTAATAGAGGTTCCTCGCCACCACTGGGTCCTTACCTTGGGTGAGGAGTAGAAATTGGTCAATTGGGTGGTATTAGAAGATAGTCGCTCTTGGAGATGTTGTTTGCTACCATAGGCAAGAGAGGTTCCTCACCACCATGGGGTCAATACCTTGGGTGAGGTGAAGAAATAAGTCCATTGGTTCGTACTATAAGATAGTAACCCTTGGAGATGTTGGTTACTATCATAGGAAGGAGAGGTTCCTCACCACCATGGGGTCCATACCTTGAGTGGGGTTAAGAAATAAGTCCATTGGTTCGTACTATAATATAGTCACTCTTGGAGATATCTTGGGTAGGGTTAAAAAATAAGACCATTGTTTGGTACTTTAGGATAGTGACCCTTGGAGATATTGGTTGCTGCCATAGATATGAGAGGTTCCTCTCCACCATAGGGTCCATGCCTTGGGTGGGTTTAAGAAATAAGTCTATTGGGTGGTACTAGAGGATAGTTGCTCTTAGAGATGTTGGTTGCCACCATAGAGAGGTTCCTCACCACCATGGGGACTTTACTTTGGGTGAGGAGTAGAAGTTGGTCAATTGGGTGATACTATAGGATAGTCACAGGTTCCTCGCCTCCATAGGGTCCATACCTGGGGTAGGTTTGAGAAAAATGTCCATTGGGTGGTGCCTGGAGATAAATGCCACCATGGCTGCTGGCCCCTGCTATGGGAAGGGTGAGGATGGTCCCTAACTTGGCAATTGGTGTGACCCTGCTCTTTTTCTACCGCCACCAGGTTCCCAGCTGCCCTGCTTCCACGGCTCCAGCACCATCCGTAACCTGAAGGAGCGCTTCCACATGAACATGACGGAGGAGCAGCTGCAGCTTCTGGTGGACCAGATGGTGGACGGCAGCATGCGCTCCATCACCACCAAACTCTACGATGGTTTCCAGTACCTGACCAACGGCATCATGTGACCTGGAGGGTCCACCGAGAGACTCCCTGGGGGATGGGGTGGAATTGTGCTGTGATTGGGGGAGGTTCTCTTCTTTCATGTCTCATAGACCACTATGCAGTCACGCCCCACCTCTCAGTATTCCTCTCGAGTCTACAGTGTTCAACCAGAGACTGCTGCACACCCCCCCCCCAACTTACCTCTGTTTGGGAGGAAGGGGCGGGGCATCTTGAACGTTTACAACCCCCCTCCCCCCAAATACTCACCCCGTCACCATATTACCTCCCCCGCCCTATAACTGTGACGCCCCTCCCCCCATGTCTGTAGTATCACCATGTATAAGTTATGTATTCTTTTATTTACTCCCCTCAATCACGATTGGTCGGTGACCGGCAGGTGCAGCGAGGGTTAACCAGGTCCCGCGCGGTCACTGATGGATTTTTTTTTCTTTCCTCTCATGTTGATTTTTATTTAAATGATTTTATTTGGGATACAAACTGCTCTTCTGTCATCCGACCCTTCCCCCCCCCCCCCCCCCCCCCCAAAAAAAAAAAATCATCCGTCGCTTTTATTCCGTGTGTGCAAAGGCACTTTGATCCGATTGGTTCCCAACAGAGATGGCGCCTGCTGTTAGATGTCTTCATAAGATGCGCTCAGCGGGCCGGGACCCGGGCGGACCCCTAAACCCCACCCGCCCGACCGTCCACCACCACTGGGGTCGCCGGGCCTGTACTTAGGGGTGGGAGGGCTCTTTTTAAGAAACGGATACGTCTTGAATGCTTTAAATGTTTACTTTGTATTAAAATGAGATAATCCAGCCAATCACGGGCCTGCTTTTCCTTTGTGACCCACCAATAGGATTCGAGAATGAAAGGGCTTTACGGTCTATTCAGCGTGATGTGCAGCAAAACATGCACCATTGTTTTATCCACATACAGGCAGGCTATCTCTCGCTTCGGTATATGTCAGCGCTATATAATGAATAATAACAGTGTGTGAGTGTGGAGGAGACATTAGAGTGTGAGCTCTGAGGGACAGGAGGTCATGTGACTGCTTCTATGTACAGCGCTGTGGTATATGTCAGCGCTATATAAATGTATAATAACAGTGTGTGAGTGTGGAGGAGACATTAGAGTGTGAGCTCTGAGGGACAGGAGGTCATGTGACTGCCTCTTTGTATAACGCTGTGGTATATGGCAGCGCTATATAATGTATAATAACAGTGTGTGAGTGTGGAGGAGATGGAGTGTGATCTCTGAGGGTCAGGAGGTCATGTGGCTGCTTCTATGTACAGCGCTGTGGTATATGTCAGCGCTATATAATGTATAATAACAGTGTGTGAGTGTGGGGGAGACAATAGTGTGAGAAATGGTCACATGACCCCCCTGTCCCACAGAGCTCACACTCTGTCTCCTCCACACTCACACACTGTTATTATACATTTATATAGCGCTGACATATACCACAGCGCTATACAAAGAGGCAGTCACATGACCTCCTGTCCCTCAGAGCTCACACTCTAATGTCTCCTCCACACTCACACACTGTTATACATTTATATAGCGCTGACATATACCACAGCGCTGTACATAGAAGCAGTAACATGACCTCCTGTCCCTCAGTGCTCACACTTTAATGTCTCCCCCACACTCACACACTATTATACATTATATAGCGCTGACATATACCACAGCGCTGTACATAGAAGCAGTCACATGCTTTACCCTCCACGAAAACACTTGCAGTCCATTGGTTCCTATTCAAGCAGACCAGAAGTCAAATTGGACTATAGATAGCTCCCCTGGGGCATCCCAAATAGGCAGTTGGAAAGTATGAAGATGGCACTGAAGCTTGCACTAAAAGGGAATGGCTGAGGCCCGCTACACAGGGTTCGAGTCTACGGTCTGGGAGGTAAGTGCCCCTTTTTTTTTTTTTTTCTCGGTTTCCTGCTGTGTGGGTAAGTGACTTGCTGTAATTTTTTACATTCTTCATTCCCCTGGGGTCAGTTGTTTGCCCTCGTGTTTAGCTCAGGATGGAGAGCTTGTGTGGGCAGGAGATGGGGAGTCTCTAATCTTGCGTGTGTTAAAGTTGAGCAAAACCCATGCCGATTGGCCCAGGAATCTATAAGATTAGTGGGACAATCGATTCCCCCAACCCCCCCCCCCCCAAGGCATCCAAAATCGTGATGCCCCGCTGTGTGATACCCCCCCCAGGTCGCCCTGTTCACTTACATTCTTTTCTGGCACATGTACAGGCCGTGGCCGCATCCCCGCTATCCCTGTAGCAGAGTGCGTGCCCACACCAGGCTTTTGTGAATGGCACGTTCCCTGTTAGAGGGAAGCGGGGGATGCAGCCGCCAGCGCACTCGGAGCCGCTGGTCTTAGACGAAGGCTTGGACGATGTCGCCAGCTCCAAGCACGCTGATTGGACGAGCGGACATGCATAAGCCGTAGGACTGCGAAGAGGCGAGTTTGTTTCGGCAACCTGGGGGATTTCACACAGTGATTGGGGTGCCCCAGGGGCAAGGACCAAAACCCAAGATAGTCAAAATCCTGGGTTTTGGTCCACTTTAAAGAGAAGCATCAGACCTAAACTAAAAAGGGGCCGATCCCCCCCCCCCCCCCCCCGCATCATCCCCTACTTACCTTTTGGACATCCGGCTGCTTCAAGCCCCTTTCCTCACCCTGCCGCCCGCTTGGCCATCGCTAAATGCTCTTCAATGTCCTACACCAGTCTCGCTGGATTTCGGGCGGCCACATTGCATTCCATTCATGGGCACTGCGCAGGGCCACGCACAGTGCCTGATGGGATGCAAGATGCCGCCGCCCGTCGGGGGTCGCCAGGAATCCAAGGGACCCAGAAGGCGGATGCCCCAGCGAGGTGAGTAAATGGAGCCCAACTGTGAAACCAAAGGGGGAGAAGTCTGGTGAGGTTCTCCAATGTTCTCTTTAAAGTGGACCAAAACTCCTAATAACTTAGGACCTACAAGGTCTTTCTGAAAACAGATTAAAGTTTGGGACAGTGCCACGTGTAACCTGAGACAATGGTACAACAATCGGGGCTCGCCTTTAGTATAACTTTAAAGTGGACCAAAACTCAGGATTTTGACCATCCTGGGTTTTGGTCCTTTCACCCAGGGCACCCCGATCGGGGTATATGAAACCCCCAGATCATCCACCCAGCGCAACTCTCCTTCTCCCGGTCCTACGGCGCATGCATGGCCGCTCGTCCAATCAGCACGCTCGGAGCTGCTGACATCACGCTTCTCTCTAACGGAGCGTGCCTGGTAGAGGGATAGCAGGGATGCAGCTGTGGCTCGCGCATGCACCGTTGGGCCGGGAAACAAGGTAAGTGTATGGGGTGACCTGGGGAGTTTCACACAGCGGGACATCCTGATATTCTAAGTATGTCACACACCCCGCTTCCAATATTCATGACATGTGGGTTATAAACAGTAGAGGGCGAACTTCTGAAGAGATGACAGGAAAAAAAAAAGGCCCTCCCGGTCCATAAATACCTGGGACCTCCCACACATTCCCCAGTTTTCGTCTCTGCAGACGGCGAGCAAGTCAGAAGATGGCTGTATCTCCTCCTTGCAGGTAGCCGGGTTACCCCCGGCCAATTGATTCTGTTGCTGCCCGGACCTTTTTTATTTAAGTCCTCATAATGCCTCCCAGCCTAGGCTGTGGGTCCAGGCAATGGTAGGCAGCACCTTAGTGGTGTATACAGGGAGCCATGCTCCCCCGTGAGACCCCATACTAAGGGGTTGGCGGCGTCCGGGTTGGTGATCCCGGTTTGGGATGCCCCGTCCCTATTCTGTTCCTTCCATCTATGTGGTGTGTAAAGATCCCCCCTTCCCGGGTCTCCCTGTGCCCCTCTTTGGGGGGGGGGGGCTTCTCTTCCCATAACTTTGAATTGTGTGTGTGTGGGTGTTGTGCGTGTTTTTACTGTCTCTCCTTAACTGGCCAGTCATTAGCTATCCGGCGCCTGCTGCATGTGACAGCCATTATCGGTGGGGGAGCTTCTTCCCCTCAGGTGCCCGGGGGGGGGGGGCGGGCGCCCGGCACGCTTGCCGCAGCCCGCCCCCCTTGATCTTTGGTGCCATGGCAGAGCCCGGCCACTGACTCGATCCGTGCTGGCCCGCCCTTCTTCTCCCTCTCTCTTCTGGAGCTGCTGGCCGGACGCCATTGCCTTTTTGATTGTGAGTGCCCTGTGGGCCCCTTCCTTATTACTTATAGCGCTGCGCCCCACTTTATAGCGTTTGGAGCAGCTTCCTAGGCCTTTAGTTATATATTTATATGTATATTATATGTATTTGCTTATATTGTTTTGTATACGACATATGAGTATGGTGTGTGCATGATTGTACATTCTTATGGGTCCCTTCGATTGTATCTTTCAGAAGGACTCCCTATCTAGTGTTTAAAAAAAAAAAAGGGGGTTCTCCCGGTCCTAGGGTCCCTTGGAGTTTAAATTGGGTTCCTAAAAATCCTCTCACTTGGGACTTGAAGGGGCATCCCGGGTAGCTCAAGTAGCGTAATTCCCTCTGGTCCTTGCGACTACCTTAAAATCACCATTTGGAGGCTCCCCAGAATACCGGGCTCTGGCTCCCTTCGGGACAATCCCGGCAGTGTGTGGGTTGTGGGATATCCCTTACGGGGGATACTGTACTGATTTGCATACCATGTGCTCAGCAGGCCATAACGCGGTAGTCTGGGTCCCAGGCGTCTGGGTCCGTGCCTCCGGCCTCATCTCCTACCCCACCCCGCCTTATCCGTACCCCAAGTGACACTGTCATTAGCGGGGAGTCGCAATCTGATGTATGTGCTAGATTGGCCAACATCGAGAAATTGATTTCTAGCTCTGCGGCCAGAAAGGCTCCAGCTAAGAGAAGACATCTGTCACCGGCTGCGCCGGTTCTGGATGTTGATGACTATGTTTCCCTTGACTGGTCTGAGTGTTCCCCGCTTGAGGAGGGGGAATTGTTTGGGGCAGGCGCAGGGGGAAGCCGTTGATACCCCCAGGGTCCTGGCCCATTCATTTTGAGGTGCTGGATATTTCTCCTCCAGCGGAGTCCCCTCCGCTGAAGGGGGAATTCTTTGGGACTTCTAAGCCTCGCTTGGAGTTTCCAAATCAGAATCATTTTGAAAGCATGATTCTTAAGGAATGGGAGATACCTAGCCGTCTCCCCAGTGTTCCTCAGGGATGGGATAGGAAGTATCCCTTTCTGGTGGACTCGGTGAAGCGCTGGCCGTCCCTTCGTGAGGTCGATGCGCCCGTTCTGGGATTGTCAAACACCTCTGTTGTACATTCTCCAGACGCCACCACTCTAAAAGATGGTTGAGGACAAGTGCCTTGACCAAATTGGCCTGTCATGCCTTCGCTAGTGTGGGTTCAGCCTTGCGGCCTGTTTGTGTGTCTGCACTCACGGCTGTGGCTACCAGGTCTGTGGTTAGGGACCTGTTGAGTGGTTCCCAGCTTAACCCGGCCAGTGATGAATTTGCAGCCCTTAAGCGGTGCGAATTGTTCATGTCTTTTTGTTTTATCCGCCTTGGATGACACAATATGCATGTGTAGTAGGACCTCGGCGTTGCCATTGGCTATTCACCGATCGATCTGGTTGCACCAATGGGCGGCTGACATTGCGGCTAAGAAATCACTTACAGGGCTACCCTTCCTGGGTATGCGGCTGTTTGGAGATAAGTTGGATTCGGTGGCGAAAGGGGGAAAGTTACCACAACGTAAGAAGCAGCATCGCTCCTTTCGGGGGGGGGGGGGCAGGCTCCTTTAATCCCTCCTTTCGCGGTGCCAGAGCAGGCAGAGGTTTTGCCTACTCTACCTTCAGAGGTGATTTCCTGGAACAGAGGCAGAGGACGTGTTCGTCCTGGACCTGCCTGGGGTTAGAAGCCCAAGCCCGCTGCCAAGCCAGCTCAGCAATGAGGGGGCATCCTCACCCTTGCGGGTGGGGGGACGGCTGCAACACTTTTTTCCAGGTTTGGGCCTGGAAGGTCACAGACAAATGGATCTTGGAAGCCCCGGGCTGCGCAGGGGCTCCTGTTGGCAGTACAAAATCTTCTGGACATGGAAGTCATATGCCCGGTGCCTTTCTCGGAGAAAGGCCAGGGCTATTATTCCAACCTCTTCACAGTGCCCAAAAAAGGATGGATCCAGAAGACCCATTCTAAGACCCATTACCTTCATGTACCTATCTTCCCAGCACACCGGAGATTCTCAGGTTCGTGGTGGGAGATCAGCATTTTCAGTTTGTTGCCCTCCCTTTCGGGCTGACCTCAGCACCAAAGGTATTCACCAAGGTGCTGGCGGGCATAATGGTCCTCCTCAGAGCCCAGGGCATTCGCATTGTGCTGTATCTGGACGACCTCCTCATTACGGCATCCTCTTTGACAGGCGGAGCTAGACACCAGGACTGTGGTGACGACGCTGGAGAGGTTTGGCTGGGTGATCAACCAGCCCAAGTCTTTATCCCCGTCAAGGGGGATTTCGTTTCTGGGCATGAATCTGGATACCGTTCAGACCAGGGTGTTCCTACCTCAGTTGAAGGTGCAGATGGTTCAAGATCTGATACGTCTTCTCCTGTCCAACCCTCGCCCGTCTATCCGGCTAGGGATGAGACTGGTGGGTTTGATGTTGGCTTCCTTTGAGGCAGTTCCCTTTGCTCAGTTCCACATGAGGTCGCTTCAGCTCCATTTACTGTTGGCTTGGGACAGATGTCCGCTGTCATTGGATCAGTCATTTCTGATGTCTCCCCTGGTTCGGCAGTCTCTTCAGTGATGGCTGGAACCAAGGAATCTTCTGAGGGGCAGGTCTTTTCTGACCCCTTGTTGGGAGATGGTCACCACAGATGCCAGCCTGTCGGGCTGGGGGGGTTTCTGGAAGGAACATCAGTCCTCGGGAGGCCCACACCCCCATCTATGTCTTGGAGCTGAGAGCTATTGGGTGGTGCTGTCACGCTTGACGCATCACCTCCAGGGTCTACCGGTTCAGGTTCGATAAGACAATCGGACTGCGGTCGCTTACATCTATCACCTAGGAGGGACTCGCAGCAGGAGTGCCCTTAGGGAAGTTTCTCTGATTCTTGCATGGGCGGAGAGCTATGTTCCATGCATTTCAGCGGTGTACATTCTGGGTGTGGAGAACACGGAGGCGGACTCCCTGAGCAGGGGATTCTCTCGCCGAGGGGAATGGTCTCTCGACCACAAGGTATTCCGGTCCCTTTGTCACAAGTGGATTCCGGAGGTGGCTCTCTTTGCCTCACGTCACAAGCTTCCTGCATTTGTGACTCTGTCTCAGGATCCTCTGGCCCTGGCAGCGGATGCCATGTCTCTTGCCTGGAGGGATCTGGGGTTCCTGTACCTGTTTCCCCCCTTCTCCATAGTGGGCAAGGTGGCTCAAGAGGGTGCGCCAGCAATTCTGGTGGCCCCAAGGTGGCCAAGATAGGTTTGGTTCGCAGACGTCGTACGGCTGGCGGTAGATCAGTACAGGTTGCCCCTGTTTCCGGATCTGATCACTCAACGTCTACTTTGTTACCCCAATTTACAAACGCTGGCTTTGACAGCGTGGCTGATGAAACCTCCATCTTAAAAGGAGATTTGTCTGATGCTGTGCTTCAGACACTTGTTAGGGCTAGGAAGAGATCTTCCTCTAACATCTACTACAGGACTTGGTGGTCCTATATTGATTGGGGTGAGGCTAGGGCCTTGACTTGCAGGGTGTTTTCGATCCCTAGGATTTTGGATTTTCTTCAACACGGTCTGGACCTGGGGTTCCAGCTTAGTACCTTGAAAGGGCAGGTCTCTGCCCTGGCGGTCTTCTTTCAAAAGTCCTTTGCTCTTCATCCCTTGGTTAAAACTTTCTTCCAGGGGGTCACTCATGTGCGGCCCCCTCGAAAGCCTATGTTGCCTGTTTGGGATTTGAATTTGGTTCTGTCGGCCCTCCAGGGACCTCCTTTTGAGCCGGTGCAGGATGTTGCACTTTCTGTGCTCACTCAAAGGGTTGCCTTTTTGGTGGCTATTACCTGTTCGGCGTGTCTCTGAGTTGGCGGCTCTGTCTATTCAGGCCCCTTACTTTGAGAGACACCAGGACAGGGTGGTATTCCGCTTTAAGCCAGATTTCCTTCCTAAGGTGGTTTCTGCCTTCCACCTCAATCAGGTTGTAGTTCTCCTTTCCTTGTGTCCTAAGCCTAGCAATGACAAGGAGAGGGTTTTGCACTCTTTGGATGTGGTTCGTTGTGTGAAATACTATTTGGTGGCTACTTCTCCCTTTCGTAAGACGGATGCCTTGTTCATGGTGCCCTCCAGGCCCAGGAAAGGTTTGGTGCCCGCCAAGTCTACCATTAGTAAATGGATACGCCTGGCCATTGTTGGGGCCTATGCTGCCAAGGGGAAGGTTCCTCCTTTTCAGATCACTGCTCATTCTTCTCGTGCTGTTGGGGCTTCCTGGGCTTTTCAGCACCAGGCTTCCGTTGAACAAGTTTGTAAGACTGCTACTTGGATCTCCCTCCCTTCTTCCCACGTGTATTTTTTATTTTTATTTGTGTAATGTGTGTGCTTGTGCTTACTATTAGCGTGGGAGAGCGGCAGAGAGAGCTCCGTCGCCATAGGGACTACAGAAAGGAGCGGTCTCTGCTGCCTCTCCTCCCATATACTTACCACCCATGCTCCCTCATCGATGGCGGCTTCCTTGCTCGTGGGCACGGGCCGACGCGCCCTGTGAGCTCCTCACGGGTGAGGGGGGGGGTGAGCGGCGGCTTGCCGAATGACCGCCTCTGCTAGGCCGCAATTCAGTGCTGGCCGGGGGGATGGAGTCGCAACGCGAACGGCGCATGGCCGTGCCTTGTGACGCTCCCCCGGCCAGAAACTTCTAGATGAATGCATGCTGCATCGGGGCGCTGGACGCAAACAGAGCCCGGACGACTCTCGCGCGGGGGTAGAGAACTGGTTCCCGTGAGTTCTACAATTCTTGATGCAGCCTTCATTTTTTTCAAAAAATATTTTCATATATCTATGTCTATGTATTGTATATAGGTGCCTTTATATATTATAGCAGTGTAGGCCATGTTTTTTTCAAGTGTACAGCATAGCCTGTTTCATTTCAATCCTTACTTCTGGGTAATCCACCATAAGGTGGCACAGTTGACTGCAGAAGACTTGTGGCTCCTCCCAGCCCAGGATCACCCATAGACCCCCAGTGTTTCTCTGCAGTGATGACTGCGAAGACCAGAGGATGGCTCTCTGTTTTCGCAGACGAGCGGGGGAACCAAGCCTGCGGCCCTGAAAGCCCATTTCCACCCGCTTCCGGACCCTCTTGCCTCCCAGCCTCGGCTGACGGATCGGGTGATGGTAGGGGAGTACCTGGGTCGGGTGCTCGATGAGCGTTGCTCCAGGCTGCAGACCCTATACACCAAAGGGTAGCCGGCCATAGGCTTATGGGGTGAGCCTACTGAGGGATGGAAGAAGCCCACTGCTGCCCTGTATCAGGGGTGAGTTGCGTTTACTTAGGGGTTGTTAGTGTGCCTGTGCCCATTCCTCCTTCCCCCTTCCTCCTCTTCCACCCCCCCTCTCTCCCCTCCGGTCCCTCTGATCGGGTGCCGTTCCCGCTGCTGCCTGCCTTCTCCTCTTCCCCTTCCCCTCTCCCCGGCGTGGCATTGTCGGGGAGGGGGGGTGACGGCGTGCGCTTTTTGGCTGCTCGCCGTTGCGGGCGTACTGCGCTCCGCGGCGGGAGGCGCTATGATGCTGTGGGGGGCAATGCTCCTCTCATGGCGCTGGCCGCCTTATCACATTGCGCGGGCGGTTTTCGTGCCTTTTGGGGGGGCAGCACGTATCCATCCTCCTGCGGCCTGCCCCTCGAGGTGCTCTGCTGCACCGCCATCTTGCTGGCAGGCAGCGCTTGGAGTAGATAGTGAGCTGCTGCGGACCCCTTCCTCGTGGTGTGTTGCGGCGGTGACACCTTCCTTCCCTGGGCTCCCTCTGCGGATCCTCAGCCTGTGCCTGACTGTTGCTTGTGCATGCTGAGCTCGCCTTCACATTTGGTCGGTGAGTCTTTCCGCGGGGGTACAATGTCGGGGCATGTGCTGCGGGATACTCATGGTTTTTTATCATTATGTCTTACAGGCGGGATAGCAGTGTTTGTGGTTTCTCCCGGTCCAATCCCTCCCTTCCCCCCCTCCGGTCCTTCTCAGTGGGTATCCCTTGGGGGCATCCCGGGTGGCTTTTCTTAGCCCTTACCCTAGGTTAGCATATTGTGCCTGTGATAATCACCATATGGAGGCTTCTGGGGATAGCGAGCTTGGGGGCCCCTCGGGGCAGGCTCGGGTGTGTCATGTGCGGGGCATCCCCTTTGAGTGGTGGCAGCGCGGTTTGTGTCCCGTGCGCCCAAAGTATCATTGCGGAACAGGTTGGGCTGAGCGCCACTCTTCCCAGCCCTGTCCTCCCGACAGCATCTCCTACTCCCCCGCACCTGCATTTAGCCCCCAGCGAGGGGGAAGCCAGCAGGGGGTCGCAATCGGATCTGGCGCTGCGCGTGGCCAGCATTGAGCGACAACTGGGGGGGTAAGGCCTCTAGCAAAAAGAGGCATCTAGACGCCGATGTGTCCTTCTTTGCCGATGAGGACGAGGGCCTTGACATGTTCGGTGGCCGTGACTTCCCGGAGGAGGGGGAGTTGCTCCGTGACTCGGACTCCTCTGGGGATCGTCAGGACGAGTACGATAGTGACTTAGGGTCTTCCTCGGATAAGGATACCTGGCTCCCAGATGATACCGACAGGCTCCTGTCGGCTGTTTTTTGATACATTGCACATCGCCCCCCCCAAAGGTGGCGAAGAAGAAGCAGGGCGAGCTCTTCCGCCCTGGCAAGCTACGCCTGGAGTTCCCGGAACAGGGACATTTCTCTAATATGCTCCTCAAGGAGTGGGAACGTCCTAACAGGTTACCCTCGGTGCCCAAGGGGTTAGACAGAAGGTATCCCTTCTCGGCCGAGGTGGACGCCCTGGTCCTGGGGCTATCCAACATTTTGGTCATGCCGTCCCCCGACACTACCACCTTGCGTGATAGCGCGGACCGACGCATGGATCAGCTGGCTTGTCATGCCTTCACCTTTGTAGGGGCCGGTTTGTGTCCGGTCTGCACCATGGCTATTGTGGCCATTGTTATTAAAAAGGTCAGGCACCTTGCTGAGGCTGTCTGATCTCGCAAGAGAATGGAGGATTATAAGGACCTTTTGCTTTGCTCTGATTTTGTTGCCTTTGTGCTGGCTGCCATGGATGACGCGTCCGGCTTGGCGGTAGGGCCTCGGCCCTGCTGGTTGCTATGCGCAGGTCCATCTGGTTGCGTCAGTGGGCGGCTGACACCGCCGCTAAGAAGTCTCTCTCTGGGCTCCCTTTCACTGGACTTCGTCTTTTTGGTGAGCGACTTGACGCTCTGACCAAGGATGGTAGGCTTCCCCAGCGTAGAAAGCAGGCTCGGCCCTTTCGGGGATCCTCTTCCTTTCGCCCTTCAAGGGGAGGTCGTGGATCCTCCTTTTCAGGTAGTCGCAGAGATTCTTGGTCGAGGCAGATCACGTGGTCGCCCCGGTCTCTCCTGGGGAACCAAGCCCAAACCCCCTACCAAGGCCCCTCAGGCATGAGGAGGCGCCCTCATCCAACCGGGAGGCTTCGGCTTTTTGCTCACGTCTGGAGACTGCGCGTCTCAGACCGGTGGATTCAGGAGGTGGTTTCCTCCGGATACAAGATACAGTTTGCAGCCTGGCTGCCCCCAAGATTCTTCTGGTCCTAGACATCCCTAAACCCTTTGTCGGCTCAGGGCCTGCGGCTGGCCGTACAACGTCTTCTGGCTTCCGGAGTTATTTGCCTGGTACCTCTTCAGGAACAGGGTCGGGGGTACTACTCCAACCTGTTCACGGTACCCAAGAAGGAAGGCTCCCTGAGGCCCATCTTGGACTTAAAGGGCCTCAACAAGTTTGTCAGGTTCAAGCACTTTCGCATGGAGACGTTACGTTCGGCCGTGAGTTCCCTTCGGCTGGGCGACTTCATGACCACGGTGGACATCAAGGATGCCTACCTTCACGTTCCGATCTTCCCAGGTCACCAGAGGTTCCTGAGCGTTCACTCTGGGGGATCAACACTACCAGTTTGTGGCCTTGCCGTTTGGTATCACCTCGGCTCCTCGGGTTTTCACCAAGGTGCTGGCTGGCGTCATGGCTCTCCTGAGGAACCAGGGTATTTGCATGCTTCCTTACCTGCACGACATTCTGATTGCTGCTCAGTCTCTTCATCAGGCCGAGAGGAATACTCAGGTGGTGACGTCCACTCTCGAGTCCTTCGGCTGGGTGATCAACTATCCCAAGTCTTCACTATCTCCGTCTTTGGTGAGGTCCTTCCTGGGCATGACGCTGGATACTTCTCAGGTCAAGGTATTTCTCCCTCAGCAGAAGGTGGAGGGCATTCAGACGCAGGCACGGGCCCTGCTGTCGTGTCCTCACCCCTCCATTCGGCAGGGGATGCAGTTGGTGGGCCTCATGGTGTCTTGCTTTGAGGCGGTTCCCTTTGCTCAGTTCCACATGAGACCCCTTCAGTTGCATCTCTTGTCGGTTTGGGATCGGAATCAGGAGTCCCTGGATCAGGAGTTTGCTCTGTCCCCTCCGGTCAGGCAGTCTCTCTCCTGGTGGCTGGACTCGAGGAATCTTCTAGTGGGCAGGTCCTTTCTGCCTCCGCGCTGGGAGATTGTCACCACGGATGCCAGTCTGACCGGCTGGGGGGGGGGGGGGGACTTCGGCAGTCTCTGAAGTTCCAGGGTCAGTGGGGTCCCCAGGAGGCCCACCCGCCCATCAATAGCTGCGGGCGATCAGGTTGGTTCTCTCCCAGTTGACCCCCCCCCCCACCTTCGTGGTCGTGCTGTACAGGTCCGCTCGGACAATCAGATGGCGGTTGCCTACATCAATCATCAGGGAGGGACTCGGAGCAAGCGAGCCCTCAAGGAAGTGTCTCTGATCTTGTCTTGGGCGGAGGAGACTGTTCCCTGCATCTCAGCGGTTTAAATCCCAGGGGAGGAGAATCAGGAGGCGGACTCCCTGAGCAGGGGGACGTCTCGCCTGGGGGAACGGTCCCTCAGCAGCAAGATCTTTCATGACCTGTGTCGCTGCTGGGGTCAGACGGACGTGGACCTGTTTGCATCCCGTCTTAATCACAAGCTTCCAAGGTTTGTCTTCCTGTCAAAGGACCCTCTGGCCTTCGCCATGGACGTACTAGCAATTCCTTGGTCGGAGTTTCGGCTACTCTATGTATTTCCTCCATTTCCTCTGCCGGGTCGGGTGCTGCGCAAGATAGCCCAGGAGGGGGTACCGGCCATTCTGGTGGCCCCCTGCTGGCCGAGGAGGGTATGGTTCGCGGACGTCGTACAGATGGCAGTAGATCGGTTCATCCTGCCCGACGATCCAGAGCTTCTCGCGCAGGGACAGCTGCGCCATCCCAATTTACCAATGCTGGCTTTAACGGCTTGGCTGCTGAAACCTCTATCTTGATGGGCAAGTGTTTGCCAGCCTCTGTTGTCGATACCTTGATTCAGGCTCGGAAGAAATCCTTGTCTTTTATCTACTACAGGGTCTGGCATGCTTACATTGCTTGGTGCGAGTCCAAGACTCTCTTTTGTCAGGAATTTTCCATTCCCAGGATTCTGGAGTTTTTACAGCATGGTCTGGATTCGGGCCTTCAACTTAGTACTCTGAAGGGACAGGTTTCGGCTCTGGCAATTTTTTTCCAAAGATCCTTTGCCAATCAGAGGCTTGTTAAGACCTTCTTCCAGGGAGTTACTCATGTGCGTCCGCCACGTAAGCCTGTGCTGCCGGTTTGGGACTTAAACTTGGTGTTGTCTGCTCTACAGGGTCCTCCTTTTGAGCCCTTGTGCAATGCTGCGTTGTCCATAATGACTCTTAAGGTGGCCTTTTTGGTCGCTATTACTTCGGTGCGTCGAGTCTCTGAGCTGGCGGTGCTTTCTATGAAACCTCCTTATTTTGAGCGGCATCAGGATAAGGTGGTGGTCCGTCTTAACACTGAATTTTTGCCCAAGGTTGTATCTGCCTTTCATCTCAATGAGGACATTCTTACCTTCCTATTGTCCTGTCCCTGCTAATTCCATGGAACGGAACCTTCATTCTCTGGATGTGGCCAGGGAGCTCAAGTATTATTTGGTCGCCACTGAGCCCTTTCGGAAGTCTGATTCTCTTTTTCTTCTTCCTTCCGGACCTAAGAAGGGCTTGCCTCCGGCCAAATCTACTATCAGCAAGTGGATTAGATAGGCGGTGGTGTGAGCTTATTCTGCCAAAGGGAACCTCCCTTCCATGTTACTGCTCACTCTACTAGGGCTATAGTTGCCTCTTGGGCGGCTTCTGTTGACCAAGTTTGTAAGGCCGCTACGTGGTGTTCTGTTCATACTTTTTCTAAGTTTTACAAGGTTGATGTTAGGGCCTCAGCTGATGCTATTTTTGGCCGCAAGGTGCTTCAGGCAGTAGTGGTCTGAACTGCCTGCCGTTTACTCATTGGGGATGCCACCCTACTTTAAGGACACTGCTATTGGATGTCCCAGAAGTAATGATTGAAATGAAACAGGACATGCTGTACACTTGGGAAAAATACAATTCTGTGATTACTCACCTGTAGAATTGATTTTACTGTGTACAGCATGGCCTGTTTTATCCCTCCCTTGTTATCGTTGCCTTTGGTTGCCTCTCTATGGTGATTTGTTTAAAAGTTTAGCCTTTTTGAGGCTGTGTATTTTTATCATGGTTTATCTCCCGGCTTCTTGCATAACTGCTTTTCAACACTGGGGGTCTATGGGTGATTCCTGGCTTTTTATACGGCCGGGAGGAGCCACAAGTCTTCTGCAGTCAACTGCGCCACCTTGTGGCGGAATACCCAGAAGTAATGATTGAAATGAAACAGGCCGTGCTGTACACAGTAAAATCAATTCTACAGGTGAGTTGAGGTGAGTCACAGAATTGTATTTTTGATTACTGTCTCTTCTCTCTTTGATTTTAGATTGTGGAAAGAAGGTTGAGGGTTGTGGTTTCTCCTGGTCCCCGTTGTAGGGGATCGGCTATAGGCTTAGGACATTAGCGTCTATTTTGCCTTTCACAAATATTAAATATGTCAAAAATCACCATGATGAAGGCATCAGGGGATAGTGAGCCGGGCACCCCACTTGGGCAAGACAGGCTCTGCCCCTTGTGCAGACGGAATCCCCTTGGCGGGTTCATCACAATTTGTTCCACTTGCGCCAGAGGCATTGTTTCAGACCATGAGAGGGTTGTCGCTTCCGCTTCTAGTCCTGCGTCAGCTCCAGCCTCTCCGGCTCCTCCACTGCTGCAGTGAGCCCCTAGAGAAGGGCGAGGCGGCAGGGGGACACACTCAGATTTGGCGCAGAGACTGGCTAGCCTCGAGAAACAGCTCTCATTGGTAGCCCCTAAAAAGGCCTCGAGTAAGAAGCGGCACTTCTTTTGGTTCAGCGGAGGAAGGAGAGTCTGCGGATGAGCCACTCTCGGAAGGTGAGTTGCTCTCCGGTGGAGAAGGCAGCAACTCTGGTTATTCCTCGGATAAGGATTCTTAACTCCCAGACGATACGGAAAGCTTGCTTTCCTCTGTTTTTGACACATTTTTCCTCCAAAAGTGACCAAGAGAAGGAAGGATGATTTGTTTCGGCCTGAGAGACAGCGGCGGGTTTTTCTAAGATGGTGCTTAAGGAGTGGGAAGGGCCTAACAAGCTGCCGTCTGTTCCTAAGGGCCTAGAGAGACGGTATCCTTTTCCTGCTGAGTTGATTAAATTATGGTCACATCCTCCCAAGGTGGATTCTCCAGTTTCAGGCCTGTCCAACACCACTATTATGCAGTCACCTGATAATGCTTCTTTAAGAGACCCTGCGGAAAAGCGCATGGATCAGTTGGCTTGCCATGCTTTTGCCTTGGTGGGTTCACTTCTACGCCCTGCGTGTGGCACGGCAATTGTTTCCCTAGCCACGAGGAAAAAGCGGAGGCTTCGAGAGCCGCTGTTCTGCACCTCCTGCGGACAGGGGTGATTGGACACGTGCCCCTGCAGGAGGAGGGTCAAGGTTTTTACTCCAACCTATTCACGGTTCCCAAGAAGGATATCAGAAGCATCAGAAGTTTTTGAGGTTTGCATTAGAGGGTCAGCATTTCCAGTTTGTGGCACTCCCTTTGGGCATATCCTCCGCTCCCAGGGTGTTCACCAAGGTGCTGGCGGGCCTCATGGCTATCCTGAGGATTCAGGATATTCGTGTTGGCCCCGTCCCTTCAGGAGGCCGAGAGCGACACCCGGACTGCGCTGTCAACTCTGGAAGCTTTCGGTTGGGTGATCAACTACCCCAAGTGGCATATCACTCCGTCGTCTGTGAGATCCTTCCTGGGGATGACCCTAGACACCGCTCAAGTCAGTCTTTCTGCCACAGCAGAAGGTCTTGTGTCTCCGGACGCAGGTAGAGTCCTTGCTGGCTTGTCAACAGCCATCGGTGCGCCTAGGGATGTGACTGGTGGGCCTAATGGTGGCTTGCTTCGAAGCAGTGCCCTTTGCCCAATTCCACATGAGATCTCTTCAGCTGAACCTGCTATCCAACTGGGATCGGTTCCCCCAGGGTCAGTGGGGTCCGAGAGAGAACCAGTTGCCCATCAATCTATTGGAGCTGAGGGCAATTTGGCTTGTTCTCCTACATCTGACCCCCAATTTAAGGGGCCATGCGGTTCAGGTCCGCTCGGACAATCGGACAGTGGTAGCGTACATCAACCACCAGGGGGGCACTCGGAGCAGGAGATCCCTCAAAGAAGTAAGCCGGATTCTGAGTTGGGCAGAGGAGAATGTTCCCTGCATCTCGGCGGTTTACATCCCGGGGGTAGAGAACCAGGAGGCAGACTCCCTGAGCAGGAGGTCCTTGTGTCTGGGGGAATGGTCTCCCAGCAGGAAGGCCTTTCAAGCTCTGTGCCTCCACTGGGGTCGACCGGATGTGGATCGTTTTGCGTCCAGACACAATCACAAACTTCCAAGGTTTGTATCTCTCTCACGAGACCCTCTGGCCATAGCAACAGACGCCCTGGCAATCCCCTGGACAGGGTTCAATCTTCTGTAAGCTTTTCCTCCGTTTCTGCTCCTGGACCGAGTACTATGCAAGATAGTCCAGGAAGGGGTACCAACCATCCTGCTGGCTCCTCGTTGGCCAAGGAGGAGTTGGTTTGCGGACATAGTAAGGATGTCAACAGATCACTGCCTCATGTCCGACGATCCGGAGCTTCTCACACAGGGGTTGTTTCGGCACCTGAATTTGACGGCCTGGCTGTTGAAACCTCCATCCTGGCGGAGAAGGGTTTATCAGCCACGGTTATTCACACCATGATTCAGGCACAGAAGAAGACTTCTTCCATGATATACTACAGAGATTGGTGGGCCTATATTGCTTGGTGTGAGGCCAGGAAGTTTCCTTGCCGGAGATATTCTGTTTCTAGAGTTTTTGCCATATGGTCTAGAATTGGGCCTCCTTGCCGGAGATATTCTGTTTCTAGAATTCTAGAGTTTCTGCAATATGGTCTAGAATTGGGCCTCCAGTTGAGCACCCTTAAGGGTCAGGTCTTGGCCCTATCCATTTTTTTCCAGAAGTCTATCGCCAATCACAGATTGATCAGAACCTTTTTTCAGGGGGTCACTCATGTCCGCCCACCGCAAAAAACAGTTTTACCCGTGTGGGACCTAAATCTGGGGTTATCTGCCCTCCACGTTGCCCCCTTCGAGCCTTTGTATGACACTACATTGACTATGCTGACGCTCAAGGTGATTTTTCTGGTAGCGATCACCTCTCTGAATTGGCCTCATTATGTATGAAACCACCTTATTTTGAATTGCACAGAGACAAGGTCGTTTTAAAGTGGACCGTCACCCATGGGTGATCGGCCCAGGAATCTATAAGATTCCCGGGCCGATCACCCCCCTCACCGCGGGACATCCGAGATCGGGATGTCCCGCGGTGAGGGACCCCCCCCAAAACCCCAAAAGAACTCACCTGATCGGCGGCGGCAGCGGCCGGCGCCGCCTCCCGCGCGCTCCTCTAGCCGTGCCCGCGCCGGCCGTTTGTGAATGTAATCGGGGTGCCCCCCTGAAGTGGACCAAAACCCAGGATAGTCAAAATCCTGGGTGTTGGTCCACTTTAAGGCTGATTTTTTGCCTAAGGTCGTTTCTCCTTTTCATCTTAATGAGGAAGCCGTCTTGCCTTCCTTGTGCCCCGCACCGGCTAATCCTGAAGAAAGGACTCTCCATGCTTTAGATGTGGTTAGAGCCATAACCTGGCTGCTACTGACTTTCTGGAAATCGGATTTGCTTTTTGTCTTAGCTGAAGGCTCTAGAAAGGGATTTCCACCAGCCAAGTCCACACTCAGTAAGTGAATTAGACAGGCGGTGGTACGAGCCTATTCTGTCAAGGGGAAAGAACCTCCTTTTCGAATCACAGCTCATTCTACTAGAGCCATTGGTTCTTCCTGGGCCTTTCAGCACCAGGCCTCGGTGGAACAGGTTTGTAAAGCTGCCACTTGGTCTTCAGTTTATACATTTACCAAGTTTTACAAGGTGGCCTCAAGGTGGCCTCAGCTGACGCTGTTTTTGGACGAAAAGTGCTTCAGGCGGTAGTGAAATGAACTACCTGCTGTTCTGCATTGGGGATCCGCCCATATTGGACACTGCTTTTGGATGTCCCAGAGGTAAAGAATAAAGGACGGCCTGGAATGGATTGGAAGAACAAACACAATTCTGTGAGACTCACCTGTAGAATTGGTTTTGCTTCCGATCCATTGCAGGACGTCCAACCCGCCCTCTTTGAGGTTTATTATTGTCCTGGACGCCTTTTTTATAGTATTGAACCATTACTTGTTCATAGGACACTTGTTATACAACTTTAGGATTATAGGTTTCGAGAGAATACAAGCGGAGGCTATGTGAAGTAACATGGTCTCTTATGTTCAGGGCCTCCCGGCCTGACTCTTGCTATTGAGTTACTGCTTCTTAATTACTGGGGTGGTTAAGAGGCAGCTGCTATTTATAGGGGGCTGGGAGGAGCCACACCTTTGATCTTGCAGTCCACGCCCCTTTGGGCGGAGAAGTCCCAGATGTAAAGAATAAAGGATGGCCTGGAATGGATCGGAAGCAACACCAATCCCACAGAATTGTGATTTTGGATGCCCCGGGGGGAGGGGATTGATCGGTCGCGCTGAGTTTTGGTCCACTTTCACTACTGTGTGCACTACCTGCTATTCATGGTGTATCTGTAACTGACCTGATAATGATGCGCATGTAACAGCCCCCCTAAAAAAAAAGGGGGGCACTTACCTCCCAGACTGTAGGCTCAAACACTGTGTAGTGGGCCTCAGCCATTCCCTTTTAGTGCAAGCTTCAGTGCCATCTTCATACTTTCCAACTGCCCATTTGGGATGCCCCAGGGGAGCTATCTATAGTCCAATTTGACTTCTGGTCTGCTTGAATAGGAACCAATGGCCTGCAAGTGTTTTTGTGGAGGGTAAAGCATATGACTGCTTCTATGTACAGTGCTGTGGTATATGTCAGCGCTATATAAATGTATAATAGCAGTGTGTGAGTGTGGGAGAGACATTAGAGTGTGAGCTCTGAGGGACAGGGGGGTCATGTGACTGCTTCTATATACAGCGCTATATAAATGTATAATAACAGTGTGTGAGTGTGGGAGAGACATTAGAGTGTGAGCTCTGAGGGACAGGAGGTCATGTGACTGCTTCTATGTACAGTGCTGTGGTATATGTTGCCGCTATATAGTGTATAATAACAGTGTGTGAGTGTGGGGGAGACATTAGAATGTGAGCTCTGAGGGACAGGAGGTCATGTGACTGCTTCTATGTACAGCGCTGTGGTATATGTCAGCGCTATATAAATGTATAATAACAGTGTGTGAGTGTGAGCTCTGAGGGACAGGAGGTCATGTAACTGCTATGTACAGCGCTGTGGTATATGTCAGCGCTATATAAATGTATAATAACAGTGTGTGAGTGTGGGGGAGACATTAGAATGTGAGCTCTGAGGGACAGGAGGTCATGTGACTGCTTCTATGTACAGCGCTGTGGTATATGTCAGCGCTATATAATGTATAATAACAGTGTGTGTGTGGAGGAGATATTAGAGTGTGAGCTCTGAGGGACAGGAGGTCATGTGACTGCTTCCTGACGGGGGCGTCCCAAACTGTATAACCCCAGGGAATTAGGAAACATATAAGATAGGCTTTTATTCGGGGTGAAGGTCCGCTTTCTTTAAATAGGCAATTGAACCATTTATTGTTGCAGATCTGCATGTTACACCTCAGAAGGGCAAAGGAGAACAATGAGGGACGGGGACATACCGTAGGATCTTTATTTCGCCACAGACCCCGGTAAGCGGATCTCCACTGAAAGTAGTCGAGTACCCCCTGATCTAGGTAAAGCTTGGGGCCCACCGGAGGATCCTCTGGTGGGCCAGTCCAACACTGTATATGCTACAGGAGACATAAGCGCTATGTAGCGCCCAGATAGCGGCGCTGGCGGTTGCAGTACCCATTGTGAGCAGCAGGTGTCGCTGTGGCCCCGCCCCTCTCCCGCTCACCTGGTGCCGCCCAGAGACACCTGAGGAAGGAAGAGACCCCCCAGCTGTGCCGAGACCTCCGGGAAGAGAGAGACACCCCACTTATAGCGGGTGTGAGAGACAGCCGGCCACCTTCACTCACACGAGAGAGAGACGCACCCAGCCTTGCGAGACCACCAACAACTCGAGAGACGCCCGGAGAGACAGACATACCAGAGATTGTCCACAACTAACACAAGAGACTGCTCGGGGCTATTACACACTTCTCCTAGAACGAGGAAGAGACTTTATTATCTCACACAGGAGGGGACAGAGAGACCACCGAGCCTGTGAGAGACTGTCTCTGAAGTTACTAAAGAGAGAGACCTCTGGAGACAGAGACCACCGAGCTTGTGAGAGACCTCTGGAGACAGAGACCACCGAGCCTACGAGAGACTGTCTCTGAAGTTACTAAAGGGAGAGAGACCTCTGGAGACAGAGAGACCACCGAGCCTGTGAGAGACTGTCTCTGAAGTTACTAAAGAGAGAGACCTCTAGAGACAGAGACCACCGAGCCTGTGAGAGACTGTCTCTGAAGTTACTAAAGAGAGAGACCTCTGGAGACAGAGAGACCACCGAGCCTGTGAGAGACTGTCTCTGAAGTTACTAAAGAGAGAGACCTCTGGAGACAGAGACCACCAAGCCTGTGAGAGACTGTCTCTGAAGTTACTAAAGAGAGAGACCTCTGGAGACAGAGAGACCACCGAGCCTGTGAGAGACTGTCTCTGAAGTTACTAAAGAGAGAGACCTCTGGAGACAGAGACCACCAAGCCTGTGAGAGACTGTCTCTGAAGTTACTAAAGAGAGAGACCTCTGGAGACAGAGACCACCGAGCCTGTGAGAGACTGTCTCTGAAGTTACTAAGTTTACCACGAAGAAAGAGACTCCACCGGAAGACTTGGAGTACAGTGAGATTGCCCTCAAGAAAGAGACTCCACTGGAAGAGTTGTACAGCTAGACCACCACCAAAAAAGAGACGTCACAGGACGAATTTACTACATTGAGACCGCCACCAGAAAAGAGACCCTATTGAGTACACAGACCACCACTGCCACAAACTGAGAGACCTCACTGAACATACCGAGACCCGCAATAAGATCGAGACTTCCCGGAAGACCAGAGTACATCGAGACCTCCACCAAAAAAGGGACCCTACTGAGTCCGCCGAGACCCACTGAGGACACCTAGACCACCACCAAGAAAGAGACCCCACCAGAAGACTTAAGTGCTGTGAGATTACCATCAAGAAAGAGAGACTGCCGGAGGATTTGATTACATTGAGACCACCACTAGAAAAGAGACTACACAAGAGACCACCACTGCCACAAAGAGAGAGATCTCACTAGACATACTGAGACCCCCCAATAGGTAGGAGATTCCATTGGAAGACTTAAGTACAGTGAGACCACCACCAAGAAAGAGACTTCACCAGAAGACTTGAATACAGTGAGACCACCACCAAGAAAGAGACTCCACCAGAAGACTTGAATACAGTGAGACCACCACCAAGAAAGAGACTCCACCAGAAGACCTAGTAACGGTGAGACCACCACCAAGAAAGAGACCCCACCAGAAGACTTAAGTGCTGTGAGATTACCATCAATAAAAGAGAGACTGCCGGAGGATTTGATTACATTGAGACCACCACTAGAAAAGAGACTACACAAGAGACCACCACTGCCACAAAGAGAGAGATCTCACTAGACGTACTGAGACCCCCCCCAATAGGTAGGAGACTCCACCGGAAGACCTAGTAACGGTGAGACCACCACCAAGAAAGAGACCCCACCAGAAGACTTAAGTGCTGTGAGATTACCATCAATAAAAGAGACTGTGCCAGAGGATTTGATTACATTGAGACCACCACTAGAAAAGACTGCACAAGAGACTGCCACAAAGAGAGAGATCTCACTGGACGTACTGAGACCCCCCAATAGGTAGGAGATTCCATCGGAAGACTTAAGTACAGTGAGACCACCACCAAGAAAGAGACTTCACCAGAAGACTTGAATACAGTGAGACCACCACCAAGAAAGAGACTTCACCAGAAGACTTGAATACAGTGAGACCACCACCAAGAAAGAGACTTCACCAGAAGACTTGAATACAGTGAGACCACCACCAAGAAAGAGACTCCACCAGAAGACTTGAATACAGTGAGACCACCACCAAGAAAGAGACTCCACCAGAAGACTTGAATACAGTGAGACCACCACCAAGAAAGAGACTCCACCAGAAGACTTGAATACAGTGAGACCACCACCAAGAAAGAGACTCCACCAGAAGACTTGAATACAGTGAGACCACCACCAAGAAAGAGACTCCACCAGAAGACTTGAATACAGTGAGACCACCACCAAGAAAGAGACTCCACCAGAAGACTTGAATACAGTGAGGCCACCACCAAGAAAGAGACACCACTGGAGAACTAGAGACTGTTTACAGAAAAGAGACCCCATTGAGTACACTAAGACCACCACTGCCACAAAGAGCGAGACCCCACTGAGTCCACCGAGACCACCACAATCGGAAGAGACCCACTGGAAAGTTTGAGATCACTGCGAGTGTGAGAGACCTCAGTAGACAGCGGGGGATGTGTGTGTGACGCCCAGCAAGAGAGCGCCGAGTAAACTTCTCTGTATCCCCGAGACATCAGCACAATGGTAAGAGCCACCGATTAGTGTTAGCACTATATCGC
Organism: Gastrophryne carolinensis; assembly: GCA_027917425.1. Classification (NCBI taxonomy): domain Eukaryota; kingdom Metazoa; phylum Chordata; class Amphibia; order Anura; family Microhylidae; genus Gastrophryne; species Gastrophryne carolinensis. The sequence goes on along the minus strand of CM051244.1, from coordinate 161,372,660 downwards.
CATCCATTTAGTAGCGCTGTACAAAACGTTATCATTAGGAGGATTCCTGTTGTGGGGGGCGGGTGGGGCTGGTCATAGGAGCTTACTATCTAATGTGTAATGTACAGCCGTGTGTATAGCACCGACATGGTGTGTGGCGCAGCACAACGCGAGAGACCCTGTGTATAGAAGAGTGACTGATCATCACCCCGTGTTATCACTGTACACCCCAATTATCCTGACACACCCGACATGTGGTCGCCCGACACGCCCGGCGCCTGCTGGATGTACATCTCCTCCTCCTCAGTGACTGATCCATGTGTACGCCTGTGTCTGATAACTGTACACCCCGATTACTGACATCTGATAACTGTACACCCCGATTACTGACATCTGATAACTGTACACCCCGATTACTGACATCTGATAACCGTACACCCCGACACACTGTCACCCTTTTACTGTACACCCCGATTACTGACATCTGATAACTGTACACCCCGATTACTGACATCTGATAACCGTACACCCCGATTACTGACATCTGATAACTGTACACCCCGACACACTGTCACCCTTTTACTGTACACCCCGATTACTGACATCTGATAACTGTACACCCCGATTACTGACATCTGATAACCGTACACCCCGATTACTGACATCTGATAACTGTACACCCCGATTACTGACATCTGATAACTGTACACCCCGATTACTGACATCTGATAACTGTACACCCCAATTACTGACATCTGATAACTGTACACCCCAATTACTGACATCTGATAACTGTACACCCCGATTACTGACATCTGATAACTGTACACCCCGATTACTGACATCTGATAACTGTACACCCCGATTACTGACATCTGATAACCGTACACCCCGATTACTGACATCTGATAACTGTACACCCCGATTACTGACATCTGATAACTGTACACCCCGATTACTGACATCTGATAACTGTACACCCCGATTACTGACATCTGATAACTGTACACCCCGATTACTGACATCTGATAACTGTACACCCCGATTACTGACATCTGATAACTGTACACCCCGATTACTGACATCTGATAACTGTACACCCCGATTACTGACATCTGATAACTGTACACCCCGATTACTGACATCTGATAACTGTACACCCCAATTACTGACATCTGATAACTGTACACCCCAATTACTGACATCTGATAACTGTACACCCCAATTACTGACATCTGATAACTGTACACCCCGATTACTGACATCTGATAACTGTACACCCCGATTACTGACATCTGATAACTACACCCCAATTACTGATATCTGATAACTGTACACCCCGACACACTGTCACCCTTTTACTGTACACCCCGATTACTGACATCTGATAACTGTACACCCCGATTACTGACATCTGATAACTGTACACCCCGATTACTGACATCTGATAACTGTACACCCCGATTACTGACATCTGATAACTGTACACCCCGATTACTGACATCTGATAACTGTACACCCCGATTACTGACATCTGATAACTGTACACCCCGATTACTGACATCTGATAACTGTACACCCCGATTACTGACATCTGATAACTGTACACCCCACATGGCCTTATAACAGAGCAGGTGGGCAGCAGGGGAGAACTGGAGCTTCTATAGTTTGCCCTAGGCCCTGTATAGTGTGCCCTAGGCCTGTATAGTGTGCCCTAGGCCTGTATAGTGTGCCCTAGGCCTGTATAGGGTGCCCTAGGCCTGTATAGGGTGCCCTAGGCCTGTATAGTGTGCCCTAGGCCTGTATAGTGTGCCCTAGGCCTGTATAGGGTGCCCTAGGCCTGTATAGTGTGCCCTAGGCCTGTATAGTGTGCCCTAGGCCTGTATAGTGTGCCCTAGGCCTGTATAGTGTGCCCTAGGCCTGTATAGTGTGCCCTAGGCCTGTATAGGGTGCCCTAGGCCTGTATAGTGTGCCCTAGGCCTGTATAGGGTGCCCTAGGCCTGTATAGAGTGCCCTAGGCCTGTATAGTGTGCCCTAGGCCTGTATAGGGTGCCCTAGGCCTGTATAGGGTGCCCTAGGCCTGTATAGGGTGCCCTAGGCCTGTATAGTGTGCCCTAGGCCTGTATAGTGTGCCCTAGGCCTGTATAGGGTGCCCTAGGCCTGTATAGGGTGCCCTAGGCCTGTATAGTGTGCCCTAGGCCTGTATAGGGTGCCCTAGGCCTGTATAGGGTGCCCTAGGCCTGTATAGGGTGCCCTAGGCCTGTATAGGGTGCCCTAGGCCTGTATAGGGTGCCCTAGGCCTGTATAGGGTGCCCTAGGCCTGTATAGTGTGCCCTGGGCCTGTATAGTGTGCCCTAGGCCTGTATAGTGTGCCCTAGGCCTGTATAGTGTGCCCTAGGCCTGTATAGTGTGCCCTAGGCCTGTATAGGGTGCCCTAGGCCTGTATAGGGTGCCCTAGGCCTGTATAGGGTGCCCTAGGCCTGTATAGGGTGCCCTAGGCCTGTATAGGGTGCCCTAGGCCTGTATAGGGTGCCCTGGGCCTGTATAGGGTGCCCTGGGCCTGTATAGTGTGCCCTAGGCCTGTATAGGGTGCCCTAGGCCTGTATAGGGTGCCCTAGGCCTGTATAGGGTGCCCTAGGCCTGTATAGGGTGCCCTAGGCCTGTATAGGGTGCCCTAGGCCTGTATAGGGTGCCCTAGGCCTGTATAGTGTGCCCTAGGCCTGTATAGGGTGCCCTAGGCCTGTATAGGGTGCCCTAGGCCCTATATAGTGTGCCCTAGGCCTGTATAGGGTGCCCTAGGCCTGTATAGGGTGCCCTAGGCCTGTATAGTGTGCCCTAGGCCTGTATAGTGTGCCCTAGGCCTGTATAGTGTGCCCTAGGCCTGTATGAATGGGGTGACACTCCTCTCTTTTTAATCTGAAGCAGGAATGTGATTGGCTCTCGTGACCCCATGACACACTAGCCTGTGATGACTGGGATGACCGGTCGGGCGACATTCCGGGGCCATGTCTGTAGGTCGGGGGTTGGCGGGAGGATCAGGTGACACATTCGGGGGGATGCGATTGTCTGTTACCTGGTTTATAAGACCCTTTACCTAAAGCTTGTCAGTGGTGCAACACCGATCAGTTCCCCTCCCACAATGCCCTGCAGTATAGCGCCACCCACTGGAGGATGATGGTTCGCCCGAGACATCTGTTCTTATGTTAGTTTGGGGGGGTCATATTTTAGAGGGGTCGCAACCCTTAGACTGTATCCAGGTAGTGTATGTGACAATAAAGCCATGGGTGTCACCAGGACCAGGAAGTGGTCCCCCTGTATGTGCTCTCCAGGGTTAGCTCCCCCTGTATGTGCTCTCCAGGGTTAGCTCCTCCTGTATGTGCTCTCCAGGGTTAGGTCCCCCTGTATGTGCTCTCCAGGGTTAGCTCCCCCTGTATGTGCTCTCCAGGGTTAGCTCCCCCTTTATGCGCTCTCCAGGGTTAGGTCCCCCTGTATGTGCTCTCCAGGATTAGGTCCCCCTGTATGTGCTCTCCAGGATTAGGTCCCCCTGTATGTGCTCTCCAGGGTTAAGTCCCCCTGTATGTGCTCTCCAGGGTTAGGTCCCCCTGTATGTGCTCTCCAGGGTTAGGTCCCCCTGTATGTGCTCTCCAGGGTTAGGTCCCCCTGTATGTGCTCTCCAGGGTTAGGTCCCCCTGTATGTGCTCTCCAGGGTTAGGTCCCCCTGTATGTGCTCTCCAGGGTTAGGTCCCCCTGTATGTGCTCTCCAGGGTTAGGTCCCCCTGTATGTGCTCTCCAGGGTTAGGTCCCCCTGTATGTGCTCACCATGGTTATCTCACCTATATGTGCTCTCCAGGGTTAGCTCCCCCTGTATGTGCTCTCCAGGGTTAGGTCCCCCTGTATCTGCTCTCCAGGGTTAGGTCCCCCTGTATGTGCTCACCATGGTTATCTCACCTATATGTGCTCTCCAGGGTTAGCTCCCCCTGTATGTGCTCTCCAGGGTTAGCTCCCCCTGTATGTGCTCTCCAGGGTTAGGTCCCCTGTATGTGCTCTCCAGGGTTAGGTCCCCCGTATGCGCTCTCCAGGGTTAGCTCCCCCTGTATGTGCTCTCCAGGGTTAGGTCCCCCTGTATGTGCTCTCCAGGGTTAGGTCCCCCTTTATGTGCTCTCCAGGGTTAGGTCCCCCCTGTATGTGCTCTCCAGGGTTAGGTCCCCCTGTATGTGCTCTCCAGGGTTAGGTCCCCCCTGTATGTGCTCTCCAGGGTTAGGTCCCCCTGTATGTGCTCTCCAGGGTTAGGTCCCCCTGTATGTGCTCTCCAGGGTTAGCTCCCCCTGTATGTGCTCTCCAGGGTTAGGTCCCCCTGTATGTGCTCTCCAGGGTTAGGTCCCCCTGTATGTGCTCTCCAGGGTTAGGTCCCCCTGTATGTGCTCTCCAGGGTTAGGTCCCCCTGTATGTGCTCTCCAGGGTTAGGTCCCCCTGTATGTGCTCTCCAGGGTTAGGTCCCCCTGTATGTGCTCTCCAGGGTTAGCTCCTCCTGTATGTGCTCACCAGGGTTAGGTCCCCCTGTATGTGTTCTCCAGGGTTAGGTCCCCTGTATGTGCTCTCCAGGGTTAGGTCCCCTGTATGTGCTCTCCAGGGTTAGGTCCCCCTGTATGTGCTCTCCAGGGTTAGGTCCCCCTGTATGTGCTCTCCAGGGTTAGGTCCCCCTGTATGTGCTCTCCAGGGTTAGGTCCCCCTGTATGTGCTCTCCAGGGTTAGGTCCCCCTGTATGTGCTCTCCAGGGTTAGGTCCCCCTGTATGTGCTCTCCAGGGTTAGGTCCCCCTGTATGTGCTCTCCAGGGTTAGGTCCCCCTGTATGTGCTCTCCAGGGTTAGGTCCCCCTGTATCTGCTCTCCAGGGTTAGGTCCCCCTGTATGTGCTCTCCAGGGTTAGGTCCCCCTGTATCTGCTCTCCAGGGTTAGGTCCCCCTGTATGTGCTCTCCAGGGTTAGGTCCCCCTGTATGTGCTCTCCAGGGTTAGGTCCCCCTGTATGTGCTCTCCAGGGTTAGGTCCCCCTGTATCTGCTCTCCAGGGTAAGGTCCCCCTGTATGTGCTCACCATGGTTATCTCACCTATATGTGCTCTCCAGGGTTAGCTCCCCCTGTATGTGCTCTCCAGGGTTAGGTCCCCCTGTATGTGCTCTCCAGGGTTAGGTCCCCTGTATGTGCTCTCCAGGGTTAGGTCCCCCGTATGCGCTCTCCAGGGTTAGCTCCCCCTGTATGTGCTCTCCAGGGTTAGGTCCCCCTGTATGTGCTCTCCAGGGTTAGGTCCCCCTTTATGTGCTCTCCAGGGTTAGGTCCCCCCTGTATGTGCTCTCCAGGGTTAGGTCCCCCTGTATGTGCTCTCCAGGGTTAGGTCCCCCTGTATGTGCTCTCCAGGGTTAGGTCCCCCTGTATGTGCTCTCCAGGGTTAGGTCCCCCTGTATGTGCGCTCCAGGGTTAGGTCCCCCTGTATGTGCTCACCATGGTTATCTCACCTATATGTGCTCTCCAGGGTTAGCTCCCCCTGTATGTGCTCTCCAGGGTTAGGTCCCCCTGTATGTGCTCTCCAGGGTTAGGTCCCCCTGTATGTGCTCACCATGGTTATCTCACCTATATGTGCTCTCCAGGGTTAGCTCCCCCTGTATGTGCTCTCCAGGGTTAGCTCCCCCTGTATGTGCTCTCCAGGGTTAGGTCCCCCTGTATGTGCTCTCCAGGGTTAGGTCCTCCTGTATGTGCTCTCCAGGGTTAGGTCCCCCTGTATGTGCGCTCCAGGGTTAGGTCCCCCTGTATGTGCTCTCCAGGGTTAGGTCCCCCTTTATGTGCTCTCCAGGGTTAGCTCCCCTTGTATGTGCGCTCCAGGGTTAGGTCCCCCTGTATGCGCTCTCCAGGGTTAGGTCCCCCTGTATGCGCTCTCCAGGGTTAGGTCCCCCTGTATGTGCTCTCCAGGGTTAGGTCCCCCCTGTATGTGCTCTCCAGGGTTAGGTCCCCCTGTATGTGCTCTCCAGGGTTAGGTCCCCCTGTATGCGCTCTCCAGGGTTAGGTCCCCCTGTATGCGCTCTCCAGGGTTAGGTCCCCCTGTATGTGCTCTCCAGGGTTAGGTCCCCCCTGTATGTGCTCTCCAGGGTTAGGTCCCCCTGTATGTGCTCTCCAGGGTTAGGTCCCCCTGTATGCGCTCTCCAGGGTTAGGTCCCCCTGTATGCGCTCTCCAGGGTTAGGTCCCCCTGTATGTGCTCTCCAGGGTTAGGTCCCCCTGTATGCGCTCTCCAGGGTTAGGTCCCCCTGTATGCGCTCTCCAGGGTTAGGTCCCCCTGTATGTGCTCTCCAGGGTTAGGTCCCCCTGTATGCGCTCTCCAGGGTTAGGTCCCCCTGTATGCGCTCTCCAGGGTTAGGTCCCCCTGTATGTGTTCTCCAGGGTTAGGTCCCCCTGTATGCGCTCTCCAGGGTTAGGTCCCCCTGTATGCGCTCTCCAGGGTTAGGTCCCCCTGTATGTGCTCTCCAGGGTTAGGTCCCCCCTGTATGTGCTCTCCAGGGTTAGGTCCCCCTGTATGTGCTCTCCAGGGTTAGGTCCCCCTGTATGTGCTCTCCAGGGTTAGGTCCCCCTGTATGTGCTCTCCAGGGTTAGGTCCCCCTGTATGTGCTCACCATGGTTATCTCACCTATATGTGCTCTCCAGGGTTAGCTCCCCCTGTATGTGCTCTCCAGGGTTAGGTCCCCCTGTATGTGCTCTCCAGGGTTAGGTCCCCCTGTATGTGCTCTCCAGGGTTAGGTCCCCCTGTATGTGCTCTCCAGGGTTAGGTCCCCCTGTATGTGCTCTCCAGGGTTAGGTCCCCCTGTATGTGCTCTCCAGGGTTAGGTCCCCCTGTATCTGCTCTCCAGGGTTAGGTCCCCCTGTATGTGCTCTCCAGGGTTAGGTCCCCCTGTATGTGCTCTCCAGGGTTAGGTCCCCCTGTATCTGCTCTCCAGGGTTAGGTCCCCCTGTATGTGCTCTCCAGGGTTAGCTCCCCCTGTATGTGCTCTCCAGGGTTAGGTCCCCTGTATGTGCTCTCCAGGGTTAGCTCCCCCTGTATGTGCTCTCCAGGGTTAGGTCCCCCTGTATGTGCTCTCCAGGGTTAGGTCCCCCTTTATGTGCTCTCCAGGGTTAGGTCCCCCCTGTATGTGCTCTCCAGGGTTAGGTCCCCCTGTATGTGCTCTCCAGGGTTAGGTCCCCCCTGTATGTGCTCTCCAGGGTTAGGTCCCCCTGTATGTGCTCTCCAGGGTTAGGTCCCCCTGTATGTGCTCTCCAGGGTTAGGTCCCCCTGTATGTGCTCTCCAGGGTTAGCTCCTCCTGTATGTGCTCTCTAGGGTTAGGTCCCCCTGTATGAGCTCACCAGGGTTAGGTCCCCCTGTATGTGTTCTCCAGGGTTAGGTCCCCTGTATGTGCTCTCCAGGGTTAGGTCCCCCTGTATGTGCTCTCCAGGGTTAGGTCCCCCTGTATGTGCTCTCCAGGGTTAGGTCCCCCTGTATGTGCTCTCCAGGGTTAGGTCCCCCTGTATGTGCTCTCCAGGGTTAGGTCCCCCTGTATGTGTTCTCCAGGGTTAGGTCCCCCTGTATGTGCTCTCCAGGGTTAGGTCCCCCTGTATGTGCTCTCCAGGGTTAGGTCCCCCTGTATGTGCTCTCCAGGGTTAGGTCCCCCTGTATGTGCTCTCCAGGGTTAGGTCCCCCTGTATGTGCTTTCCAGGGTTAGGTCCCCTGTATGTGCTTTCCAGGGTTAGGTCCCCCTGTATGTGCTCTCCAGGGTTAGGTCCCCCTGTATGTGCTCTCCATGGTTAGGTCCCCCTGTATGTGCTCTCCAGGGTTAGGTCCCCTGTATGTGTTCTCCAGGGTTAGGTCCCCCGTATGCGCTCTCCAGGGTTAGGTCCCCTGTATGTGCTCTCCAGGGTTAGGTCCCTTTAATAGTCAATAGAAATTTCCATTGTTTTTATGGATTTACTGACCCTAATAACCGATTTAAAGGAGCCGATGCTTGTGCTGCTCCAGTGAGGAGTCTGCACAATGACAGGCAGATAATGCCCCCGGGCCGGTCGCCTCCCAATGTCTCCGCCCCCTCACAGGCACATTCCTGTCACGGGGCACCCTGCTGGGACCTGCAGGGAAGGGGCGGAGCTTCCTGCAGGGTGAGGCTGGGCGTGTGCATTCCTCAGGTGTGCACAGGTTGTGGCTGTGCACTCGTTTAAAGGGACGGTAACACGTTTCTGATCATTCCATGCAGGGAGATACATGCCACGCGCTGTACAATCTGCAGAGCACTGCCTCAAAGCCTGTACCATGTTCATCAGGTTTAGGTCCACCTTAGGTCTGCCATATGCTTTCCCCGGGTTTAGGTTGTCTGTATGTACATGCCACGTTTAGGTCCCCTATTTGTGCTCTCCCGGTTTTGGTTGCCCACTCTCTGCAAGTTTAGGTCCCCTGTATGTGCTCTCCAAGTTTACCCCCCACCCCCCGTATGTGCTCTTTAGATCTAGGTCCTTCCTATGCACTCTTTAGATTTAGGTCCTTCCTATGCACTCTTTAGATTTAGGTCCTTCCTATGCACTCTTTAGGTTTAGGTCCTTCATATGCGCTCTTTAGGTTTAGGTCCTTCCTATGCGCTCTTTAGGTTTAGGTCCTTCCTATGCACTCTTTAGGTTTAGGTCCTTCATATGCGCTCTTTAGGTTTAGGTCCTTCATATGCGCTCTTTAGGTTTAGGTCCTTCCTGTACGCTCTTTAGGTTTAGGTCCTTCATATGCGCTCTTTAGGTTTAGGTCCTTCATATGCGCTCTTTAGGTTTAGGTCCTTCATATGCACTCTTTAGGTTTAGGTCCTTCATATGTGCTCTTTAGGTCTAGGTCCTTCCTATGCGCTCTTTAGGTTTAGGTCCTTCATATGCGCTCTTTAGGTTTAGGTCCTTCCTATGTGCTCTTTAGGTTTAGGTCCTTCATATGCACTCTTTAGGTTTAGGTCCTTCCTATGCGCTCTTTAGGTTTAGGTCCTTCCTATGTGCTCTTTAGGTTCTTCATATGCGCTCTTTAGGTTTAGGTCCTTCCTATGCGCTCTTTAGGTTTAGGTCCTTCCTATGCACTCTTTAGGTTTAGGTCCTTCCTATGCGCTCTTTAGGTTTAGGTCCTTCCTATGCACTCTTTAGGTTTAGGTCCTTCCTATGCACTCTTTAGGTTTAGGTCCTTCATATGCGCTCTTTAGGTTTAGGTCCTTCCTATGCACTCTTTAGGTTTAGGTCCTTCCTATGCGCTCTTTAGGTTTAGGTCCTTCCTATGCACTCTTTAGGTTTAGGTCCTTCATATGCGCTCTTTAGGTTTAGGTCCTTTCTATGCGCTCTTTAAGGTCCTTCCTATGCACTCTTTAGGTTTAGGTCCTTCCTATGCACTCTTTAGGTTTAGGTCCTTCCTATGCACTCTTTAGGTTTAGGTCCTTCCTATGCGCTCTTTAGGTTTAGGTCCTTCATATGCGCTCTTTAGGTTTAGGTCCTTCATATGCGCTCTTTAGGTTTAGGTCCTTCATATGCGCTCTTTAGGTTTAGGTCCTTCCTATGCGCTCTTTAGGTTTAGGTCCTTCATATGCGCTCTTTAGGTTTAGGTCCTTCATATGCGCTCTTTAGGTTTAGGTCCTTCATATGCGCTCTTTAGGTTTAGGTCCTTCCTATGCACTCTTTAGGTTTAGGTCCTTCATATGTGCTCTTTAGGTTTAGGTCACTCATATGCGCTCTTTAGGTTTAGGTCCTTCCTATGTGCTTTTTAGGTTTAGGTCCTTCATATGTGCTCTTTAGGTTTAGGTCCTTCCTATGCACTCTTTAGGTTTAGGTCCTTCATATGTGCTCTTTAGGTTTAGGTCACTCATATGCGCTCTTTAGGTTTAGGTCCTTCCTATGTGCTCTTTAGGTTTAGGTCCTTCCTATGTGCTCTTTAGGTTTAGGTCCTTCATATGTGCTCTTTAGGTTTAGGTCCTTCATATGCGCTCTTTAGGTTTAGGTCCTTCCTATGCGCTCTTTAAGGTCCTTCCTATGTGCTCTTTAGGTTTAGGTCCTTCCTATGCGCTCTTTAGGTCTAGGTCCTTCCTATGCACTCTTTAAGGTCCTTCCTATGCACTCTTTAGGTTTAGGTCCTTCATACGCGCTCTTTAGGTTTAGGTCCTTCCTATGTGCTCTTTAGGTTTAGGTCCTTCCTATGCGCTCTTTAGGTTTAGGTCCTTCCTATGAGCTCTTTAGGTTTAGGTCCTTCCTACGTGCTCTTTAGGTTTAGGTCCTTCATATGCGCTCTTTAGGTCTAGGTCCTTCCTATGCGCTCTTTAGGTTTAGGTCCTTCCTACGTGCTCTTTAGGTTTAGGTCCTTCATATGCGCTCTTTAGGTCTAGGTCCTTCCTATGCGCTCTTTAGGTTTAGGTCCTTCCTATGCGCTCTTTAGGTTTAGCTCCTTCATATGCGCTCTTTAGGTCTAGGTCCTTCCTATGCGCTCTTTAGTTTTAGGTCCTTCCTATGCGCTCTTTAGTTTTAGGTCCTTCCTATGTGCTCTTTAGGTTTAGGTCCTTCCTATGTGCTCTTTAGGTTTAGGTCCTTCCTATGCGCTCTTTAGGTTTAGGTCCTTCCTATGAGCTCTTTAGGTCCTTCCTATGTGCTCTTTAGGTTTAGGTCCTTCCTATGTGCTCTTTAGGTTTAGGTCCTTCCTATGAGCTCTTTAGGTCCTTCCTATGTGCTCTTTAGGTTTAGGTCCTTCCTATGTGCTCTTTAGGTCTAGGTCCTTCCTATGCGCTCTTTAGTTTTAGGTCCTTCCTATGTGCTCTTTAGGTTTAGGTCCTTCCTATGTGCTCTTTAGGTTTAGGTCCTTCCTATGCGCTCTTTAGGTTTAGGTCCTTCCTATGAGCTCTTTAGGTCCTTCCTATGTGCTCTTTAGGTTTAGGTCCTTCCTATGTGCTCTTTAGGTTTAGGTCCTTCCTATGCGCTCTTTAGGTTTAGGTCCTTCCTATGAGCTCTTTAGGTCCTTCCTATGTGCTCTTTAGGTTTAGGTCCTTCCTATGTGCTCTTTAGGTTTAGGTCCTTCCTATGTGCTCTTTAGGTTTAGGTCCTTCATATGCGCTCTTTAGGTTTAGGTCCTTCCTATGCACTCTTTAGGTTTAGGTCCTTCCTATGCACTCTTTAGGTTTAGGTCCTTCATATGTGCTCTTTAGGTTTAGGTCCTTCCTATGTGCTCTTTAGGTTTAGGTCCTTCCTATGTGCTCTTTAGGTTTAGGTCCTTCATATGCGCTCTTTAGGTTTAGGTCCTTCCTATGCACTCTTTAGGTTTAGGTCCTTCCTGTGCGCTCTTTAGGTCCTTCCTATGTGCTCTTTAGGTTCTTCATATGCGCTCTTTAGGTTTAGGACCTTCCTATGTGCTCTTTAGGTTTAGGTCCTTCCTATGCGCTCTTTAGGTTTAGGTCCTTCCTATGCACTCTTTAGGTTTAGGTCCTTCCTATGCGCTCTTTAGGTTTAGGTCCTTCCTATGCGCTCTTTAGGTTTAGGTCCTTCCTATGCACTCTTTAGGTTTAGGTCCTTCCTATGCGCTCTTTAGGTTTAGGTCCTTCCTATGCGCTCTTTAACTTTAGGTCCTTCCTATGCGCTCTTTAGGTTTAGGTCCTTCCTATGCGCTCTTTAGGTTTAGGTCCTTCCTATGCGCTCTTTAGGTTTAGGTCCTTCCTATGCGCTCTTTAGGTTTAGGTCCTTCCTATGCGCTCTTTAAGGTCCTTCCTATGTGCTCTTTAGGTTTAGGTCCTTCCTATGCGCTCTTTAAGGTCCTTCCTATGTGCTCTTTAGGTTTAGGTCCTTCCTATGCACTCTTTAGGTTTAGGTCCTTCCTATGCGCTCTTTAGGTTTAGGTCCTTCCTATGCGCTCTTTAAGGTCCTTCCTATGTGCTCTTTAGGTTTAGGTCCTTCATATGCGCTCTTTAAAGTCCTTCCTATGTGCTCTTTAGGTTTAGGTCCTTCCTATGCACTCTTTAGGTCTAGGTCCTTCCTATGCGCTCTTTAGGTTTAGGTCCTTCCTATGCGCTCTTTAGGTTTAGGTCCTTCATATGCGCTCTTTAGGTTTAGGTCCTTCCTATGCGCTCTTTAAGGTCCTTCCTATGTGCTCTTTAGGTTTAGGTCCTTCCTATGCGCTCTTTAAAGTCCTTCCTATGTGCTCTTTAGGTTTAGGTCCTTCCTATGCACTCTTTAGGTTTAGGTCCTTCCTATGCGCTCTTTAGGTTTAGGTCCTTCCTATGCGCTCTTTAGGTTTAGGTCCTTCCTATGCGCTCTTTAGGTTTAGGTCCTTCATATGCGCTCTTTAGGTTTAGGTCCTTCATATGCGCTCTTTAGGTTTAGGTCCTTCCTATGCGCTCTTTAGGTTTAGGTCCTTCCTATGCGCTCTTTAGGTTTAGGTCCTTCATATGCGCTCTTTAGGTTTAGGTCCTTCCTATGCGCTCTTTAGGTTTAGGTCCTTCCTATGCGCTCTTTAGGTTTAGGTCCTTCATATGCGCTCTTTAGGTTTAGGTCCTTCCTATGTGCTCTTTAGGTTTAGGTCCTTCCTATGCGCTCTTTAAGTTTAGGTCCTTCCTATGCGCTCTTTAGGTCTAGGTCCTTCCTATGCGCTCTTTAGGTTTAGGTCCTTCATATGCGCTCTTTAGGTTTAGGTCCTTCCTATGCGCTCTTTAAGGTCCTTCCTATGTGCTCTTTAGGTTTAGGTCCTTCCTATGCGCTCTTTAAGGTCCTTCCTATGTGCTCTTTAGGTTTAGGTCCTTCCTATGCACTCTTTAGGTTTAGGTCCTTCCTATGCGCTCTTTAGGTTTAGGTCCTTCCTATGCGCTCTTTAAGGTCCTTCCTATGTGCTCTTTAGGTTTAGGTCCTTCATATGCGCTCTTTAGGTCTAGGTCCTTCCTATGCGCTCTTTAGGTTTAGGTCCTTCATATGCGCTCTTTAGGTTTAGGTCCTTCCTATGCGCTCTTTAGGTCCTTCATATGCGCTCTTTAGGTCTAGGTCCTTCCTATGCGCTCTTTAGGTTTAGGTCCTTCCTATGCGCTCTTTAGGTTTAGGTCCTTCATATGCGCTCTTTAGGTTTAGGTCCTTCCTATGCGCTCTTTAGGTTTAGGTCCTTCCTATGCGCTCTTTAGGTTTAGGTCCTTCCTATGCGCTCTTTAGGTTTAGGTCCTTCATATGCGCTCTTTAGGTCTAGGTCCTTCCTATGCGCTCTTCAGGTTTAGGTCCTTCATATGCGCTCTTTCGTTTTAGGTCCTTCCTATGCGCTCTTTAAGGTCCTTCCTATGTGCTCTTTAGGTTTAGGTCCTTCCTATGCGCTCTTTAAGTTTAGGTCCTTCCTATGCGCTCTTTAGGTTTAGGTCCTTCATATGCGCTCTTTAGGTCTAGGTCCTTCCTATGCGCTCTTTAGGTTTAGGTCCTTCATATGCGCTCTTTAGGTTTAGGTCCTTCCTATGCGCTCTTTAGGTTTAGGTCCTTCCTATGCGCTCTTTAGGTTTAGGTCCTTCATATGCGCTCTTTAGGTTTAGGTCCTTCCTATGTGCTCTTTAGGTTTAGGTCCTTCCTATGCGCTCTTTAAGTTTAGGTCCTTCCTATGCGCTCTTTAGGTCTAGGTCCTTCCTATGCGCTCTTTAGGTTTAGGTCCTTCATATGCGCTCTTTAGGTTTAGGTCCTTCCTATGCGCTCTTTAAGGTCCTTCCTATGTGCTCTTTAGGTTTAGGTCCTTCCTATGCGCTCTTTAAGGTCCTTCCTATGTGCTCTTTAGGTTTAGGTCCTTCCTATGCACTCTTTAGGTTTAGGTCCTTCCTATGCGCTCTTTAGGTTTAGGTCCTTCCTATGCGCTCTTTAAGGTCCTTCCTATGTGCTCTTTAGGTTTAGGTCCTTCATATGCGCTCTTTAGGTCTAGGTCCTTCCTATGCGCTCTTTAGGTTTAGGTCCTTCATATGCGCTCTTTAGGTTTAGGTCCTTCCTATGCGCTCTTTAGGTCCTTCATATGCGCTCTTTAGGTCTAGGTCCTTCCTATGCGCTCTTTAGGTTTAGGTCCTTCATATGCGCTCTTTAGGTTTAGGTCCTTCCTATGCGCTCTTTAGGTTTAGGTCCTTCATATGCGCTCTTTAGGTTTAGGTCCTTCCTATGCGCTCTTTAGGTTTAGGTCCTTCCTATGCGCTCTTTAGGTTTAGGTCCTTCCTATGCGCTCTTTAGGTTTAGGTCCTTCATATGCGCTCTTTAGGTCTAGGTCCTTCCTATGCGCTCTTCAGGTTTAGGTCCTTCATATGCGCTCTTTAGGTCTAGGTCCTTCCTATGCGCTCTTTAGGTTTAGGTCCTTCATATGCGCTCTTTAGGTTTAGGTCTTTCATATGCGCTCTTTAGGTTTAGGTCTTTCATATGCGCTCTTTAGGTCTAGGTCCTTCCTATGCGCTCTTTAGGTTTAGGTCCTTCATATGCGCTCTTTAGGTCTAGGTCCTTCCTATGCGCTCTTTAGGTTTAGGTCCTTCATATGCGCTCTTTAGGTCTAGGTCCTTCCTATGCACTCTTTAGGTTTAGGTCCTTCATATGCGCTCTTTAGGTTTAGGTCCTTCCTATGCGCTCTTTAGGTTTAGGTCCTTCCTATGCGCTCTTTAGGTTTAGGTCCTTCCTATGCGCTCTTTAGGTTTAGGTCCTTCATATGCGCTCTTTAGGTCTAGGTCCTTCCTATGCACTCTTTAGGTTTAGGTCCTTCCTATGTGCTCTTTAGGTTTAGGTCCTTCCTATGTGCTCTTTAGGTTTAGGTCCTTCCTATGTGCTCTTTAGGTTTAGGTCATTCCTATGCGCTCTTTAGGTTTAGGTCCTTCCTATGTGCTCTTTAGTTTTAGGTCCTTCCTATGTGCTCTTTAGGTTTAGGTCCTTCCTATGTGCTCTTTAGTTTTAGGTCCTTCCTATGTGCTCTTTAGGTTTAGGTCCTTCCTATGTGCTCTTTAGGTTTAGGTTCTTCCTATGCGCTCTTTAGGTTTAGGTCATTCCTATGCGCTCTTTAGGTTTAGGTCCTTCCTATGCGCTCTTTAGGTTTAGGTCATTCCTATGCGCTCTTTAGGTTTAGGTCCTTCCTATGTGCTCTTTAGTTTTAGGTCCTTCCTATGTGCTCTTTAGGTTTAGGTCATTCCTATGCGCTCTTTAGGTTTAGGTCTTTCCTATGTGCTCTTTAGTTTTAGGTCCTTCCTATGTGCTCTTTAGTTTTAGGTCCTTCCTATGTGCTCTTTAGGTTTAGGTCCTTCCTATGTGCTCTTTAGGTTTAGGTCCTTCCTATGCGCTCTTTAGGTTTAGGTCCTTCCTATGAGCTCTTTAGGTCCTTCCTATGTGCTCTTTAGGTTTAGGTCCTTCCTATGTGCTCTTTAGGTTTAGGTCCTTCCTATGAGCTCTTTAGGTCCTTCCTATGAGCTCTTTAGGTCCTTCCTATGTGCTCTTTAGGTTTAGGTCCTTCTTATGCGCTCTTTAAGTTTAGGTCCTTCCTATGTGCTCTTTAGGTTTAGGTCCTTCCTATGCACTCTTTAGGTTTAGGTCCTTCCTGTGCGCTCTTTAGGTTTAGGTCCTTCCTGTGCGCTCTTTAGGTTTAGGTCCTTCACATGCTCTCTCCAGGTTTAGGTCCCCCATCTGCACTCTACAGGTTTAGGTCTCCCATCTGCACTCTCCAGGTTTAGGTCCCCCATCTGCACTCTCCAGGTTTAGGTCCCCCATCTGCACTCTTTAGGTTTAGGTCCC
The DNA here is from genome assembly GCA_027917425.1 of Gastrophryne carolinensis. Lineage (NCBI taxonomy): Eukaryota > Metazoa > Chordata > Amphibia > Anura > Microhylidae > Gastrophryne > Gastrophryne carolinensis. Next base: position 161,356,921 of record CM051244.1, on the reverse strand, counting down.
CCATCTGCGCTCTCCAGGTTTAGGTCCCCCATCTGCGCTCTCCAGGTTTAGGTCCCCCATCTGCGCTCTCCAGGTTTAGGTCCTCCATCTGCACTCTCCAGGTTTAGGTCCTCCATCTGCACTCTCCAGGTTTAGGTCCCCCATCTGCGCTCTCCAGGTTTAGGTCCACCATCTACGCTCTCCAGGTTTAGGTCCCCCATCTGCACTCTCCAGGTTTAGGTCGCCCATCTGCACTCTCCAGGTTTAGGTCGCCCATCTGCACTCTCCAGGTTTAGATCCTCCATCTGCACTCTCCAGGTTTAGTTCCCCCATCTGCACTCTCCAGGTTTAGGTCCCCCATCTGCACTCTCCAGGTTTAGGTCCCCCATCTGCACTCTCCAGGTTTAGGTCGCCCATCTGCACTCTCCAGGTTTAGGTCGCCCATCTGCACTCTCCAGGTTTAGGTCCCCCATCTGCACTCTCCAGGTTTAGGTCCACCATCTACACTCTCCAGGTTTAGGTCTGCCATCTGCAGTCTGCAGGTTTAGGTCGCCCATCTGCACTCTCCAGGTTTAGGTCCCCCATCTGCGCTCTCCAGGTTTAGGTCCCCCATCTGCGCTCTCCAGGTTTAGGTCCCCCATCTGCGCTCTCCAGGTTTAGGTCCTTTATCTGCGTTCTCCAGGTTTAGGTCCACCATCTACGCTCTCCAGGTTTAGGTCCACCATCTACGCTCTCCAGGTTTAGGTCCCCCATCTGCACTCTCCAGGTTTAGGTCCCCCATCTGCACTCTCCAGGTTTAGGTCCCCCATCTGCACTCTCCAGGTTTAGGTTCCCCATCTGCACTCTCCAGGTTTAGGTCCCCCATCTGCACTCTCCAGGTTTAGGTCCTTTATCTGCACTCTCCAGGTTTAGGTCCTTTATCTGCACTCTCCAGGTTTAGGTCCCCCATCTGCGCTCTCCAGGTTTAGGTCCTCCATCTGCACTCTCCAGGTTTAGGTCCTTTATCTGCACTCTCCAGGTTTAAGTCCTCCATCTGCACTCTCCAGGTTTAGGTCCCCCATCTGCACTCTCCAGGTTTAGGTTCCCCATCTGCACTCTCCAGGTTTAGGTCCCCCATCTGCACTCTCCAGGTTTAGGTCCTTTATCTGCACTCTCCAGGTTTAGGTCCCCCATCTGCGCTCTCCAGGTTTAGGTCCTCCATCTGCACTCTCCAGGTTTAGGTCCTTTATCTGCACTCTCCAGGTTTAGGTCCCCCATCTGCGCTCTCCAGGTTTTAGGTCCCCCATCTGCGCTCTCCAGGTTTAGGTCCCCCATCTGCACTCTCCAGGTTTAGGTCGCCCATCTGCGCTCTCCAGGTTTAGGTCCCCCATCTGCGCTCTCCAGGTTTAGGTCCCCCATCTGCACTCTCCAGGTTTAAGTCCTCCATCTGCACTCTCCAGGTTTAGGTCCCCCATCTGCACTCTCCAGGTTTAGGTCGCCCATCTGCACTCTCCAGGTTTAAGTCCTCCATCTGCGCTCTCCAGGTTTAGGTTCCCCATCTGCACTCTCCAGGTTTAAGTCCTCCATCTGCACTCTCCAGGTTTAGGTCCTCCATCTGCACTCTCCAGGTTTAAGTCCTCCATCTGCACTCTCCAGGTTTAGGTCCCCCATCTGCACTCTCCAGGTTTAAGTCCTCCATCTGCACTCTCCAGGTTTAGGTCGCCCATCTGCGCTCTCCAGGTTTAGGTCCCCCATCTGCACTCTCCAGGTTTAAGTCCTCCATCTGCACTCTCCAGGTTTAGGTTCCCCATCTGCACTCTCCAGGTTTAGGTCCCCCATCTGCACTCTCCAGGTTTAGGTCCCCCATCTGCACTCTCCAGGTTTAGGTCCCCCATCTGCACTCTCCAGGTTTAGATCCTCCATCTGCACTCTCCAGGTTTAGGTTCCCCATCTGCACTCTCCAGGTTTAGGTCCTTTATCTGCACTCTCCAGGTTTAGGTCCTCCATCTGCACTCTCCAGGTTTAGGTCCTCCATCTGCACTCTCCAGGTTTAGGTCCTTTATCTGCACTCTCCAGGTTTAGGTCCTTTATCTGCACTCTCCAGGTTTAGGTCCCCCATCTGCGCTCTCCAGGTTTAGGTCCTTTATCTGCACTCTCCAGGTTTAGGTCCTTTATCTGCACTCTCCAGGTTTAGGTCCCCCATCTGCACTCTCCAGGTTTAGGTCTTCCATCTGCACTCTCCAGGTTTAGGTCCCCCATCTGCGCTCTCCAGGTTTAGGTCCCCCATCTGCACTCTCCAGGTTTAAGTCCTCCATCTGCACTCTCCAGGTTTAGATCCCCCATCTGCACTCTCCAGGTTTAGGTTCCCCATCTGCGCTCTCCAGGTTTAGGTTCCCCATCTGCACTCTCCAGGTTTAGGTCCTTTATCTGCACTCTCCAGGTTTAGGTCCCCCATCTGCACTCTCCAGGTTTAGATCCCCCATCTGCACTCTCCAGGTTTAGGTCCTCCATCTGCACTCTCCAGGTTTAGGTTCCCCATCTGCACTCTCCAGGTTTAGGTCCTTTATCTGCACTCTCCAGGTTTAGGTCCCCCATCTGCACTCTCCAGGTTTAGGTCTCCCATCTGCAGTCTGCAGGTTTAGGTCGCCCATCTGCACTCTCCAGGTTTAGGTCCCCCATCTGCGCTCTCCAGGTTTAGGTCCCCCATCTGCGCTCTCCAGGTTTAGGTCCACCATCTGCACTCTCCAGGTTTAGGTCTCCCATCTGCAGTCTGCAGGTTTAGGTCGCCCATCTGCACTCTCCAGGTTTAGGTCCCCCATCTGCACTCTCCAGGTTTAGGTTCCCCATCTGCAGTCTGCAGGTTTAGGTCCCCCATCTGCGCTCTCCAGGTTTAGGTCCCCCATCTGCGCTCTCCAGGTTTAGGTCCCCCATCTGCACTCTCCAGGTTTAGGTCCCCCATCTGCACTCTCCAGGTTTAGGTCCCCCATCTGCACTCTCCAGGTTTAGGTCGCCCATCTGCACTCTCCAGGTTTAGGTTCCCCATCTGCACTCTCCAGGTTTAGGTCCCCCATCTGCACTCTCCAGGTTTAGGTCCCCCATCTGCACTCTCCAGGTTTAGGTCCCCCATCTGCACTCTCCAGGTTTAGGTCCCCCATCTGCACTCTCCAGGTTTAGGTCCTTTATCTGCACTCTCCAGGTTTAGGTCCCCCATCTGCGCTCTCCAGGTTTAGGTCCTCCATCTGCACTCTCCAGGTTTAGGTCCCCCATCTGCACTCTCCAGGTTTAGGTCCTTTATCTGCGCTCTCCAGGTTTAGGTCCCCCATCTGCGCTCTCCAGGTTTAGGTCCCCCATCTGCACTCTCCAGGTTTAAGTCCTCCATCTGCACTCTCCAGGTTTAGGTCCCCCATCTGCACTCTCCAGGTTTAGGTCCCCCATCTGCGCTCTCCAGGTTTAGGTCCCCCATCTGCACTCTCCAGGTTTAAGTCCTCCATCTGCACTCTCCAGGTTTAGGTCCCCCATCTGCACTCTCCAGGTTTAAGTCCTCCATCTGCACTCTCCAGGTTTAGGTCCCCCATCTGCGCTCTCCAGGTTTAGGTCCCCCATCTGCACTCTCCAGGTTTAAGTCCTCCATCTGCACTCTCCAGGTTTAGGTCCCCCATCTGCGCTCTCCAGGTTTAGGTCCCCCATCTGCACTCTCCAGGTTTAAGTCCTCCATCTGCACTCTCCAGGTTTAGGTCCCCCATCTGCACTCTCCAGGTTTAGGTCCCCCATCTGCACTCTCCAGGTTTAGGTCTCCCATCTGCACTCTCCAGGTTTAGGTCCCCCATCTGCGCTCTCCAGGTTTAGGTCTCCCATCTGCGCTCTCCAGGTTTAGGTCCCCCATCTACGCTCTCCAGGTTTAGGTCCCCCATCTGCGCTCTCCAGGTTTAGGTCCCCCATCTGCACTCTCCAGGTTTAGGTCCCCCATCTGCACTCTCCAGGTTTAGGTCCCCCATCTGCACTCTCCAGGTTTAGGTCCCCCATCTGCACTCTCCAGGTTTAAGTCCCCCATCTGCACTCTCCAGGTTTAAGTCCTCCATCTGCACTCTCCAGGTTTAAGTCCTCCATCTGCACTCTCCAGGTTTAAGTCCCCCATCTGCACTCTCCAGGTTTAAGTCCTCCATCTGCACTCTCCAGGTTTAGGTCCCCCATCTGCACTCTCCAGGTTTAAGTCCCCCATCTGCACTCTCCAGGTTTAAGTCCTCCATCTGCACTCTCCAGGTTTAAGTCCTCCATCTGCACTCTCCAGGTTTAGGTCCTCCATCTGCACTCTCCAGGTTTAAGTCCTCCATCTGCACTCTCCAGGTTTAAGTCCCCCATCTGCACTCTCCAGGTTTAAGTCCTCCATCTGCACTCTCCAGGTTTAAGTCCTCCATCTGCACTCTCCAGGTTTAGGTCCTCCATCTGCACTCTCCAGGTTTAGGTCCCCCATCTGCACTCTCCAGGTTTAAGTCCTCCATCTGCACTCTCCAGGTTTAGGTTCCCCATCTGCACTCTCCAGGTTTAGGTCCCCCATCTGCACTCTCCAGGTTTAGGTCCCCCATCTGCACTCTCCAGGTTTAGGTCCCCCATCTGCACTCTCCAGGTTTAAGTCCTCCATCTGCACTCTCCAGGTTTAGGTTCCCCATCTGCACTCTCCAGGTTTAGGTCCTTTATCTGCACTCTCCAGGTTTAGGTCCTCCATCTGCACTCTCCAGGTTTAGGTCCTCCATCTGCACTCTCCAGGTTTAGGTCCTTTATCTGCACTCTCCAGGTTTAGGTCCTTTATCTGCACTCTCCAGGTTTAGGTCCCCCATCTGCGCTCTCCAGGTTTAGGTCCTTTATCTGCACTCTCCAGGTTTAGGTCCTTTATCTGCACTCTCCAGGTTTAGGTCCCCCATCTGCACTCTCCAGGTTTAGGTCCCCCATCTGCACTCTCCAGGTTTAGGTCTTCCATCTGCACTCTCCAGGTTTAGGTCCCCCATCTGCACTCTCCAGGTTTAGGTCCTCCATCTGCACTCTCCAGGTTTAGGTCCCCCATCTGCACTCTCCAGGTTTAGGTCCTCCATCTGCACTCTCCAGGTTTAGGTCCCCCATCTGCACTCTCCAGGTTTAGGTCTTCCATCTGCACTCTCCAGGTTTAGGTCCCCCATCTGCGCTCTCCAGGTTTAGGTCCTTTATCTGCACTCCCCAGGTTTAGGTCCCCCATCTGCACTCTCCAGGTTTAGGTCCCCCATCTGCGCTCTCCAGGTTTAGGTCCTTTATCTGCACTCCCCAGGTTTAGGTCCTCCATCGGCTTTCTGCAGTGTCAGGGTGAGGTCACATGACCGATCCCTCTCTGCACAGGAGAGAGCTGGCCGGCTTTATACTGAGATATATATGGAGGGACGGGCGGCTTTATGCAGGGTCAGGGTGAGGTCACATGACCGATCCTTCTCGGCACAGGAGAGAGGTGGCCGGCCCTTATACTGAGATATATATGGAGGGACGGGCGGCTTTATGCGGGGTCAGGGTGAGGTCACATGACCAATCTTAGTTGTGTGCTTCTCCCACAGGGCAGCAAGGAGCGCTACCATTGGCAGACGCAGAATGTGCGGCAGAGCGGCGTGGACGACATGGTCCTCCTCTCCAAGATCACGGAGGACGCCATCGTGGACAACCTGAAGAAGCGCTACATGGACGATTACATCTTCGTATCCTTTGCGGGGGTGCGCAACGAGGCTCTGTCCCCTGATTGGCCGGTTGGGCCTCTGCCTGCAGCGGGGATTGGCAGCCGCAGACAGGGGGCGGGAACTTTTGCCAGGAGCAACCGATTAGAGTTCACATCTTTAACTAAAGCGAGAAACCTGATTGGCTGTTCGAGGCAACTTCTCTTTCGCTCCCACATTGGTGCAGCTAGGCAGCCGAGGGTCATTGTGGTAATCAAGACAGGGGGCGGGAATTGTTGCCAGGAGCAACCAATCAGAGTTCACATCCTTAACTAAAGCCAGAAACCTGATTGGCTGTTCGGGGCAACGTCTCTTGCTTTCCCCCCATTGGTGCAGCAAGACAACCGAGGGTCATTAGTTGTGATAATCAAGATAGGTTGCGGGAACTGTTGCCAGGAGCAACCGATCAGAGTTTACATCCTTAACTAAAGCCAGAAACCTGATTGGCTGTTCGGGGCAACTTCTCTTGCGCAAGGTCATTCGTTGTAATCAAGACAGGGGCGGGAACTGTTGCCAGGAGCAACCGATCAGAGTTTACATGCTTAACTAAAGCCAGAAACCTGATTGGCTGTTCGGGGCAACTTCTCTTGCTTTCCCCCCATTGGTGCAGCAAGACAACCGAGGGTCATTAGTTGTGATAATCAAGATAGGTTGCGGGAACTGTTGCCAGGAGCAACCAATGAGAGTTCATATCTATAATTAAAGCGAGAAACCTGATTGGCTGTTCGGGGCAACTTCTCTTGCGCAAGGTCATTCCTTGTAATCAAGACAGGGGCGGGAACTGTTGCCAAGAGCAACCGATCAGAGTTTACATCCTTAACTAAAGCCAGAAACCTGATTGGCTGTTCGGGGCAACGTCTCTTGCGCAAGGTCATTCGTTGTAATCAAGACAGGGGCGGGAACTGTTGCCAAGAGCAACCGATCAGAGTTTACATCCTTAACTAAAGCGAGAAACCTGATTGGCTGTTCGGGGCAACTTCTCTTGCGCAAGGTCATTCCTTGTAATCAAGACAGGGGCGGGAACTGTTGCCAGGAGCAACCGATCAGAGTTTACATCCTGATTGGCTGTTCGGGGCAACGTCTCTTGCTTTCCCCCCATTGGTGAAGCAAGACAACCGAGGGTCATTAGTTGTAATCAAGACATGGGCGGGAACTGTTGCCAGGAGCAATCAATGAGAGTTCATACCTTTAATTAAAGCGAGAAACCTGATTGGCTGTTCGGGGCAACTTCTCTTGCGCTCCCCCACGGGTGCAGCAATGCAGCCGAGGGTTATTAGTTACCCTAAGCGCTGCATTCCGTTGTGGGCGGAGTTACGTATTAATGAACATGCCGCCGTTTTAGCTTCCTTAACACGATTCCGCGCAGACCTACATCGGGCCGGTGCTCATATCGGTCAACCCCTTTAAGCAGCTGCCGTACTTCACGGATAAGGAGATCGAGATGTACCAAGGGGCGGTGAGTGTCGGCTTTCAGGGCTGGTTTTGGATTGGTCCCAAACTTAAAGTGGACCAAAACCCACGCAGATCAACCCGGGAATCTGTATTTAAAATCGAGATGTTGACACCCCCCCAGGTCGCCCCATACACTTACCTTGGTTCCTGGTCCAATGGTGCAAGCTGCATCCCCGCTATCCCTCTAACAGAGCGGCTGGCCTTAGACAATTGTTAGATGACGTGACATAAGTGGCTCTGAGTGCGCTGATTGGACGAGCGGCTTCACATGCGCCGGCGGACCGGGAAGAGGAGGTAAAGTCGCGTCAGCCAAAGCTTACCACGTCCTCTATTCTAAGTATGTCTCACACCCTGCTTCGGAAATATTAATTACACGTGGGTTATGTCCAGTAGAGGGCGAACTTCTGCAGAGATGACTAGAAAAAAGAAGCCCCCCCCAGTCCATAAATACCTGGGACCTCCCACACATTCCCCAGATAAGTGTCTGCAGACGGCGAAGCAAGTCAAGAAGATGGCTGTCTATCTTTCCCTTGCAGGTAAGCTGGGTTTACACCCGACCACTTGTCCCTATTTCTGCCTGGACTTTAATTCTTAGTCCCTATGCCTCCCAGCCTTGGCTGTGAGTCCGGGTGAGGGTAGCTTACACCTTAGAGGTGTACTGTATAGGAGCTATACTCCTCTGTGAGACCCTATACAAAGGGTAGGCAGCCTCCAGGTTCGTGATCGTGGTATGGGATGCCCTGTCCGTTTTATTTTCCCTGCGCTACTTTAGGTAGTTTGGGACCCCCCCCCTCCGCTACTCCCCATCTTGGATTATAAGGGGGGGGGACCTATACCTCCATTTTGCGGATTGTGGTTCTTTCGCGGGCCAACGTGTGTGTGTGTGAGTGGGTTTTTGAGAATGATTGTGCGCACTTAGTTTCATTTTGCCAGGTCCGCACGGCTGTTGCTCTCAGCGGCGGCAGGCTGGCTTCCTAAAGAACGGGCCGGCTCCGCAGCATGGCTGGGAGCGCGGCCATTCCTTCTCTTCACTTTCAGTCAGGAGAGGGGGCGGGGCCGGGCGCTCGGCCTGCTGGTTGCGGCCCGCCCCCCTCCTTTGGCTCCCTTTGCGGTCCTCAGCCAATGGCTGGGTACCGCTGTCTCTAGCCATGGTTGGGAGGGGGCGGGGCCACGCGCGATCCGCGCTGGCCCGCCCTCCTTCTTCTCTCTGCTGCTGGATGGACGCCATTTCCTCCGGTTCTCTGTGAGTGCCCTGCGGGGCCTGTTCGTTTTTATTGGTACACTGCTGTTAACCTGTTAGGGGCTCTCGGCTCATGGAAGGTGTGTTTCTTGTGCTATATGCTTTGACTATATAGATATATGTTATATATTATCGGAGAATGAATGCTTTTATATGTATATAGCGCTTGGTGTGATTCTTATGGTACCTTATATTGTGTCTTTCAGGGGGAATACCTTACCTTAGATAAAAAGGGGTTTTTCCCTGGTCTTTAGGTCCCTCGCTCAAATTGGGGTCTATTCCTTGTCATTCACAAATCCTTCCACTAACGGACATGAAGGGGCATCCCAGGTAGCTTATTAGCGTAATTCCCACTGGTCATTGCGACTACCATAAAAAATCACCTTATGGAGGCTTCTCAGGCTACCGGGCTTGGGATCCCTTTGGGGCAACCCTGGCAGTGTGTGGTTTGTGGGGTATCCCTTGCGGGGGATAATGTGCTTATTTGTGTACTATGTTCACAGCAGGCCATTGAGCGGCAAACCGGGCCCCTGGCGTCTGGATCAGCGCCGCTGGCCTCATCACCTACGCCCCCACGCCTGGCTTTGACCCCAAGTGACACTGTCATTAGCGGGGAGTCGCAATCTGATGTATGTGCTAGATTGGCCAACATTGAGAAGATGATTGCTAGCTTTGCGGCCAGGTAGGCCGCAGCTAAGAGACGGCATTTGGCGCCTTTGATTAATATGATTATGACCCGTTTAACTTGGTCTGACTGTTCCCCGCTCGAAGAAGGGGGATTGTTTTCAGACGCTGAAGGCTCTGATGATCAGCAGTTCTTTGATGCTGATGCTGGGCCCCTCTCGTCAGGGGGTCCTCTTGTCGAGGGGAATGGTCCCTCAACAACAAGGTATTTCTTTCCATTTTGTCACAGGAGGGGGTTCCCGGAGGTGGATCTCTTTGCCTTCCGTCACAACCACAAGCTCCCTGCTTTTTTGTCTTGGTCTCAGGATCCTCTGGCTCTGGCAGGGGCTGCCATGTCCCTTGCCTGGAGGGATCTGGGTCTCCTGTACCTGTTTCCTCCCTTCTCCCTGGCAGGCAGGATGGTGTGCATGCTGGTTCAAGAGGATGTGCCATGCAATTCTGGTGGCTTCAAGGAGGCCAAGACAGGTGTGCTTCGCAGACGTCGTGCGGATGGCAGGCAATCGGTACTGGTTGCCTCTGTTTCCGGATCTGGTCACTCAAGGTCAGCTTTGTTGCCCCAATTTACAAACGCTGGATTGACGGCGTGGCTGCTGAAACCTCCATTTTAAAAGATGTAAGTTTGTCTGATGCCGTGATCCAGACACTTGTTGGGGCTAGGAAGAGGTCTTCCTCTAACATCTACTACAGGACTTGGCGGTCCTATATTGATTGGTGCGAGGCTAGGGCCTTGCCTTGTAGGGTGTTTTCGATTCCCAGGTTTTTGGAGTTTCTTCAATATGGTTTGGACCTGGGTTTTCAGCTTAGTACCTCGAAAGGACAGGTCTCCACCCTGGCGGTTTTCTTTCAAAGGTCTTTGGCTCTCCACCCTTTGGTTAAGACTTGTATTTGGTTCTGTCGGCTCTCCAGGGGCCTCCTTTTGAGCCGATGCAGGATGTTGCACTTTCCATTCTCACGCAAAAGGTTGCCTTTTGGTGGCTATTACCTCTGTTCGATGTGTTTCTGAGTTGGCGGCTCTGTCTATTCAGGCCCTTGCTTTGAAAGACCTCAGGACAAGGTGGTCTTCCGTTTTAAGCCAGATTTCCTACCTATAGTGGTCTCTGCCTTCCTTCTCGATCAGGATGTGGTTCTCCCTTCCTTGTGTCCTAAGCCTAGCTATGACAAGGAGAGGGCCCTGCACTCTTTGGATGTGTTCGTTGTGTGATGTACTATTTGGTGGCTAATTCTCTTTTCTGTAGGACGGACGCCTTGTTTGTGGTGCCCTCTGGGCCCAAGTAGGGCTTGGCGCCCGTCAAGTCTACCATTAGTAAATGGATATGTCTGGCCATTGTTGGGGCCGATACTGCCAAGGGTGAGGGATCCCCCTTTTTAGATCACTGCTCATTCTACTCGTGCTGTTGGGGCTTCCTGGGCTTTTCAGCACCAGGCTTCTGTTGAACAAGTTTGTAAGGCCGCTACTTGGTTTTCTGTTCATACCTTCCCAAGTTCTATAAGGTTGATGTGCGGGCCTCAGCGGATGCTGTTTTTGGCCGCAAAGTTCTGCAGGCTGCAGTGGTTTCATTTGTGCACTTTGCCTGTTGGGATCCCCGCCCTTTTTGGACACTGCTATTGGATGTCCCACGTGTAATGAATATTTACGAAGCAGGGTGTGAGACATACTTAGAATAATACCATTTTGTGACTACTCACCTGTAAAATGGGTATTATAAGTACCGTATATACTCGAGTATAAGCCGAGTTTTTCAGCCCACTTTTTGGGCTGAATAAAGCCGCCTCGGCTTATACTCGAGTCAGTGGCCGCTCTCACACACACTGACACTTACTGGCTGTTGCGCGCAGGTTGGTGGGAGGCGTTCATTGTTTCTATTGGACGCCGACCACATGGGGCACGCCCACCAACCGGCGCGCAACAACCAGGAAGTTCCTGCGCGCGTTTGTGAGAGCGGCGGAGGCAGTGGCGGCAGCGGAAGGAGCGGAGGTGGCCAGTGCGCGTTTGTAAGAGCGGCGGCGGAGGCAGTCGCGGAGGCATTGGCGGCAGCAGAGGGAACGGAGGTGGCCAGCACGCGTTTGTAAGAGTGGAGGCAGTGGCGGCGGCAGAGGGAACGGAGGTTGCCAGCGCGCAACAACAGGTAAGTGTGGGGGGGGACCACTGGGTTTTTTTTTATTTGTAATTGTTGTTAACTGTTAATGATGCCAAGTGAGCACACATATGATATCCAGGGCCTATAAGCAACACCAGCAGTAATAGTGTGGCAACCTGCATGTCTCAGGTCAGAGTGGCCATTATTAGGGCCACCTAGCCGGTCCCCCTTTTCATCCCTTGGACCCCTATACCTGAGTCCCTAATGGCTGCTGTCATCACATCCACAGCCTGCATTTCCCACCCTCGGCTTATACTCGAGTCAATAACTTTTTCCAGTTTTTTGTGGTAAAATTAGGTGCCTCGGCTTATATTCGGATCGACCTATACTCGAGTATATACGGTATGTCTCACACCCTGCTTCGCCCCACCCTGAGTTGTATCTTGGATCCTCTCTATGGTGAAACTTTTTTCTCATAGATTTTATTTGCTCTTCCTGGTCCCCTTACTGCTTTCTTATGCTGGGGAATGTGTGGGAGGTCCCAGGTATTTATGGGCCGGGAGGGGCTTCTTTTTTTAGTCATCTCTGCAGAAGTTCGCCCTCTGCTGGACATAACCCAAGTGTAATGAATATTTCCGACAAAATCCAAAGTGGAACCCAGGTTCAATCCCCCAGGGACCACATAAAGGAGCACAACCAATAGAAAATCCACGAAAAATGTATTGGAACAATCGTAAAAGACACACATTTAAAACCTACAATTATGACATATTAAAACATAACCCCTCTATTTGTCCTGAATAATTAGGCTGAATATTTCCGAAGCAGGGTGTGAGACATACTTATAATATCCATTTTACAGGTGAGTAATCACAAAATGGTATTTTCATTGTGTATCTGACAATCACGTGACTGCCAGTGGCCAATCGGGTTTGCCAGTTTTTAACTGAATGGTCGCTGGCAGTCACATGATCGGCTGCCATACAAGCTGCCTTACGTTGCTTCTTTTTATAAAGTGGACCAAAAGTCGATGAGCTTGGGTCTAGTGTGTAAAAGACTCCAGGGCTGGGTAAGTCCACCCCTGCTATGCGAAACCCCTAGAACCTCCCGTAGACTCACCTAATCCCTCCCTCCTTCGGCATCCCTCTAATCCACTGCTTAGCTGGAGGGAAGCTAAAAAGAGGAGGCGCCCGGCAACGGTGCCATTCAGCTTTGGTTGCTGGATTAAAGCAGACCGAAACCCCGGTAACCCAGCTTCCAGGGTCATCTAAACGACCTTAGTGGTGGGTTACAGCTGGTTCTGATTTGGGGTGCCCATCTCGGGAGACAATCCTGCTGGGGATGCGGCCGATTTGCCATTAACAGAGCTGTTTTAAAGCATTAAAGTGGACCAAAACCCATCATGGGATCTCAGACCCCAGGACAGGCCAACTCCCTCCCACTCAGTCGCCCAATATTCTTACCTTTTCCTTAAGCCCCCGGCGCAACCGGCATCACTCTCTTCCGTTCCCGGCAATGGTGCCATTCAGCTTTGGTTGCTGGACTAAAGCAGACCAAAACCCTGGCAAGCCAGCTCCAGAGTCGTCTATAAGACCTCAGTGGCGGGTTCCCATGTGGAGCCAAAGGGAGGCGAGTGATGCTGCGCGCCGCTCACAGGTGCGGCTAGGATTAAAGCAGACTGACTAACCGCAGCGTGGGCTCGAGGACAGGTAAGTGAGCTTGGTGACCTGGGGGGTTTCACACAGTGGGGCATCCCGAATCTGGATGCCCCGGCGGGACGAGTATGCTTGCCCTGGCGTCTCATAGACTCCAGGGTGGGTTTTGTCCACACTAAGGCAACTCCAGAGGGACAGACCGAAAACCCGGGATAATGAAAATCCCAGGTTTTGGTCCACTTTAAATAATGAAAATCCCGGGTTTTGGTCCACTTTAAATAGGCACGGCAAACGGCTCTGATTGGACGAGAGCCTGCGCATGCACAGTAGGACCAAGGGAAAGTACATGAGTTCGTATGGGGCGATCTGGGGAGTTTTGCACCCAAAACCTGGCTTTAGTTCCGCTTTAAGGTCTCCTTCAGTGTGCAGCTATAATTCTTTATCCTGGCAGAGGGTGGAGAGATTAGTTGCCCTTTTGCTTCTGGATTGGACTGCACGCTCCCTTCCTCCGGCCGCATGCAGAGTATTGATTGCTGGGTGTAGTTCACCTTTGATACCTGTTATCAGAGCCCAGAGCATGATGGGAAGGCAGGTGAGAGACAGGAAGTGAGTCAGCTGACACCGCACCTTCTGTGAAGTTGCTTCAGGGCCCAAATATCTCATCAACCTGAATGGGATAACCTATAAAACTTTCTGAGCCATCTGCCGACACCCAGTGGCCGCCTGCGGTACTGCACTATGCCACTGCACTGTAAAGTATGGGTTTCCCAACCTTTACCACCCACGCAGATTTCCCATTATACATTATATAGTGCTGACATATACCACAGCGCTGTACATAGAAGCAGTCACATGACCCCCTGTCCCTCAGAGCTCACACTCTAATGTCTCCCCCCACACTCACACACTGTTATTATACATTTATATAGCGCTGACATATACCACAGCGCTGTACATAGAAGCAGTCACATGACCTCCTGTCCCTCAGAGCTCACACTCTAATGTCTCCTCCGCACTCACACACTGTTATTATACATTTATATAGCGCTGACATATACCACAGCGCTGTACATAGAAGCAGTCACATGACCTCCTGCCCCTCAGAGCTCACACTCTAATGTCTCCTCCACACTCACACACTGTTATTATACATTTATATAGCGCTGACATATACCACAGCGCTGTATATAGAAGCAGTCACATGACCTCCTGTCCCTCAGAGCTCACACTCTAATTTCTCCTCCGCACTCACACACTGTTATTATACATTTATATAGCGCTGACATATACCACAGCGCTGTACATAGAAGCAGTCACATGACCCCCTGTCCCTCAGAGCTCACACTCTGTCTCCTCCACACTCACACACTGTTATTATACATTTATATAGCGCTGACATATACCACAGCGCTGTACATAGAAGCAGTCACATGACCTCCTGTCCCTCAGAGCTCACACTCTAATGTCTCCTCCACACTCACACACTGTTATTATACATTATATAGCGCTGACATATACCACAGCGCTGTACATAGAAGAAGTCACATGACTCCCTGTCCCTCAGAGCTCACACTCTAATGTCTCCTCCACACTCACACACTATTATACATTTATATAGCGCTGATATATACTGTAGAGCTGTGCTGGAATAACGTGATTGGTTGCGCTCCCCCGCAGGCTCAGTACGAGAACCCGCCGCACATCTACGCCCTGGCGGACACCATGTACCGCAACATGCTGATCGACGGCGAGAACCAGTGCGTCATTATCAGGTGAGTGCATGACGTTGTATATCGCCCCCCCGGAGGCGGGGAGTGACTGACTATAAGGCGGATATATGTGTATGTTATAACTGTCCTCTTGTTGCCATGGCAGCGGGGAGAGTGGAGCCGGGAAGACTGTGGCTGCCAAGTACATCATGGGCTACATCTCCAAAGTGTCCGGTGGAGGCCCCAAAGTGCAGGTAGAGCTGGGTTCTGGGTGCTGCCCCCCCCCCACCTCCGGGTTTTGCCTTTTGGGGTGTGTGTGACCGTGTTCTCCGTCTCGCCCACGCAGCACGTGAAGGACATTATCCTGAAGTCTAACCCCCTGCTTGAGGCTTTCGGGAACGCCAAGACTGTCCGGAATAACAACTCCAGCCGCTTTGTGAGTATAGGGGGGACAGGAAGTGGGCTGCGGGACAGGAAGTGGGCTGCAGTACAGGGCTGCGGAAATCGCAAAGCGGGCTGTGGGGACTGGAATGGGCTGCAGAACAGTGCTGCGGGACAGGAAGTGGGCTGCGGGACAGGAAGTGGGCTGCAGTACAGGGCTGCGGAAATCGCAAAGCGGGCTGTGGGGACTGGAATGGGCTGCAGAACAGTGCTGCGGGACAGGAAGTGGGCTGCGGGACAGGAAGTGGGCTGCAGTACAGGGCTGCGGAAATCGCAAAGCGGGCTGTGGGGACTGGAATGGGCTGCAGAACAGTGCTGCGGGACAGGAAGTGGGCTGCAGTACAGGGCTGCGGAAATCACAAAGCGGGCTGTGGGGACTGGAATGGGCTGCAGAACAGTGCTGCGGGACAGGAAGTGGGCTGCAGTACAGGGCTGCGGAAATCACAAAGCGGGCTGTGGGGACTGGAATGGGCTGCAGAACAGGGCTGCGGGACAGGAAGTGGGCTGCGGGACAGGAAGTGGGCTGCGGGATGTGGGCTGCGGCAATCCGAAAGCGGTCCGCGGGACAAAAAGCGGGCTGCGTGACAGGAATCGGGCTGCGTGACAGGAATCGGGCTACAATACAGCGGGGGGAAGTGGGCTGCAGAACAGGGCTGCGGGACAGGAAGTGGGCTGCAGGGACAGGAAGTGGGCTGCAGAACACTACTGCTGGGACTGAAAGTGGGCTGCAGAACAGGGTGCGGGCTGTGGACTGCGGGACAGGAAGCGGGCTGCGGGACAGGAAGCGGGCTGCGGGACAGGAAGCGGGCTGCGGGACAGGAAGCGGGCGGCTGCGGGACTGGAATCGGGCGGCTGCGGGACAGGAATCGGGCGGCTGCGGGACAGGAATCGGGCGGCTGCGGGACAGGAATCGGGCGGCTGCGGGACAGGAATCGGGCGGCTGGGGGACAGGAATCGGGCGGCTGCGGGACAAGATGCGGGCTGCGGGACAGGAATCGGGCTGAGGAACAGGAATCGGGCTGCGGGACAGGATGCAGGACAAGATGCGGGATAGGAAGCGGGCTGCAGGACAGGATGCAGGACAAGATGCGGGACAGGAAGCGGGCTGCAGGACAGGATGCAGGACAGGAAGCGGGCTGCGGGACAGGATGCAGGACAAGAAGCGGGCTGCGGGACAGGATGCAGGACAAGATGCGGGATAGGAAGCGGGCTGCAGGACAGGATGCAGGACAAGATGCGGGACAGGAAGCGGGCTGCAGGACAGGATGCAGGACAGGAAGCAGGCTGCGGGACAGGATGCAGGACAAGAAGCAGGCTGCGGGACAGGATGCAGGACAAGATGCGGGACAGGAAGCGGGCTGCGGGACAGGATGCAGGACAAGATGCGGGACAGGAAGCGGGCTGCGGGACAGGATGCAGGACAAGATGCGGGACAGGAAGCGGGCTGCGGGACAGGAATCGGGCTGCGGGACAGGAATCGGGCGGCTGCGGGACAGGAATCGGGCGGCTGGGGGAAAGGAATCGGGCGGCTGGGGGAAAGGAATCGGGCGGCTGGGGGAAAGGAATCGGGCGGCTGGGGGACAGGAATCGGGCTGCGGGACAGGATGCAGGACAAGATGCGGGACAGGAAGCGGGCTGCAGGACAGGATGCAGGACAAGATGCGGGACAGGAAGCGGGCTGCGGGACAGGATGCAGGACAAGAAGCGGGCTGCGGGACAGGATGCAGGACAAGAAGCGGGCTGCGGGACAGGATGCAGGACAGGAAGCGGGCTGCAGGCAGGATGCAGGACAAGATGCGGGACAGGAAGTGGGCTACGAGACAGCGGGGGGCGCTCTGCGGCGGGACTCAATCGGCTGTATCATTTTTCTGTTACTTCTTCTTTAGGGAAAGTATTTTGAAATTCAGTTCAGCCGCGGGGGGGAGCCGGACGGCGGGAAGATCTCCAATTTCCTGCTGGAGAAATCCCGAGTGGTCAGTCAGAATACGGGCGAGAGGAACTTCCACATCTTCTATCAGGTGAGGTGTGCGAGTAATGTGAGGAGCAGGGCGCGTGTATGTGTGCAACCTGAGGAGCGGACCATGGGTTTGTGTGCGAGTATCTGAGGATTGTGCTGTGCGAGTATCTGAGGATTGTGCTGTGCGAGTATCTGAGGATTGTGCTGTGCGAGTATCCAAGGAGCAGAGGCCAATGGTGTGCGAGTATCTGAGGAGCGGGCCAGTTGTGTGCGAGCATCTGAGGAGCGGGCCAATCATTTGCAAGCATCTGAAGAGTGGGCCATTCATGTGCGAGTATCCGAGGAGCAAGCTGTTTGTGTACGAGTATCTGAGGAGCGGGACAATTGTGTGCGAGTATCTGAGGAACAGGCCAGTCGTGTGCGAGTATTTAAGGAGCAGGCAGATTGTGTGCGAGTATCTGAGGAGCAGGCTGTTTGTGTGCGAGTATCTGAGGAGTGGGTTAATCATGTGCGAGTATCCGAGGAGCAAACCGTTTTTGTGCGAGTATCTGAGGAGCAGGCTGATTGTGTGCGAGTATCTGAGGATCAGGCAGATTGTGTGTGAATATCTGAGGAGCAGGCTGTTTGTGTGCGAGTATCTGAGGAGTGGGCCAATCATGTGCGAGTATCCGAGGAGCAAACCGTTTGTGTGCGAGTATCTGAGGAGCAGGCTGATTGTGTGCATGTATCTGAGGAGCGGACCAGTTGTGTGCGAGTATCTGAGGAGCAGGCCAGTTCTGTTATTGATCTGGGGAGCGTGCTGTGCGAGTATCTGAGGAGCAAGCTAATGATGTGCGAGTATCTGAGGAGCGGGCCGATTGTCTGCGGAGAGGGGTGATTGTGTGCAAGTATCTAAGGAGCAGGCCAGTTGCGTTTGAGTGATCTGAGGAATGTACTGTGCGAGGATCTGAGGAGCAGGCCGATTGTCTGCGAGTATCTGAGAAGCAGGCCGATTATGTGCAAGTATCTGAGCAGCGGGCCAGTTGTGTTTTTGTGAACTGAGGACTGTGCTGTGCGAGTATCTGAGGAGCAGGATGATTGTGTGCGAGTATCTGAAGAGCGTTCTGTGCGTGCGACTATTTGAGGAGCAAAGGCCATTTGCGTGCGACTGTCTGACGAACAGGCCAGTTGTGCGCGCAAGTTTCTTAGAAGCAGAGGCGGATTATGTGCGAGTATCTGAGGAGCAGGCAGATTGTGTGCAAGTATCTGAGAAGCAGGCCAGTTGTGTTGTGTGCGAGTATCCAAGGAGCGGAGGCCGATTGTGTGCGAGTAATACCTTTAATATTCTTCACGATTGGGTTACTCACAGCCAGGTGACACTGTTGCAGAGAGGAAGTCTTGTAACGAGCCTTTTTCCGGCCTATATATACCTGGTACCTCCCATTTATCACCAGTGTTTTTCTCTCTGCATGGCGACAAGACAAAAGAATGAAGTCTCCTGCTTGCAGGTAGCAAGGTCTTACCCCGGCACCCCCCTTTTGGTCTTTTTCTGCCCGGTTTTGATTGTTTGTACCTTTGTGGTTTAATGGAAGCCTCCCAGCCTAGGCTGCTCACTGGGCAATTGGTAGACGGCACTATAGGTGCCTAGGAGCTTATCTCCTCCGCTCGACCCCCTGTTTTGGGGGCAATGCGGCTGTCCGGCATGGTGATCCGGATTTGGGATGCCCCTGTCCCGAGGTTCCCCTTGGCCCCTTGCTCTCCCGTTACGGTCCCTTCTCCCTTCACTGGGGGGGGGGGGGGGTAGAGGGATGTGTATTGCATGTGTGTTTTCACTGTATGTTTATATTTCATGTGTGTTTTTACTTATTAACACTTGTCAGGCTGCACCGCAAACAAGAGTGCACTTGGCCTGACTAATCCTCCTTATAGGGCACATTGTTATCCTCTGGCAGTTTTGTCTCTTTAAGCGGCTGCTGGCCTGCATGGCCAGAGTTTTGGGTCAGCTTTAAAGGCGGCCGGGGCGGGCCGTGCTGTGGCAGGCTTGCTTTTGGCTGCCTGCGCCTTTTCCTGGTGATTACAGGTCCCCTCCCCCTCCCCCCTTGTCTCCTCTTTTTAAACGGCCGCCGTTTGTCCCTTCCTTTACTGAGGGTGTTGTGCGCCCTCTTGTTTTGCGGCCGCCGTCTGGCGGGCTGCACTGTTTAGATCTGGAAGGGGGCGGGCCCCGGATGACGTCAGAGGTGGGGGCGTGGTGGCGGCGGCGGCTGCGTCATGCGACCCGGCCCCAGCCGCACTTCCTTCCTGTTATTAGGAGGACACGTGCGGGGCTCTCAGCCGCATATGTGTCTGGCTGCTACTGCTGCTACCGGCCGCTCTGTCACTGCTACCGTTGCTGCCGCTCTACTACTACTACTGCTGCTGCTGCTGCTGCTGCTGCCACTTCAGGCTGCTACTGTTGCCATTCCTGAACATTGCTGCCATTTTTTCCTACCATTACTACTGGTCGGGTGCCTAGGCGTTTCAGCCTTAGTTTGGCAGGTAAGCGGCCTCACCTCGCGTGGGGCCGTCTATTTTTTTTATTATGACTGACCTTTATGTTAAAAAAAAAAAAAAAAAAAAAGGGGATATATAGATATATATATATATATTTAATAGAAAAGGAGGAAAAACAGAGGGCAAATTTCTTTTGCTTCTTTAAAGCACTCTGGTGCTGTGCATTATCATGTGTTACTTGTTGCATGAATGTTGTATTGCATGCTGCCATTTGTTTCTGGGGGTCTTACTGTTGGTTTTTCTTCCCCCACAGATCCTGGGATTCCCTCAATAAAGTGGCCTCCCGGTTCTATTTTACCTGGCTAGTCCTTTTTCTCTAAATTGGGACATATTTATATATTTATATATATATATATATACATATATATATAAAAAAAAAAAATATATATATATATATATTTATTTATACAATTATTTTAAGGGGATCTTTATTATAAATTAAATCCTCCCTCCCGGGACATTAACATAAAGGGGCATCCCGGGTGGCTTATGCCTTAAACCCAGGGTTTTGCGAATACCATAAATCACCATATGGAGGCTTCCGATAATACCGGAAATGGTTCTTCTGGGCCATCCAGGGTGTGTGGAGGCTGTGGGACTCCGCTCCCAGGCGATGATGTTATATTATGCATTCCTTGTGCAAGGCAGAATATTGCGCGTCGTTCGTTGAATTTAGATCCGCCTGAGGCTGTCACCCTGCCAAAGGGTCAGTTGTTTAATGTGCCTCAGCCGCGTTTGGTTTTTCCCAGACAACAACACTTTGAGAGGGTTGTGCTTAAGGAATGGGAACATCCCACGCAGTTATCTGGAATTCCTTCCAGTTGGGAGAAACGTTATCCTTTTCCGCCAGAATTGGTGAAGCTTTGGTCAGTACCTCCTGACGTCGATACCCCTGTGCTAGGGCTCTCCAGCACGGCTATGGTGCAGTCTTCTGAGACCACTGCCCTTAAGGATGGTGAGGATCGTCGGATTGACCAGTATGCTCGCCATGGTTTTATTAGTGCTGGATCAACGATGCGCCCGGTGTGTGCTTCGGCGCTTCTTCTGTTGGCGGTTAGATCTGTTATTCAGGATCTGTGTGTGGATCTTGATCCCACTTGTAAGGAGTTTACTGCTCTCAAGCAGTGTGAGTCTTTTGTTTCCTATGCTCTGTCCGCTCAGGACGATGCGCTGGCTATGAGTAGCAGAACAGCGGCAATGCTGGTGGCTATTCGTCGGTCAGTGTGGCTGCGCCAGTGGTCAGCGGACTTAGCTTCTAAAAAGGTGCTCACAGCTCTCCCCTTTTTGGGCTTGCGGCTGTTTGGTGATAAAATTGATTCAGTTGCAAAGGGTGGTAAAATGCCGCAACGCAAGAGGCCTCGTCGTCCCTTTCGGGGGCAAGTACTGTTAGGCCCTCCTTTTGGGGATTCAGAGAGGGTAGGGGGGCTTCCTTTCCCGCTACCAGAGGTGCAGGTTGGACTCTGGGGAGGGGCCGTGGCTGTCCCACTCAGTCCTGGGGCACCAAGCCCAAGCCTGCTGGTAAGCCCGCTCAGCAATGAGGGGCTGCGCTCACCCGTCCGGGTGGGGGGACGATTGCGACACTTCTCCCAGGTTTGGGACCTGGAGGTTCCGGACAGATGGATCCGGGAGGTAGTGTCGTCCGGTTACAAGCTGGAATTCGAGTCTCGCCCTCCTTCACGGTTCTTTCGGTCTCGGGTGCCCATCGATCCTTTGGCCGCACAGGGGCTCCTGGCGTCGGTAAAGAATCTGTTAGAAATGGCGGTCATCCGGCCGGTGCCGCGCTTAGAGATGGACCTCGGTTTCTACTCCAATCTTTTCGCAGTCCCCAAAAAGGACGGGTCGGTTCGTCCCGTCCTGGACCTGAAATTACTCAACAAGTTCATCCGTTTTCGGAAGTTTCGCATGGAAACTTTGCGTACGGCCGTCGGTTCCCTTTGGCAGGGGGACTTCATGACGTCCATAGACATCAAGGATGCTTATCTTCATGTTCCCATCTGCCAGGCTCATCAACGTTTTCTTCGATTCGTGATGAAAGATCAGCATTTTCAATTCGTGGCACTTCCGTTTGGCCTTACCTTGGCTCCAAGAGTATTCACCAAGGTGCTGGCAGGGGTGATGGCCATTTTCAGATCTCGGGGCATTCGTGTCGTACCTTATTTGGACGACCTTCTTATCATGGCTCCGTCACTCAATCAATCGGAGACAGACACCAGGATGGTGGTCTCCACGCTGGAAAGCTTTGGTTGGGTGATCAACTTCTCCAAGTCCTCCCTCGCTCCGGCCAGGGTGGTGTCTTTTCTGGGGATGCAGTTGGACTCTCATCTACACAGAGTGTTTCTCCCCCAGTCCAAAATTCATCTGATTCAGGAGTTGGCTCGGGTCCTACTTTCCAATCCTCGGCCGTCCATCCGTCTGGGGATGAGGCTGGTAGGGTTGATGGTTGCCTCCTTCGAGGCAGTTCCTTTTGCTCAATTTCACACGAGGACACTTCAGCTTTATCTGTTGGCGTCTTGGGACCGGCAGCCTCGGTCGCTGGATCAGCCCTTCCAGTTGTCCTCCCGGGTCCGGCAGTCCCTCCAATGGTGGTTGGTCTCGACCAATCTTGTGAAGGGCAGGTCTTTCCTGACCCCCCTTTGGGAAATTGTCACCATGGACGCCAGTCTTTCGGGATGGGGCGGATTCTGGAAGGAGCTTCAGTTCCAGGGGCAGTGGGGACCTCAAGAGGCCCACTCACCCATGTTCTAGAACTGAGAGCCATCCGTCGGGTTCTTGCTTTCCTGACTCAACACGTTCTGGGCCTTCCGGTCCAGGTGCGTTCAGACAATCGAACAGCGGTTGCTTACATCAATCATCAAGGAGGGGCTCGCAGTCTGAGTGCTCTCAGAGAGGTGTCCCTGATCCTGACCTGGGCAGAGGCCCATGTTCCTTGTCTCTCGGCGGTATACATTTCAGGAGTGGAGAACCAGGAAGCGGACCGGTTGAGCAGGGGCGCTCCCCGTCTGGGAGAATGGGCTCTCCATCCTCAGGTTTTTCGCTCACTGTGTCTCCGATGGGGGACACCGGAGGTGGACCTGTTTGCCTCTCGTCACAATCACAGGCTCCCGAACTTCGTGTCGCTCTCCCAGGATCCTCTGGCTCTGGCAGTGGACGCCATGTCCCTGAGCTGGGGGGATCTGGGGTTTCTATACCTGTTTCCTCCGATACCCATGCTGGGCAGGGTGGTTCGGAAGTTGGCTCTGGAAAGGGTGTCCGCCGTTCTCGTGGCCCCAAGGTGGCCAAGGCGTGTGTGGTTCGCAGACATCGTTTGGCTGGCAGTGGACCAGTTCGTTCTGCCTCTTCGGCCCGATCTGCTCACTCAGGGTCGGTTGTGTTACCCCAATTTACCAGCGCTGGGTTTGACGGCCTGGCTGCTGAAACCTCCATCTTGAAGGAGGAGGGTCTTTCTGACTCAGTCGTTAAGACTCTGATCAGTGCCCGGAAGAGGTCTTCTTCTATCATCTATTTTAGGATTTGGAAAGCCTATATCGCTTGGTGTGAGATGAGATCTTTTCCTTGTAGGGTCTTTTCGGTCTCCAGGATTCGGCGTGTCTCGGAGTTGGCGGCCTTGTCTATCCAGGCGCCTTACTTTGAGAGGCATCAGGATAAAGTGGTCTTTCGGTTTAAACCAGACTTTCTTCCTAAGGTTGTTTCTGCTTTTCATTTGAATCAGGATATTGTTCTTCCCTCCTTGTGTCCTAAGCCTAAGAATGACAAAGAGAGGGTTTTGCATTGTTTGGATGTAGTACGCTGTGTTAAAGTGGACCAACACCGGGGAATCTATAAGATTCCCGGGCCGATCACCTCCCTCCCCGCGGGACATCCGAGATCGGGATGTCCCGCGGGGTGAAACCCCCCAAACTCCCTCGCGCCCCTCTAGACGTGCCCGCGCCGGCCGTCTGTGAATGGCCGGCGCGGGCACGCGCGCGTCAAGAGGGACGCGCGGGAGGCGGCGGTGGAGGAGCCGCTTGTCCGCGGCTTGTCCGTCGGCGCAGGGGAGAGGTGAGTTCGGGGGGTTCCGAATCCTTTATATGGTGAAGCTTTTATTTATTTTGAGGTTACCGTTAAATTACTGGTACCTTGTCTTTCTGCTTTTTAAATCACTGGTGATAAGTGGGAGGTACCAGGTATATATAGGCCGGAAGGGGGCTCGTTACAAGACTTCCTCTCTGCAACAGCGTCACCTGGCGGTGAGTAACCCAATCGTGAAGAATATTAAAGGTGAAGCGGGGTGTGTGGCACACTGACAATATCCATTTTTCAGGTGAGTATTTCACAAAATGTTATTTTTCTGGTTACATAGCACAAGCTCTTCCTTTTATTATACAGTGTGCCATTGTTGTATAATAACTATGTGCTTGTCTCACTCCTGTACTTCTTCCTTGTACATCGCCGCGGAATACGATGGCGCTTTATAAACAAATAATAACAATAATAATAATGTTACAGCTGTTGGAAGGTGCCACAGCAGAGGATCGGGAGAATCTGGGTGTGACCTCTCCGGACTATTACTTCTACCTCAACCAATCAGCGGTGTACAATGTGGACAGCGTCAGCGACAAGGAGGATTTTGCGGAGACCATGGTTAGTGCAGGGTTCACTGTGGGACATAGCAATCACTAATGGAAGTAATCAGTGGGAGAGGGTTAGCTCCAGGGGACACAGCAATCACTAATGGAAGTAATCAGTGGTGAGGGTTAGCTCCCGGGACACAGCAATCACTAATGGAAGTAATCAGTGGTGAGGGTTAGCTCCCGGGGACACAGCAATCACTAATGGAAGTAATCAGTGGATGAGGGTTAGCTCTCGGGGACACAGCAATCACTAATGGAAGTAATCAGTGGATGAGGGTTAGCTCCCGGGGACACAGCAATCACTAATGGAAGTAATCAGTGGTGAGGGTTAGCTCTCGGGGACACAGCAATCACTAATGGAAATAATCAGTGTGTGAGGGTTAGCTCCCGGGGACACAGCAATCACTAATGGAAGTAATCAGTGGTGAGGGTTAGCCCCCGGGGACACAGCAATCACTAATGGAAGTAATCAGTGGTGAGGGTTAGCTCCCGGGACACAGCAATCACTAATGGAAGTAATCAGTGTGTGAGGGTTAGCTCTCGGGGACACAGCAATCACTAATGGAAGTAATCAGTGGTGAGGGTTAGCTCTCGGGGACACAGCAATCACTAATGGAAGTAATCGGTGTGTGAGGGTTAGCTCCCGGGACACAGCAATCACTAATGGAAGTAATCAGTGTGTGAGGGTTAGCTCCCGGGGACACAGCAATCACTAATGGAAGTAATCAGTGGATGAGGGTTAGCTCCCGGGGACACAGCAATCACTAATGGAAGTAATCAGTGGTGAGGGTTAGCTCTCGGGGACACAGCAATCACTAATGGAAGTAATCAGTGTGTGAGGGTTAGCTCCCGGGGACACAGCAATCACTAATGGAAGTAATCAGTGGTGAGGGTTAGCCCCCGGGGACACAGCAATCACTAATGGAAGTAATCAGTGGTGAGGGTTAGCTCTCGGGCACACAGCAATCACTAATGGAAGTAATCAGTGGTGAGGGTTAGCTCCCCGGGACACAGCAATCACTAATGGAAGTAATCAGTGTGTGAGGGTTAGCTCCCGGGGACACAGCAATCACTAATGGAAGTAATCAGTGGTGAGGGTTAGCCCCCGGGGACACAGCAATCACTAATGGAAGTAATCAGTGGTGAGGGTTAGCTCTCGGGCACACAGCAATCACTAATGGAAGTAATCAGTGGTGAGGGTTAGCTCCCAGGACACAGCAATCACTAATGGAAGTAATCAGTGTGTGAGGGTTAGCTCCCGGGACACAGCAATCACTAATGGAAGTAATCAGTGTGTGAGGGTTAGCTCCCGGGACACAGCAATCACTAATGGAAGTAATCAGTGTGTGAGGGTTAGCTCCCGGGACACAGCAATCACTAATGGAAGTAATCAGTGTGTGAGGGTTAGCTCCCGGGACACAGCAATCACTAATGGAAGTAATCAGTGTGTGAGGGTTAGCTCCCGGGACACAGCAATCACTAATGGAAGTAATCAGTGTGTGAGGGTTAGCTCCCGGGACACAGCAATCACTAATGGAAGTAATCAGTGGTGAGGGTTAGCTCCCGGGACACAGCAATCACTAATGGAAGTAATCAGTGGTGAGGGTTAGCCCCCGGGGACACAGCAATCACTAATGGAAGTAATCAGTGGGTAAGGGGTTAGCTCCCGGGGACACAGCAATCACTAATGGAAGTAATCAGTGGGTGAGGGTTAGCTCCCGGGGACACAGCAATCACTAATGGAAGTAATCGGTGTGTGAGGGTTAGCTCCCGGGACACAGCAATCACTAATGGAAGTAATCGGTGTGTGAGGGTTAGCTCCCGGGACACAGCAATCACTAATGGAAGTAATCAGTGTGTGAGGGTTAGCTCCCGGGACACAGCAATCACTAATGGAAGTAATCAGTGGTGAGGGTTAGCCCCCGGGGACACAGCAATCACTAATGGAAGTAATCAGTGGGTAAGGGGTTAGCTCCCGGGGACACAGCAATCACTAATGGAAGTAATCAATGGTGAGGGTTGGAAGGAGGAGTTTGCGGAGACCATGGTTAGTGCAGAGTTCACTGTGGGACACAGCAATCACTAATGGAAGTATCACTGTGGGACACAGCAATCACTAATGGAAGTATCACTGTGGGACACAGCAATCACTAATGGAAGTATCACTGTGGGAGACAGCAATCACTAATGGAAGTATCACTGGGGGACACAGCAATCACTTATGGAAGTAATCAGTGGTGAGGGTTAGCTCCCGGGGACACAGCAATCACTAATGGAAGTAATCAGTGGGTGAGGGGTTAGCTCCCGGGGACACAGCAATCACTAATGGAAGTAATCAATGGTGAGGGTTGGAAGGAGGAGTTTGCGGAGACCATGGTTAGTGCTGAGTTCACTGTGGGACACAGCAATCACTAATGGAAGTATCACTGTGGGACACAGCAATCAACCATAAAGCAGGTCGCCTAGGCCTTGCCCTGAGCTTTGCTTCAAAATAGGACCCCAGTTATCACATATAGGTTACAGGGGAGCCCAGGCTCTATTTAGCCTATATTGTGTCTGGGCCCCACATAACCTGTAATGTGGTGTCTGGGGCCCCTTCAGTTTCCTATATAGTCTGGATACTAAGGTAAGCCTGGTTGCCTTGGGGCCAAGGGCTCAGTTCTAACTAGGGCCCCTGCCATCACATAGGTTATTGATGTTTGGAGGTCCAAATAATCCAGCTGTAGATCCTGAGCAGGGCCACCAAGTGTCCCTCTGATATTAGGGAGGGTCTTGTTTCCCACTTTCTGCTTTGTATGGCTCTAACCCCTCTCTTTGCCCTTTGTACAGGCGGCGATGGACGTGGTGGGGCTCACCCACGAGGAGCAGGCCAGCGTGCTGCAGATAGTGGCGGGAATCCTCCATCTTGGGAATATCGCCTTCAGGGAGAACGGAAACTACGCCGTGGTGGAGAGCGCTGACTGTGAGTGTTTGGGGGGATGGAGGCCCTTCTGTGTGCTTTAGGGGGCCCATTACCCTGTGGCTGAACTTCTGTATGGCCACTGTCGTGGTATGGCGGCATCATGTGACCTCTGGCCATAGTATTCCATTACTGTCGTGGTATGGCGGCATCATGTGACCTCTGGCCGTAGTACTCCATCACTGTCGTGGTATGGCGGTATCATGTGACCTCTGGCCATAGTACTCCATCACTGCCGTGGCATCATGTGACCTCTGGCCATAGTACTCCATCACTGCCGTGGCATCATGTGACCTCTGGCTGGACTTCTTTATGGCCACTGTCGTGGTATGGCGGCGTCATGTGACCCCTACGTTTCTGCTCTGTCTCCCCAGTCTTGGCCTTCCCATCTTACCTGTTGGGCATCGACCAGACACGTCTGCAGGAGAAGCTCACCAGCCGCAAGATGGACAGTAAATGGGGTGGCAAGTCGGAGGTCATTGATGTGACGCTGAACGTGGAGCAGGCGTGCTTCACCCGCGACGCCCTCTCCAAAGCCCTCTACACCCGACTCTTTGACTTCCTGGTGCAGGTAAGTCGCGCGCGCTCTCTACTTGTCAACGGGTGCAGTGGGCCCAAGTGTGACGCCTGAGCCACATATGTTAAAGTGGACCAACACCCAGGATTTTGACTATCCTGGGTCTTGGTCCATTTCGGTGGGGCACCCCCGATCGGGGTGCCCCGCTGTGTGAAACCCCCCCTAACCCCCCGAATAACTCACCTCTCCCCGCTCCCAGCGCCAACGTACAAGGAACGTCTAAGCGGCGGCCGCCGCCGCCGCCTCCCTCGCGTCACTTTTGAAGCGCGCGCGCCCGCGCCGGCCATTCGCAGACGGCCGGCGCGGGCGCGCGCACGCCTACAGGGGCGCGAGGGAGGCGGCGGCGGCCGGCCGCCGCCGAAGATAAGGTAGGTGAGTTGGGGTGTTTGGGGGGGTTTCACCCCGCGGGACATCCCGATCTCGGATGTCCCGCGGGGTGGGGGGTGATCGGCCCGGGAATCTTATAGATTCCCGGGCCGATCACCCGTGGGTGTTGGTCCACTTTAATCTTACTCATAGCATTCACTGGGGTCACAATGTTGCCCAATTTACCTTAACTAGGGTCATCCTGGGTTTTGATCCTTGTCCCCAAACCACGCCATTCACAAATGCCTGCCTCAAGCATGTGTCCTGCTAAAGGTAAAGTGGAGAAGCGGCTGCTGCTCGCGCATGGGCTGTTGGACCTGGGGAGAAGGTGAGTATCCCGAGCCACCTGGGGGGGGGCACACAGCGGGGCGTTCTTATTCTGGATGTCCTACGGGGAAGGATTCCAGGGCCGATGGCTGTGGGTTTATATATAGATTCCAGGGTCTATGGCTGTGGGTTTTGCTCCATAAATGCCTGGCTTGAGCATGCGTCCTGCTAAAGGGATAGCGGGGGTGCGGCTGCTGCTTGCGCATGATCCTTTAGAGCAGTGGCGGCGCATTCTTTTTTAGTTTAGGGGCCACATTGTCGTATTGTTCTACTTCAAGGGGCCGCAAAAAATGTAAACTGTGAATGCCCTTGTGTGTATGCAAAGGTGAGGTGGGTGAAATAATTGGAAGAGGTAAGGTGACCAGAGGTTGGGTAGAGGTGAGGTGAGAAGTGGGCGAGGGTAAGGCAGGGAAAGGTCATTTCAGCAGAGGTGATGTGGGCAGGGAGATGGGCAGAAGTGAGATGGTAAGAAAAGCAATGGACAGAGGTGAGGTGGGTAGAGGGGAGATAGGAAGAGGTGGGTGGGAAGGAGCTGGCAGAGGTAAGGCAGGGAGAGGGTAATTGAGGTGAGGTGGGCAGAGCTGAGTCAGGAGGTGAGGTGAGGTAGGAAGAGAAGTGATGGATAGGGGTTAGGTGGATAGAGATAGGTAGAGGTGAGGAGAACTGAGCAGTGGTGAGATAGTAAGAGAAGCGATGGATGGAGATGAGATGGATAGACATAGGTAGAGGTGAGGGCAGTTGGAGGTAAGCAACGGAGTGGAGAACTGAGCAGAGGTGAGATAGTAAGAGAAGGGATGGATAGAGGTGAGGTGGTAAGGGGTAGATAGAGATGGGTTGAGGGGAGTGGAGCGGAGGTCGAATGGGACAAGGCGGATAGAGGCAATAGAGGTAGACACGGGTAAAACGAGAACGGGTAGGGATGAAAGAGGTGGGCAAAGGTGAGGTGGGTAGAAGGGAGATAGGAAGAGGCGGTGGGAAGCATTGGTCAGAAGTAAGGCAGGGAGAGGAGAATTGAGAAGAGGTGAGGCAGGAAGAGTTGAGTAGAGGTTAGATAGTAAGAGAAGTGATGGGTAGAGATGAGGTGGATAGAGAAAGGTAAAGGTAAGGGGTATAGGTAAAGGTAGAGGTATATATATATTGTGTTATATTATATGTGCATTATTTCCTCTGAATCAGCCAGCTCCGGATTAAAATCATAATAAACAGCATAATAACAGGTAAACATTCACAGATTCCACATTCATCCAAGTTACCTATATACATCAATAATATTAGTGGTTTAATAATAATTCATTAATAATTGAGATCATAAACATTTTATTCCTCTGGAAGCTTCTTACATGGACACTGGGAAGGTAAGTTGCCAGGAAGTGGATGGAAACATGCCATGGAGACGCAGAGCTCCATCCTTACACAGAATTGTTACGCATTAAACAAAAGTACTCGTTCTAGGTCATGTGTACTGCTATTAATGTATATTAGGTCCCAAACCCTGTATAACTCTCCTGTTATGTTGCAGGCAGTGAATAAAGCCATGCGGAAGGACATGGAGGAGTATAATATCGGTGTGTTGGATATTTATGGATTTGAGATCTTTCAGGTGAGTGAACTAGTTGCACAGTGTGGCTGCACCATAGACAGGAAAAATACAATTCTGTGAAACTCACCTGTAGAATTGTTTTTGAGTATATTCAGTCCAGGTCATCCCAGAAGTAATGACAGTTGGGTTAACCGCCACCATCTGCAAGATCCAGAGCTGTAACTCCTCCTGGCCCCCTATAAAATGGGCTGTCTCAATAGAATTCCCAGAGTGTCAAAAAGCAGTAAAAGTAGACAGGCCGGGAGGCCAAGAAACCATGTTGACTCACATAGCTTCAGCATGTACTCTCTCCAACAAACGCTAAGGACAACGGTCCAATATAAAAGGTAATCACCATAAAAGGCAAACAAGAGATAATGAACCAAGGGCGGGGTGGGACGACATGGACTGGATATACTCAAAAACAATTCTACAGGTGAGTTTCACAGAATTGTATTTTTCACTATATCCAGTCCAGGTCATCCCAGAAGTAATGACAGTTGGGACATCCAAAAGCAGTGTCCATCAGGGCGGGATCCCCAGTGCGGAACAGCATGTAGTTCATTTCACTACCGCCTGATGCACCTTTCGGCCAAAAGCAGCGTCAGCTGAGGCCCCAACATCAGCCTTGTAAAACTTAGTAAAGGTGAACAGAAGACCAGGTAGCGGCCTTACAAACTTGTTCAACAGAGGCCTGGTGCTGAAAAGCCCAAGAAGCACCAATAGCTCTGGTAGAATGAGTTGTAACACGAAAAGGGGGATCCTTCCCCTTGGCAGAGTAAGCTTGCACCACCGCCTGTCTAATCCACTTACTGAGAGTGGACTTTGCCGGAGGCAAACCCTTTCTAGAACCTGCAGTGAGAACAAAGAGAGAATCTGACTTCCTGAAGGATTCAGTCGCAACCAGGTAGTACTTAATGGCTCTGACCACATCCAAGGCATGGAGGGTCCTTTCCTTAGAATTAGACAGTTCTGGACACAGGGAAGGCAAAACAACTTCCTCATTAAGATGAAAGGGAGAAACGACCTTAGGCAAAAAATCAGGTTTGAAGTGAAAAACCACCTTATCCTTATGCCTCTCAAAGTAAGGAGGCTTCATACAAAGAGCGGCCAGTTCTGACACCCGGCGCACCGAGGTGATAGCTACCAAAAAAAACACCTTTAGGGTCAGGATAGACAATGCAGCATCGCACAAAGGCTCAAAGGAAGGACCCTGGAGAGCAGAAAGCACCAAATTCAAATCCCACAACGGTAATACAGGCTTACGAGGTGGACGTACATGGGTAACTCCTTGGAAAAAAGTCCTTATCAGCCTATGATTGGCAAAAGATCTTTGGAAAAAGATGGCCAAGGCCGAGACCTGGCCCTTGAGGGTGCCCAGCTGTAGACCCAAGTCTAAGCCGTGTTGTAAAAATTCCAAAATCCTGGAGATAGAAAAAGTGTGACAAGGGAAACTCTTGGATTCACACCAAGAAATGTAGGCATGCCAAACTATGTAGTAAATCATGGAAGAAGATTTCTTCCACGCCTGAATCATGGTCTGAACAACCGTGGCAGACAGCCCCTTTTTCGTTAGGATTGAGGTTTCAATAGCCAGGCCGTCAAAGCCAGCGTCTGTAAATTGGGGTGCCGCAGCGATCCCTGAGTGAGAAGCCCTGGGTCGTCGGGCATGATGTAACGATCGACTGACATCTGAACTATGTCCGCGAACCAACTCCGCCTCGGCCAGCGAGGAAAAATCGGGATGTGCAGAGAAGCATCCTTGATGTCCACCGTGGTCATGAAGTCGCCGGGCCAAAGCGAGCTTACCGCGGACCATAAGGTCTCCATGCGGAAATGTCTGACTCTGACAAACTTGTTGAGACCCTTCAGATCCAGGATAGGTCGCAGCATTCCGTCCTTCTTGGGCACCGTGAACAGATTGGAGTAGAACCCTCGACCCCGTTCCTGGCGAGGCATGGGAAAAATCACACCTGATAGTAGAAGGCTCTGAACAGCCATCCTTAGGCCCTGCGCCGTCAATGCGTTCCGGGAGATCCGCGACTGAAGAAATCTTGAGGGCGGCCAAACTGCCAGCTCTATTTTGTACCCGGAGGAAACCACCTCCTGAATCCACCGATCCGAAACGTGCTGTCTCCAGATGTGAGCAAAAACCGCCCCCCCCCCCCCACCCGGATGGGTGAGGGCGCCCCCTCATGCCTGAGAGGGCTTGGCAGGGGGTTTGGATTTAGCTCCCCAGGAGGGATTGGGTCGGCCGGGAGACCTACCTCGACCCCAGGAATCTCTGCGGCCACCTGAAAATGAAGAGCCTCTTACTCCTCGAAAGAAGCGATAGGCAGAAGAACCCCGAAAGGGCCGCGCAGGCTTCCGTCGCTGAGGGAGTCTTCCATCCTTGGCCAGAAGGTCCAGCCGCTCCCCGAATAATCTGAGCCCCAGGAAGGGGATACTAGTGAGCGACTTCTTGGCCGCCACGTCAGCCGACCACTGCCGCAACCAGAGCGAGCGACAAAGCGTAATAAACAGGGCCGAAGCCCTGGCGCCAAGCCGAGACTACAAAGGCAATAAAATCCACACAGGCTTTGAGGTCTTGATACTCCTCTGCCCGCTTGCGAGGCAATATCAGCAAAGTGTCTCGCCTTCTTCTTGACGGCCAAAGAGACAATGGCCGTGGCACAGACAGGGCGAAGCCCAGAACCCACAAAAGTGAACGCATGACAAGCCAGCATATCCATGCGTCTGTCATCAGGGTTGCGCAAGGAAGCAGTATCAGGTGAGGGCATAACCGTAGTGTTAGATAACCCCGACACAGGGGAATCCATATCGGGGGGACGGGACCAGAGGCGAACCAGGTCCTCAGGAAGGGGTACCGCCTGTCCAGGCCCTTAGGCACCGATGGCAATTAGGTCTTTCCCATTCCTTAAACACCATATTGGAAAAATGGGCCTCTGTCTCTCAGACCGGAATAAATCACCCTGCTTCCTCTTAGCTGCTTTAGGAGGAACAATATGCAAATTCTCAAACACAGAAGACAGCAACTTCTCCGTGTCTTCAGGGAGCCACATATCCTCATCCGAGGAGGAACCAGGCTCGCTGTCATAGCCAACCGACCGATCCCCTGAGGCAACAGAGTCATTAAACAACTCACCCTCCTTCATGGAGTCCCGACCTCCAAAAAGATTGTCATCATCAGCAAAATCCGAGTAACCCGGCTCGATGTGCCGCCTCTTACTCGTGGCCTTCCTAGTAGCCGTGCGAGATAACTGTCTCTCCAGGCTGGCCACCCGGTATGCCAAATCGGGGATCCCCTGCTGGCTTCCCCCTCGCTGAGGGCTGAATGCAGCAGTGGGGGCGTTGGCGAGACGCCTGCCCTAACATGTTCCAAAAGTACGCTCCCAGCGCAACTGACACAAACCGTGCTGAGTCCGCCCAGGGGGCTGGTACCGCACATAGGGCAGAGCTTCGCCCGCCCAGATGGGGCCCCTAGCTCACTATCCCCAGAAGCCTCCATTATGGTGATTATAGAGAAAAAATGCAGGTTACAAGGCACTAATGGCCCAAACCTGAGCGATCCCCAATTTAGTCCCTCTTTTTATGATCCCTCTTACGGGGGGTGTGGTAGGGGACCGGGAGGAACCACAACCCTCAGCTGGCAAAGGGAGCCCACCTAGAAGACGCAAGCGGAAGGATTCATGAGCACCCCACAGCACATGCACCACAAAAAAACAACATATGAAAAGAGGGACTCGCGGAACCTGACCGCGATGAAGCGGGGGGGGGGGATCCGGATGGCAGGCAAAAACGGCTGAACACAGTGGAAGGCACCTGAAGTCCGTCACCACGACGGGGACCCTAGCAGGGTGCGCAGAACACGCATGCACAGCCTAAAATGGTGCCCAAACGCAGCCCATACGAACCTCGATGGGCGGGCCGTGCGCGCCATGATGCAAAACGCATCATCGTGCCCCCCCCCCCCCCCCCCCGCTGTAGAAGCGTCCAAGGCGCCCAAGGATCCCAAAATGGCGCCAGGAGACCTTAGAAAGGAAGGGAGGCCCACGCAGGACCCCCCCCCCCCCAACGCGGAGCATGGCGCGCCCAGACACAGAGGCCGCGGAGGAGGCAGCGTGAGAAGGCCCCGAGAGCGCTACCCCCGCCCCCCCCCCTCACATCGCTGGCAAGATGGAGGGGAAGGATAAGAGGGAACGAGGGAAGGTGAGTATCCAAGACTGCCAGCAGTAAAAACAATGAGTAAAAAGAAAAACATGAGGTAAAAAAGGTGGAGTACAGCATGAACAACACGATGAAAATAAAGCACAGACGAGGGAAATTTATGTGGTTCCTCCCCCCTCCCCCCCCATAGGCTCATCATCGCCTATGGCCAGCTACCCTTTGAGAGAGGGGCTGCGGCCCAGAGCCTAGCTCTGTGAATGCCTAACCCTGGCCCTGGACCCTACCTTCACCTGTCCCGTCAGCCGAGGCTGGGAGGCATAAGTGAGTCCACCGCGACGGTGGCAATAGGGGTGCAGTGGCCGACAGCTGCTGTATCTAGAGAGAGTATCCAAGACGATCGTCGCAGCGGTACTGCAAGATGAATTCAGGGGAATTCTATGGAGACAGCCCATTTTATAGGGGGCCGGGAGGCCACCTGGTGGCAGTTAACCCAACTGTCATTACTTCTGGGACGACCTGGACTGGATATAGTGAAAATCTTTTGTTTTATCCCCTC
The DNA here is from genome assembly GCA_027917425.1 of Gastrophryne carolinensis. Taxonomy (NCBI): domain Eukaryota; kingdom Metazoa; phylum Chordata; class Amphibia; order Anura; family Microhylidae; genus Gastrophryne; species Gastrophryne carolinensis. The sequence goes on along the minus strand of CM051244.1, from coordinate 161,322,351 downwards.
CCCAAAAAAACAGATGAACAATCGACTCACCCCCTTCTATTAATGTGAAATCTTATTAAAAGTTCCCCATAGATGTTGAAGGCTAATAATAAGTGCGCTTACCTATACAATGGCCTACGTGTTAGGGAACCGATCTGATGGCTGGAGGGTGGCAGGTTCGATTCCTGTCTGGGGCATGATATTCTATTGAGCCAGGCACCTAACCCTAAATGATGGGTCCCCAACCTTCCTTAACTTGAGAGCCACATTGAGCACTTGGGCTGCATTGTTGAGGGGGGTTTGGCTTCATCCATCCCTCAATGAGGGGTGTGGCCTCATCATCCCTCAATGAGGGGGAGTGGCTTCATCCATCAATCAATGAGGGGGGTGGCTTCATCCATCCATCAATCAATGAGGGGGAGTGGCTTCATCCATCAATCAATGAGGGGGGGTGGCTTCATCCATCAATCAATGAGGAGGGTGTGGCTTCATCCATCAATCAATGAGGGGGAGTGGCTTCATTTACATAGTGTCCCTCTTTGAGGTGTAACATGCAGATCTGCAGCAATAAATGATTAATTTGCCTATTCAAAGTGTTTTTATTGTTGTAACTGTTACAATTTATCTCCTATCCATCCCTCAATGGGGGGACTTGGCTTCATGCTTCCCTTAATGAGGGGGCGTGGCTTCATGCTTCCCCATAAGGGGTGTGGCTTAATTTACATAATGTCCCTCTTTGAGGTGTAACATGCAGATCCGCAGCAACAAATTATTCATTTGCCTATTCATTGTGTTTCTATTGTTGTAACTGTTACATCCTATCTCCTATCCATCAATCAACAAGGGGGCGTGGTTTAAGCTATCCACCAATGAGCGGCGTGGCTTCACCCACTCCTCAATCAGGGGGTGTGACTTCATCCATCCCTCAATGAGGGGGTGTGGCTTCATTTACATAGTGTCCCTTTTGAGGGGTAACATGAAGATCTGCAGCAATAAATGATTCATTTGCCTATTCAAAGTGTTTTCTATTGTTGTAACTGTTACATCCTATCTCCTATCCATCCCTCAATGAGGGGGCGTGGCTTCATCCATCTTCAATGAGGGGGCGTGGCTTCATTATCCCTCAATGATGGGCCGAGGCTTCATCCATAAATCAATTAGGGGCGTGGCTTCATTTGCATACTATCCCTCTTTCTAACAGGCAGATCTGCAGCAATACATGATTCATTTAGCTATTCAAAGTATTTCTATTGTTGTAACTGTTACAATGTATCTCCTATCCATCCCTTAATGAGGGACGTGGCTTCATCATCCCTCAATGAGGGAGGTGGCCTAATTTAGCCCTCTTTCCCATCCTAAAAAGTAGTTAGCTATGAATCAGGCCAGCTGAGAAGTGTGTCTGCTTACCCGTTGGTCTCCCGGCCTGCTTACCTGTCTTTGCAGCATTGACTGTTCCGATTGGAAGCTGCACAAACCCAACTCATTGACACCAGGCAGTCTGCAAGCCACACAGCAAGGGTCCGGTAGCCACATGGGCGGATCCTGAGCTACAGAGTGGGAGGGGACTAGTGCTCTATATCAATACAGACACCAGCCACAGAACAATAATATTAACCAGTAGTAAACAAGAGCTCTAAATCTAATTGTTAAAGGATGGCACATTATCGGTTATGATTATGAAGTATTGATGCGTAATATTTATTAATTACCATATTTCATATTTTCCTCCTTCACTAATCTTTATTGCATACGAGCCGGGTGTAACAGGCCTTTCATTGGTGGATTTGGAGAAGGGGTTAATCCTATACAGAGTTTGGGGATCTAAACCATCACTTTCTCATCTTAACAGAAAAACGGATTCGAACAATTTTGCATCAACTTTGTGAACGAGAAACTCCAACAGATCTTCATCGAGCTGACGCTGAAAGCCGAGCAGGTGGGTGAGCCGTCTGTCTGTCTGTCCTAGAAGTGGTGGCCGCCGCACTCGTACCTATAGCAGAAACGACTTGAATGTGGGTGCACAGTTCGTGGAGACACCGCAAAGTCCGACTGTTCTGTCAAGGATGGCTATCCATCAGGCGGCCCCCCTCCTTTGTGCCCGTTTAACGGGGGTCCTGGGTATTGTTCAGTCTTTCAAATCAGCCTAGGAGATAAGAAATACGCGAGACAGAAGGACACAATCATTTGGAATGTGTTTGACTATCTCACAGAGATGCTTCTACCGCCCCTCCCTTTGACTTATTATTTATAGTAAAATAGAAAACTTACAAATGTCACCTACAGGGGGCAGATCATCATTTTACAAAACTTACGTTATCTACAGGACACATATCATCATATTAGAAAACAACCGAATATCTAGCTCAGTAATTGGTCTGTTCTACGTAACGAGCACACTGGAATGTTAGTTACGCTTGAAGGCAGGCCACTCAAAGGCGTTGTCCAGCTTCCCGATGCCATCTTTATCACAGTAATACATTAGTAGCAGACACTTCACAAAAGGTTGTGCGTGACCCTTTTTGATCCTAATCTCACTTGACTTCCCTTGTGGGATGTTGGTTCATGGACATGCTCTTAACATACACTTTAAGATCCGGATTTAGGCCATTCCGGTATTTCCTAATGAGCATTTGACCAAGACCACACAATGCTATATTTTACATTTAAAAGAAGTGATAGCTTCTTAATTTATTATACCATATTTGTGCTATACATAATAAATTACATTTGTGCATTCACAAAGAGCATGACTAAAATTGCCATATATGTTACAATCCTCGAAAATTGTTCACAGATCTTTTCTTGATGGTATTCATGAACTGTTTAGATGCCAGATTCAGGCGTTGGGCAGACATGTTTCGCCATAACTCTGTGGCTTTATCAATGCCCTCTAAAACAAATGAATGCATGAAAGTAGTGAATGAGAAAATTACCCAATGTTACACTGTATCATATTACATCTGTATTACAAACTCTGAGATAACATAAAATCCAGAATTACCTCTACTGTATACTGGCATTAATATGAGACAGCAATTATTCCATTTATGTTGGTACATCGATTTATTATCCAAACATTTCCATTTTTTTCTTCATTAAGACCCCGGGGGGGCGTGGCAGGAGCACGTTAATGGCTTATTATACCTTCAAAGAGCCCTTTCAAAACAAGGGGGAAGAAAGTATAAGGAATTTGACCTTATGGTTGTAGTTGCCATATGGTTATGCATTTGCTATCCAAAGTGACTGAAATCCCAATTACCTTAAAAGAACTGGTTTATGAATTTGTTCCCCTTCTAGTCCATCTGAATATCATCATCCTATTTCTAGGTCAATTCGGATATGGGAGGCTGTAATCAGAGATAGGCTCCATTAAATGGAGATCTTTAGTGGGCAAGTGATTGTCATTATTTCTTATTGTTTGTCACCCACCTTTCTCTCACTGTCATGGAATGCAGGGACGTTCTTCCCTTTCTGTGTATGACCCGCGTCTGGCGTTGTATGGCCGTCACCCACCTGCTTGTGCTGTGTCCCTTCTTTTCTGTGTGTGCCCGCGTCTGGCGTTGAAATGGTAGCCGCCGCCTGCCCGCAGAAGCTCTGTCCGGGCTTTGCCCCCTTCCTATAACAATGGGAACATTAAATCCCCTAAAAAACATGTTTGCCCCCTTCGTATCATAATGGGAACTGGAGATCCACTGGAACACGTTTGGATAGGGATAACAAAACTTCCAGAACGAAAGACGGACCTAGGAGTCCAGATCAAGGGGAGTAAAATGGTTTGGGTAATTTACCTCTTTAATGCCCCCCAAAAAAACACATGCAACAGATAATACTGGGTATAGATAGTAGAGACTATAAATTAACAACAAGGACCATAAGGTCAAAAGATATTGATAATAATACAATGTGAATAAAAGAATGCATATGTGTATAGGCATGGGTGCACGCATATGCATGTGTGATCATGGTAACATGCACACGTATAGGATGTATAAACAATGTAAACCCGGGGGGAGCATGGCAGAGCATATGACAGATGCATTAGGCTATGAGACATGATGCCTCATAGCATTAACAATAACCGTTGGTACTAAAGATACACAGAATGCAAAACTGTTTAATGTGACTGAATTTCAGAAATAGGCTGTAATTGTAAGTACAAAGTGATTTTAATATAGCAGAATATCGCTGTATGGGAAGCATGAGGCTCCATGAAAATGGCTGAATATGTACAATGTCACTAGTGAGATGACCAGTAAGGCCCCAATAGCATGGCGAGTGATAAATCAATGTGATCAATGTGGGGAGGCTCCAAGAAAATGGCGCGGGTGAAAAGGCGCAGCCGCAGAAATAGTGTGGCCTAATAACATGGTGTAGACACACAGGCCCCACCAACATGGCGCTAGAGACGCGCAGTGGGTGGAACGCATGCGTCACTCCCGGAAATGACCCGGCAGTGACGTGATCGGCATCACGGTGGGAGACACATGGCGCGAACGCAGCAAATAAAAGGGGAGGGAAAGCGGCGCATGCTCGCACCCCTAGACCAACGAGCATCGCGGCTAGAAGCCCGGACAGAGCTTCTGCGGGCAGGCGGCGGCTACCTTTTCAACGCCAGACGCGGGCACACACAGAAAAGAAGGGACACAGCACAAGCAGGTGGGTGACGGCCATACAACGCCAGACGCGGGTCATACACAGAAAGGGAAGAACGTCCCTGCATTCCATGACAGTGAGAGAAAGGTGGGTGACAAACAATAAGAAATAATGACAATCACTTGCGCACTAAAGATCTCCATTTAATGGAGCCTATCTCTGATTACAGCCTCCCATATCCGAATTGACCTAGAAATAGGATGATGATATTCAGATGGACTAGAAGGGGAACAAATTCATAAACCAGTTCTTTTAAGGTAATTGGGATTTCAGTCACTTTGGATAGCAAATGCATAACCATATGGCAACTACAACCATAAGGTCAAATTCCTTATACTTTCTTCCCCCTTGTTTTGAAAGGGCTCTTTGAAGGTATAATAAGCCATTAACGTGCTCCTGCCACGCCCCCCCGGGGTCTTAATGAAGAAAAAAATGGAAATGTTTGGATAATAAATCGATGTACCAACATAAATGGAATAATTGCTGTCTCATATTAATGCCAGTATACAGTAGAGGTAATTCTGGATTTTATGTTATCTCAGAGTTTGTAATACAGATGTAATATGATACAGTGTAACATTGGGTAATTTTCTCATTCACTACTTTCATGCATTCATTTGTTTTAGAGGGCATTGATAAAGCCACAGAGTTATGGCGAAACATGTCTGCCCAACGCCTGAATCTGGCATCTAAACAGTTCATGAATACCATCAAGTAAAGATCTGTGAACAATTTTCGAGGATTGTAACATATATGGCAATTTTAGTCATGCTTTTTGTGAATGCACAAATGTAATTTATTATGTATAGCACAAATATGGTATAATAAATTAAGAAGCTATCACTTCTTTTAAATGTAAAATATAGCATTGTGTGGTCTTGGTCAAATGCTCATTAGGAAATACCGGAATGGCCTAAATCCGGATCTTAAAGTGTACATTAGTAGCAGCATATTCTATTATCTTCATAATCCTAAGCATTTTTGTCAAGCAAAAGAGAAATAGCTCAGAGTGAAGTGGCTGCCTGAGGGTTTATTTCACCTTTATTAGCCACTAAGAGTACAATGCAGAGAGAAAGATAAGATAGAGTGGATCAAATGGAGGGAGGGAATGTTCACAGTCATATGTTTAATTTATCATTCATGACCTTGATCTATCGCATTTCGAGAAAGAACCAGCACTCCAAAATGATCTTCCTGATATAAGTAATATATTAAAGTCCAGAAAACATATAGTTACGGGTCTGTCGACGTTTCGGGGACCAGCAGGCCCCCTACTGCTTGGTCCTGAAGAAGGGGGCCTGCTGGAGGCCTACTGGTTCCCGAACTTACAGGTCTGTCAACGTTTCGGGGACCAGCGGGACCCCTACTGCCTGGTTCTTTAAAGGCAGCCTGCTGGTCCCCGAAATGTCGACCGACCTGTAAGCTTTAACTATATGTTTTCCCTGTGTTCGGTCCGGGCTGTCCCAGTTATCCATATACGTGTGGGTAGTCCGCCACCAGGTGGCGCCAGTTGCTGCAAGATCCAAAGCTGTAACTCCTCCCGGCCTCCTATAAATAGGGCCATTTCCATGGAAATCCCCAGATTTGTCTTGCAGTAGCTACTGCGAAGATCGTCTGGAAACTCTCTCTGGATCATGACAGTTGAGCGGGGCGTTTGTAAGCCTGTCTGCCGCGGCCGCCCTATTGCCTGTTTTCCTGTGGACCCAGTTTTGCCTCCCAGCCTCGGCTGACGGGAACAGGTGAAGGTAGGGAGAACGCCGGGGTCGGGCGTTCACAGAGATAGGCCATAGGCGATGGTGAGCCTATTGGGGGGGGGGGGCGGGGAGGAACCATCTATATTGCCCGGGGTTATGCCCTTATCTGTGCCCACAAGCTTTATTGTCGTGTGTTGTGCTTTTTTCCTCCGTTTTATTTCTTTTTTTACCTCAGACTTTGCTGGCAGCTGTGTTCATACTCACCTTCCCTCGTTCCCTCACCTCTTCTCTTTCCCCTCCATCTTGTAGCTGTGGGGGGGGGGGGGGAGCGGCGTTGGTCGAGGCCTTCTTCTACCGAGGCCTCGGTACTCACCTTCCCTCGTTCCCTCACCTCTTCTCTTTCCCCTCCATCTTGTAGCTGTGGGGGGGGGGGGGGGAGCGGCGTTGGTCGAGGCCTTCTTCTACCGAGGCCTCGGCATGCTGGAGGGGCGCTCCACGTCCGGGGGGAGGGCTCCTCCGTGGGCTGCCCCCCCTTCCTGTGCTCTTAGCGCCATCTTAGGTGCTGCGGGCGCCTCTTTTCGCGCCTGCAGTGGGTGGTGGGACCACGCGGTGATGCGTTTTGCATATTTGCTGCACGGTCTGCCCCTCGAGGTTGCTGCGCTCGGGCGCCATTTTCCTTGCTGCTCACTGTGTCATTTGCGGACCCTGCCGAGGGTCCCCACGGGCCGACGACCTCAGTTACACTGCCTGCGCTTCTGGTGCCTGCCTCCTGGTCCCCCGCTACCTCGCCGGTTGGTTCTGTGAGTCCCTGTGTTTTTTTCTTGTTGGCTTTTGATGTGCATGTGCTGTGGGATGCTCATGAATCCTTCTGCTTCTGTCTTCTAGGTGGGCCCCGTCCATTGCCAGCTGAGGGTTGTGGTTCCTCCCGGTCTCCTATACCCCCCTCTCTCTCTGCACCCTCTCCCCTTAATGAGGGATTACTAAAAAGAGGGACTAAATTGGGGGTCACTCAGATTTGGGCCGTTAGTGCCTTGTAACCTGTATTTTTTATCACCATAATCACCATAATGGAGGCTTCTGGGGATAATGAGCTAGGGGCCCCCTCTGGGCGGATGAAGCTCTGTCCCATGTGCGGTACCTGCCCCCTAGGCGGACTCAGCACGGTTTGTGTCACATGCGCCATGAGCGTATTGTTAGAGCATGATAGGGCGGGCGTCCCTGCCCCTAGCCCTCCTTTGCATGCACCTCGCCAACCCCCCACTACTGCGTTCAGCCCTCAGCAAAGGGGAAGCCAACAGGGGGTCCTAAGCTGATTTGACACACCAGGTGGCCAGCCTGGAGAGACAGTTATCTCGCACGGCTATGGGGAAGGCCACGAGTAAGAAGCGGCACATCGAGCCGGGTTACTCGGAATTTACTGATGATGATCTTTTTGGAGGTCAGGACTTCATGGAGGAAGGACAGTTGTTTAGGGACTCCGCTTCCTCAGGGGATCGGTCGGTTGGCTATTATAGCGAGCCTGGTTCCTCCTCGGATGAGGATATGTGGCTCCCTGACGACACGGAGAAGTTGCTCTCTTCTGTGTTTGAGACCTTGCATATTGTCCCTCCTAAAGCGGCTAAGAGAAAGCAGGGTGATTTATTCTGGTCTGACAGACAGAGGCTTGTCTTCCCTGAGCAGGCCCACTTTTCCATATATTGTGTTTAAGGAATGAGAAAGACCTAACAAATTGCCATCGGTGCCTAAGGGCCTGGACAGGCGGTATCCCTTGCCTGAGGAGCTGATCCGCCTCTGGTCCCGTCCCCCCCCCCCGATGTGGATGTCCCTGTTCCTGGGTTTTCCAACACTGTGGTTATGACATCACCCGACACTGCTTCCTTGCGCGACCCAGCTGACAGGCGCATGGATCAGCTGGCTTGTCATGCTTTCAGCTTTGTAGGTTCTGGGCTTCGCCCTGTCTGTGCCGCGGCCATTGTCTCTTTGGCCATCAGGAAGAAGGTGAGGCGCCTTGTTGATTTTGCCAAATCTCGCAAGTGGGCGGAGGAGTATCAAGACCTCAAAGCCTGTGTGGATTTTATTGCTTTTGTAGTCTCGGCCATGGACGATAGCGTCCGGCTGGGCGCCAGGGCTTCGGCTCTGCTTGTTGCAATTCGTTGCTCGCTCTGGTTGCGGCAGTGGTCGCCTGACGCTGCGGCCGAGAAGTCGCTCACTAGTATCCATTTCCAGGGGCTCAGGTTATTCGGGAGCGTCTGGACCTTCTGGCCAAGGATGAAAGACTCCCTCAGCGACGGAAGCCTGAGTGGCCCTTTCGGAGTTCTTCTGACTATCGCTCCTTCGAGGAGGAAGAGGCTCTTCATTTTCAGGTGGCCGCAGAGATTCCTGGGGTCAAGGTAGGTCTCGCGGCCGACCCAATCCCTCCCGGGGAGCTAAATCCAAACCCCCTGCCAAGCCCTCTCAGGCATGAGGGGCGCCCTCACCCATCCGGGTGGGGGGACGGCTTCTGCTATTTGCTAACATCTGGAGACAACACGTCTCGGATCGGTGGATCCAGGAGGTGGTTTCCTCCGAGTACAAAATAGAGCTGGCAGTTTGTCCGCCCTCAAGATTTCTTCGGTTGCGAATCTCCCGGAATGCATTGACGGCGCAGGGCCTAAGGATGGCCGTTCAAAGCCTTCTACTATCAGGTGTGATTTTTCCCATGCCTCGCCAGGAACGGGGTCGAGGGTTCTACTCCAATCTGTTCATGGTGCCCAAGAAGGACGGAACGCTGCGACCTATCCTGGATCTGAAGGGTCTCAACAAGTTTGTCAGAATCAGACATTTCCGCATGGAGACCTTACGGTCCGCGGTGAGCTCGCTTCAGCCCGGTGACTTATGACCACAGTGGACATCAAGGATGCTTATCTGCACATCACGATTTTTCAGGGGTATCAGAAGTTCCTGAGGTTTGCGCTGGAGGATCAGCATTACCAGTTTGTGGCACTGCCATTCGGGATAGCCTCAGCCCCCCGTGTGTTCACCAAGGTGCTGGCGGGCATCATGGCTATTCTGAGGAACCAGGGCATTCGTGTTCTTCCTTATCTGGACGATTTGCTGATTGCGGCTCAGTCCCTTCAGCAGGCCGAGAGCGACACCCGGACGGTGTTATCCACTCTCAGGGATTTCGGATGGGTAATCAATTACCCCAAGTCTTCTATCACTCCCTCAATGGTGAGGTCCTTCCTGGGCATGGCTTTGGACACCTCTCAGGTCAAGGTATTCCTGCCCCAGCAGAAGGCGGAGGGCCTCCAGACGCAGGTGCAGGCCCTGCTGGCTTGTCAGCAGCCATCTATTCGTCTGGGGAAAAAACTGGTGGGCCTCATGGTGTCCTGCTTCGAGGCAGTGCCCTTCGCCCAGTTTCACATGAGACCTCTTCAACTGCATCTTTTGGCTGGTTGGGACCGGACACAGGAGTCCCTGGATCAGGATTTTTCACTGTCCCCCATGGTCAGACAGTCCCTCTTGTGGTGGTTGGACTCCAGAAATCTGTTGGTGGGCAAGTCCTTTCTGACTCCCCGGTGGGAAATAGTTACCACGGACGCCAGTCTGACCAGCTGGGGAGGTTTTTGGCAAACGCTTAAGTTCCAGGGTCAGTGGGGGCCGCAGGAGGCTCACTTACCCATCAATCTCCTGGAGCTGAGAGCGATTCGGTTGGTGCTTCTTCAATTGACTCCCCATCTAAGGGGTCGGGTGATTTAGGTCTGCTCGGACAATCAGTCGGCTGTCGCCTACATCAATCACCAGGGCGGGACTCGGAGCAAGCGAGTCCTTCAGGATGTGTCCCAGATTCTGACTTGGGCGGAGGAGAATGTTACCTGCATCTCAGCGTTTTACCTTCTCAAGGGTAGAAAACCAGGAGGCAGACTCCCTGAGCAGGGGGACGTCTCATCTGGGGGAATGGTCTCTCAGCAACAAGATCTTTCACGCTCTGTCTCTCTGCTGGGGTCAGCCGGCCGTGGACCTGTTTGCGTCCAGACACAATCACAAGCTTTCAAGGTTCGTCTCTGTCAGGGAACCGCGGTCACGTGGTCCGACTACAAACCAGGGACCTCCCGACACAAAGACCGCGTTCCCAAAACCCTTTGTCCGACCCCTCCAATCAGGGATACCAGGCTCCACAGCCTCTGGACACCCAGATTCTTGGTTTAAGGCAAAACAGATCGCTCAGATTAAATATAAGTTTTAATGCTATAAGCACACTAGGCAGTAATAACAAACATTTAACTATGAGGTAATATGAAATGATACAGGTGATACAACTATGCTATTCTGAGACGGTTACAGGATAGAGTGCGTTACACAGAGAAACAATAAGCAGTTACCTTAATATGCAGTTGTAGTAGTGATGGGGGAGCTCTCACAAGGGGTATGTCAAGAGCTTATGATGATGATGATGGGCACCTCCAGTATGCTGACCGCATATCCCCTCCAGATGAGTGACAGCTACCTGGCTCCAGCCCACCCTATTTATGCTGTGAGGGCCCTCCACCCCCTCCCCTCTGTGGGACGGGACGTCCCCTACCATGGTTCTGGAGCGTGCTTTTGCCCTAAAACACTTTAGAGGTTATAACTTGGAGCAGGGGGGTCGTATGGCCTTGGAAGCGGCCGGTACCAAACTATCGGGCTGGACGCCGTGCACCCAATGAGTCCAGAAATGGGGTTCCTAAGCGGATCAGAACCTTAGATCTCCGTTTACGGGGCTTTGCTTTATTTCTGAGAATGCAATTACCTATCCCCTTATGCGGTTTTGTGAGGCGGCTCTGATGCTGGGATACATGGACACGCAGTTATGGAGCAATTTCTGTTGGTGCCGTCAGTCTGCGGTTTTCATCCTTGATATGACAAATTCACAGCAAGGGGTCCAGCGAGCTACAGACTAACCGGCATCTTCCCAGACTAAGGTGTGACAGGATCAGCGGGGGGGAAGGTCTGTGCTATTCAACACATACATGCTAATTATCTCTTCCTGAAGAGAGATACGGACTAGGGCATATATAACAGGGGGAATAAAGGGAAACTCTAGACCTGGATATGTGGGGTTTCTTAAAGGGGAATGCCAACAATGGTGATAAGGTGCAATATAATATTTGACCTATTCCTCACACTTACCCCTCTAAGAGGGCGCTAAGGGGCAGTGTTCCCTGCTGCTGGCCCGTGCGCCCATGTGCCCTCTACCCCTGTCGGTAGCACTCCGCTGCAGCACCACGGCCATAGTGCGGTTTCGGGTTGGTCAAGGTCCACATCCCTCTGGAGTAGGGCATGGACCACTCCCTGAAGGGGTGTAGGGTGGCCCATAGCTGGGACCGCGGGTCCACAGTCTGCCGATGGCAACTCATCCCTTTCTGCTTTACCCGAGCCAGGAGCCCCAGTGCATGTTGCCAACACTGGCTAAGGAGGCAGCCCCGAGTGGGTGCCTGCCTAACCTCCAGCACCATGAACTGGGTCCCCTGGATGGAGAGTCTAAGCCGCAGAGATTCTTGGGGCCGTGGCAGATCCCGTGGTCGTCCCGCTCTCTCATGGGGTTCCAAGCCCAAACCTTCTCCCAAGCCCCCTCAGGCATGAGGAGGCGCCCTCACCCATCCGAGTGGGGGGACGGCTTCGGCTCTTTGCTCACGTCTGGAGGCTCCGCGTCTCAGACTGGTGGATCCAGGCCTGGCCGCCCCCAAGATTCCTCAGATCCCAGATGCCTCAAAACCTTCTGTCAGCTCAGGGTTTGCGCCTTGCGGTTCAACGTCTGTTGGAGTCAGGAGTCATTTGCCTGGTGCCTTCCCAGGAACGGGGTCAGGGGTTCTACTCCAATCTTTTCACGGTCCCCAAGAAAGACGGGGCCTTGAGGCCCAACCTGGACTTGAAGGGTCTCAACAAGTTTGTCAGGTTCAAGCACTTTCGCATGGAGACGCTACGCTCGGCTGTCAGTACCCTTCGCCCGGGTGACTTCATGACCTCCGTGGACAGCAAGGATGCTTATCTTCATGTGCCAATCTTTCCGGGTCATCAGACATTTCTGAGGTTCGCTCTAGAGGATCAGCATTACCAGTTTGTGGCTTTACCGTTCGGTATCACCTCGGCGCCTCGGATGTTCACCAAGGTGCTGGCGGGCGTGATGGCTCTGCTGCGGAATCAGGGCATTCGCATCCTCCCTTACCTGGACGACATTCTGATTGCGGCTCAGTCTCTTCATCAGGCCGAGAAGGATGCTCTGGTGGTGTCTTCCACTCTCGAGTCCTTCGGCTGGGTGATCAACTTTCCCAAGTCTTCACTGTCTCCGTCTTTGGTGAGGTCCTTTCTGGGCATGACTCTGGATACCTATCGGTCAAGGTGTTCCTGCCTCAGCAGACAGTGGAGGGTCTTCAGAAGCAGGCACGGGCTCTACTCTTGTGTCCTCGTCCCTCCATCCGGCAAGGGATGCAGTTAGTGGACCTAATGGTGTCCTGCTTCGAGGCGGTCCCCTTTGCTCAGTTTCACATGAGACCTCTTCAGTTGCATCTCTTGTCAGTTTGGGATCGGGACCCTGTGTCCCTGGATCAGGAATTTGCTTTGTCCCCCCTGGCCAGACAGTCCCTCTTGTGGTGGCTGGACTCAAGGAACCTTCTAGTGGGCATGAACCAACTCTGCCTCGGCCAGCGAGGAACCACCAGGATGGTTGGTACCCCCTCCTGGGCTATCTTGCGCAGCACTCGGCCCAGGAGTGGAAACGGAGGAAATGCATAAAGGAGCCTGAACTCCATCCACGGAATTGCCAGAGCGTCTGTGGCGAAGGCCAGTGGTTCTTTTGTTATATCCCCTGTTATATATGCCCTAGTCCGTATTTCTCTTCAGGAAGAGATAATCAGCATGTATGTGTTAAATAGCACAGAGCACAGACCCCCCCCCCCCCCCCCTATGGTGAGGTCTATGGTCTATGGTGATTCCTGTTTTTATATGGGGCCAGGAGGAGCCACAACTCTTCTGCACTGCACTGCGCCACCTTGTGCGGAATATCCCATATGTAAGGACTTCTTGAAGCAGGCCGTGCCATGCATAGTAAAAGGAATTCTAAAAGGAATTCTACAGTAACTTGCAGTAACTGGCGCCACCTGGTGGCTGACTACCCACATGTATATGGATAACTGGGTCAGCCCGGATCGAACACAGGCAAAACCAATTCTACAGGTGAGTACACACAGAATTGTATTTTTCTGGACTGTAATACATTACTTATTGATCAGGAAGATCATTTTGGGGTGCTGGTTCTTTCTCGAAATTTGATGGATGGAGGTCATAAATGATAAATTAAACATATGATGGTGAACATTCCCTCCATTTGTTCCACTCTATCTTATTTTTCTCTATGCATTGTACGCTTAGTGGCTAATAATGGTGAAATAAACCCTCAGGCAGCCACTTCACTCTATTTCTCTTTTGCTTTACAATAATGCTTAGGATTATGAAGATAATAGAATATGCTGCTACTAATGTATTACTGTGATAAAGATGGCGTCGGGAAGCTGGACAACGCCTTTGAGTGTCCTGCCTTCAGGCGTAACTAACATTCCAGTGTGCTCGTTGGGTAGAACAGACCAATTACTGAGCTAGAGTTTTTTCTAATTTGATGATATGCCCCCTGTAGGTGACTTGTGTAAGTTTTCTAATATGATGATATGCCCCCTGTAGGTGACGAGTGTAAGTTTTCTATTTTATTATAACTATATGCGATTTTGACTATCCTGGGTTTTGGTCCTTTCCCCGGGGCATCCCAATCGGGGATACCTCTCTGTGTGAAACACCCCCCCCCCCCCCCCCAGAATGCAGAGCGCCACTCACTTCTTCCCGGTCCTACCGCACATGCGCAGCCGCTCGTCCAAGCGCTAAGAGCGCGCTGATATTGGATGGGAGGGAATCGATCAGATTCCCGAGCTGATCGCACTGGGTTTTGGTCCACTTTAATACATTATTGATCAGGAAGATCTTTTTGGAGTTCTTCTACTTTCTGGAATGTCTGTCTGTCCTCACCTTGGTTAGCAATATGTTTGTGTGGTGGGTGAGACCTAAACTCCCGTTATCGCCCTTTGCAGGAGGAGTACGTACAGGAAGGCATCCGCTGGACTCCCATTGAGTATTTCAACAACAAGATTGTGTGCGATCTGATCGAGAACAAAGTGGTGAGTGGGTGGGGATCCTTTCTGCTGCTGAACAACTACAAGTCCCAGCATGCTGTTGGGGGCAGTCTGTGTAAACCTCTTTATCTTCCTATCCCAGAGTCCTCCGGGAGTGATGAGCATCCTGGATGACGTCTGCGCCACCATGCACGCCAAGGGCGAGGGGGCAGACCAGACCCTGCTGCAGAAGCTCCAGTCGGCCATCGGCAGCCACGAGCACTTCAACAGCTGGAACAAAGGCTTCATCATCCACCACTACGCCGGGAAGGTAATGGCGGGGGCAGTGTGCGAGCAGGGGCGGGGCCTATCATTTCTGGGGTCTGTGTGTGATGTCACAGCGTCATGCATAGCAGAATGGAGCTGAGAGCGCCGGTACTGCTGCAGCTGCTGTGATATCATAAACTGTCCCACCCCTGTGTGTGATGTCACAGCAACTTGTATCACTGAATGGAGCTGAGCGCACTGATTGTGCAGCAGCTGCTGTGATGTTACAGACCCTCCCACCCCTATGTGTGATGTCACAGCATCCTGCATCACTGAATGGAGCTGAGTGCGCTGATTCTGCAGCAGCTGCTGTGATGTCATAGACCCTCCCACCCCTGTGTGTGATGTCACAGCATCTTGCATAACTGAATAAAGCTGAGTGTGCCGATTCTGCTGCAGCTGCTGTGATGTCATAGACCCTCCCACCCCTGTGTGTGATGTCACAGTATCTTGTATAACTGAATCGATCTGAGTGCAATGATTCTGCAACAGCTGCTGTGATGTCATAGACCCTCCCACCCCTGTGTGTGATGTCACGGCATCTTTTATCACTGAATGGAGCTGAGCGTGCTGATTCTGCAGCAGCTGCTGTGATGTCATAGACCCTCCCACCCATGTGTGATGTCACAGCATCTTTCATCACTGAATAAATTTGAGTGCACTGATTCTGCAGCAGCTGCTGTGATGTCATAGACCCTCCCACCCCTGTGTGTGATGTCACAGCATCTCGTATAACTGAATGGAGCTGAGCACGCTGATTCTGAAACAGCTGCTGTGATGTCATAGGCCCTCCCACCCGTATGTGATGTCACAGCATCTTCCATCACTGAATGGAGCTGAGCGCACTGATTCTGCAGCAGCTGCTGTGATGTCATAGACCCTCCCCTCACTGTGTGTGATGTCACAACATTACTGAATGGAGATGAGCGCACTGATTCTGCAACAGCTGCTGTGATGTCATAGACCCTCCCCTCACTGTGTGTGATGTCACAACATTACTGAATGGAGATGAGCGCACTGATTCTGCAGCAGCTGCTGTGATGTCATAGACCCTCTCACCCCTATGTGTGATGTCACAGCATCTTGCATAACCGAATGCAGCTGAGTGTGCTGATTCTGCAGCAGCTTCTGTGATGTCCTAGACCGTCCCACCCCTGTGTGTGATGTCTTGCATCACTGAGCGCACTGATTCTGCTGGTGGGTCTAAATCTACACACAGACGTCTTTATCCGACATTGTATATGTGGGTGTCATTGAGGCTCTGATCCCAGAAATTGGGCTCCTCCTCTTTTCCAAGTACACAGCACGTCCTGTTTCAATAAATTCTTTACGTCTGGGTTATCCACCACAAGGTGGCGCAGTGGACTGCAGAAAGACTTGTGGCCCCTCCCGGCCCTATAAAAGGACAGGAACCTCCCACAAATTCCCAGTTTCCTTCTGCAGTCAGGACTGCGAAGATAAAAGATGGCTCTCTATAATGCACAGGTGAGCGGGGCTTACCAGCCTGCGGCCCTGCAGGACTATTTCCACCCGTTCAGGACCCACTGCCTCCCAGCCTCAGCTGACTGGTTCGAGTGAAGGTAGGACAGCGCCAGGGTCAGGTTCTTGGGGAGCGCTGCTCCAAACGCAATCCCTGTACCAAACTAGGGTAGTCGGTTCAGGCTTATGGTGAGCCTTTGTGGGATGCCCCTTCCTGGTAGGCGGTGGTGGCCTGAGTAGTTTTTTGTTTTACTGTATTTTTCTTTACTGTCTTTATGTGTACGGTTCTCCGTGGCGGGCGGCGACATACACTGTGGTGATTCTCTGCGCTGTCACAGGCGTTGAGGGGTCACGTGGCTCGCGATTCGCGCTCTTCGGGGGGGGGGCGGGTCCCGCGGATGACGTTTTTTGCATCAAATACGTCCGCGGCCCGCCCCTCAAGGTCCGTTCTGGCGCCATTTTGGCTCTGCTCGTGTGCTGCTGCGCGCTGCCTTTTCCTGTCTGGATTTCGGTGATTCGGTCTCTTGAGCCGTGGGTCTCCTTCTGAGTTGTCTTATTGCTATTTCGCCAACACTATGGGATTGTTATGTGTGTTTTATTATGTCTTTCAGGCGGGAAAAACGTGATTGTGGTTTCTCCCTGCCCTCTTCCCCTTTTTCATCTCCCACCTTCCCTAGCGGGGTTTGGGGCATCCCGGGTGGCTCTTGCTAGCTTTAACCCTATACTGGCCAGTGTGCCCTTTCTAATCACCATATGGAGGCTTCCGGGGATAATGTGCTTGGGGTTCCTTCAGGACAAGCCCAGCTGTGTGTGGGGTATCCCCTGTGAGTGACGATGTCAGGGTATGTGTGCCTTGCGCTCAGAAGGTACTTGCGCTGCAGTCTGGGTTGCCTGCCTCGCTTCCTAGCTCTGCACCCCTTTCTGCATCACCTACCCCCCCCCCCCCGCCTGTCTCTGACCCACAGTGAGGGACATGCTAGTGGGGAATCCCATTACGATTGGCTATGCGGGTGGCCAGCCTGGAAAGGCATATTACTGGACCTGTCCCCCGCAAGGCTTCTGGCAAGAAGCGGCACTTAACCCCCGCTGTTTCCCTATTTCCTGTTGAGGATGAGGGACATTACACTCTGTCTGACCATTACTCCCTAGAAGAGGGGGAACTCTTCTCTGATTCTGTTTCCTGTGAGGAACAGCAGGAGATTTATGACGGTACTGGGTCTCCCTTTGGAGAAGACCCATGGTCTCCTGAGGATACTGATAGGCTTTTGGCTCACATTTTTGAAGTGCTATGTATTGCCCCTCCTGTGCCGGCTAAAAAGCAGCAGGGTGAGCTTTTTCACACTGTTAAACAACGCTTGGAGTTCCCTGAGCAGAATCACTTTAATAATTTGGTGCTCAAGGAGTGGGAACGTCCTAGCAGATTGCCCGCAGTGCCCAAGAGTTGGGACAGGAGGTATCCTTTCCCTGCTGATGTGGTTAAGCGCTGGTCGTGTCCCCCGAGGTCGATGCTCCCGTGCTTAGGTTGTCCAATACCTCGGTCATGCATTCCCCTGACACTTCTACTCTGAGGGATGGTGAGGACCGGCGTGTGGATCAGCTGGCCTGTCACGCATTTGCTTGTGCAGGGACTGCGCTGCGCCCTGTATGCGCCTCTGCCATCACGGCTCTTGCTATTAAAGGGCTACTCAAGTGCCTTCTGGATAATGCTTCGGATGCCAATAGGGGGGAGGAGTATAGATCTCTCCTGCTTTGCTATGAATTTATTGCGTTTATTCTTTCTGCTATGGATGATGCGGTCAGGATGTGTGGTAAGACTTCTGCCCTTTTGGTGGCTATACGCTGCTCTGTTTGGCTACTGGCTTCCCCTTTACTGGGCTACGGCTCTTTGGTGAGCGTCTGGATCTGTTTGCCAAGGATGGTAGGCTGCCTCAACGCAGGAGGCAGCCACAGCCTTTTCGGGGGGTTGGTTCTTCCCTCCCCTCCTTCCGTGCTCCCAGATCTGGCCGGGGTGCACCATTTGCGGGGACACGTAGAGACCCTTGGGGCCGGGGCAGAGGCCGTGGACGCCCCGGTCTCTCTTGGGGTCCCAAGTCCAAATCTTCCCCCAAGCCCCCGCAGGCATGAGGAGGCGCCCTCACCCATCCGGGTGGGAGGACGGTTGCGGCTCTTTGCTCACGTCTG
Organism: Gastrophryne carolinensis; assembly: GCA_027917425.1. Classification (NCBI taxonomy): domain Eukaryota; kingdom Metazoa; phylum Chordata; class Amphibia; order Anura; family Microhylidae; genus Gastrophryne; species Gastrophryne carolinensis. The sequence goes on along the minus strand of CM051244.1, from coordinate 161,303,924 downwards.
GAGACTGCGCGTCTCAGACCGGTGGATTCAGGAGGTGGTGGGTACAAGATAGAGTTTGCAGCCTGGCCGCCCCCAAGATTTATCAGATTCTGGATGGCTCAAAGCCCCCTGTCGGCTCAGGGCTTGCGGTCCAAAGCCTTTTGGAATTGGGTTTCATCTGCCCGGTGCCCTTCCAAGAAAGGGGCAGAGGCTTCTACTCCAATCTGTTCACAGTTCCCAAAAAGGATGGGTCCCTGAGGCCCATCCTGGATTTGAAGTGCCTCAACAAATTTGTCAGGTTCAAGCATTTTCGCATGGAGACTCTGCGTTTGGCGGTCAGTACCTTGTGCCTGGGCGACTTCATGACTTCTGTGGACATCAAAGATGTTTTCCTTCATGTTTCAATCTTTCCAGGTCATTAGAGATTTCTCAGGTTCGCTCTGGAGGATCAGCACTAGCAATTTGTGGCCTTACCGTTCGGTCTTACCTCAGCCCCTCGGGTCTTCACCAAGGTGCTGGCGGGGGTGATGGGTCTGTTGAGATCTCAGGGCATTCGTATTCTTCCTTATCTGGACAACATTCTGATTGCGTCTCAGTCCTTCCATCAAGCCGAGCTGGATACCCAGATGGTCGTCTCCACACTCGAGTCCTTCGGTTGGGTGATCAACTATCCCAAGTCTTCTCTTTTTCCGTACTTGGTGAGGTCCTTTCTGGGCATGAATCTGGATTCATCTCAGGTCAAGGTTTTTCTGCCTCAGCAGAAGGTGGAGAGCCTGCAGATGCAGGCCTGGTTTCTACTTTCTTGCCCTCATCCCTCCATTGTCATGTTTCGAGGCGGTCCCCTATGCTCAGTTTCACATGAGACCTCTTCAGTTGCACCTCTTGTCAGTTTTGGATCGGGACCCTGTGTCCCTGGATCAGGAATTTGCTCTGTCCCCTCTGGTCAGTCATTCCCTCTCGTGGTGGCTGGACTCAAGGAATCTTCTAGTGGGCAGGACCTTTCTGCCCCCGTGCTGGGAGACTGTCACCACGGATGCCAGTCTGACAGGTTGGGGGGATTTTTGGAAGTCTCTGAAGTTCCAGGGTCAGTGGGGCCCTCAGGAGGCTCATGCCCCCATCAACATTCTGGACGATTAGGTTGGTTCTTTCCCAGTTGACCCCACACCTTCGGGGTCGGGCTGTTAGATCCGCTCGGACAAGCGGACGGCGGTTGCCTATATTCTAAGTATGTCACACACCCCGCTTCAAAACATTAATTCTTACACTTGGGGTTACTCCACCAGCAGGTGGCGACGTTGCAGAGAATTCCTGAAAAACCAGCCCCTCCTGGTCTATACATACCTGGGACCTCCCACTTATTCCCCAGTGTTCTTCTCTGCAAGATGGCGACAAGACAGAAGAAAGAAGTCTCCTGATTGCAGGTAGCCGGGGTAACACAGTCCTTTTTTGTTTGCCTAATAGGTAACAATGGAAGCCTCCCAGCCTAGGCTGCTGGCTGGGTAATGGTAGATGGCACCTAATGGTGCCTAGGAGCTTATCTCCACATGTGGGGCAACACGGTTATCCGGCTGGTGATCCGGATTTGGGATGCCCCGTCCCGGTTTTCCCCTCCCTTACTCCCGTTTGTTCCCTTCTCCCTTCGCTTGGGTGTGTGGGGGGTGGCGTGTGTGGGGTGGCATGTGTGGGGTGCTTTTACCATGTGCTGTGATTGTGTGTTGGCAGCTGGAGTCGGCGCTGCGGGCGCATGTCTCGGGCTGCTGGGCTTTAGCCAGTATACTGTGTATTTATTGCTGTCTGTGCGGTGAGTGGGCGAGGTGCCTGTGTGGCACCCGTGTGTCTCCTGCGGCGCCGCCATTATGCGGCCCGCAGTGCTCGTTGTCCAGGGGGTGGGGCCGCGCTCCTTCGCGGCCTGCTCTGTACTGTCCGGGGCGGGGCCTGAGCGCTTCGCGCGCTGTGTGCGGCCCGCCCTCCTTCTTCCTAGCTCCGGAGCTGTGGCTTTCTGCGATCCTGGCTCGCCGCCATTACAGGTTGTCATTTTCTGTGTAGAACTAGCCTTGTGCGGCTGTTGGTGTGTGTGCTTGCTGGCCGTTACCCTGGGCACTTGTCTTGGCAGTTGCATGGCGCCCTCTTGGGGTTGTGCATGTGCATATATGTATATATTTATATATTCATATTGTATAATATATCATTGCTGTGTGTATATATATATATATATCTTGCGTTCTTGGGGCGTTCTCGTTTCTTGGGTGCCTTGTTTTCACTGGGACTGATTGTGGTCTCTTCCCCTTACAGATCCTGGGATCTCCTCGCTGCAGTGGGTCTCCCGGTCTGATATGCCTGGCTAGTCTTATTTTCCTTTGGGATTCTCCTAGGCTTAAAATCCTCCCACTCCCGGGACTTTAATTATAAAGGGGGCATCCCCGGTTGCTTAATGCGTAAATCCCTGGGTTATTGCGAATGCCATAATTTCACCATATGGAGGCTTCCACCATTGCCGGCAATGGCTCTTCAGGCAATCCAGGTTATGCGGGGGTTGGGGGGCTCCGCTCCCAGGGGATGATGTCATGTTATGCATTCCGTGCGTTCAGCAGAACTTTGCGCGTCAGTCCGGCACACCGGCTTCTGGCTCGTCGCAACCTCAGTCATCTCCTACCCCCCTCTCACGCCTGTCCCGGACCCCGTGTGACGTTGTCATGGGTGGGGATTCCAAGGTATGCGCCCGGTTGGCTAGCCTTGAGAAAATATTTCCGCTGTGGTTGCTCAGAAGGCTCCGGGCTCAGGCTATGCGGCAACACTTGTCCCCGTCTCCGCCGGGCTCAGACGTGGATGTTATTGAGGCGTTGGATTGGTCAGATTGCCCCCCGTTTGAGAGCGGGAGATTCTGGTGGATTACAGATATCTACGGCACAGAGCAACGGGTTTTTTAAAATTATTGTTCTTTTAAAAACAATGGAAAAGAGTCCAAAAATGCAGATGTCCCACGGTGCATGCACATAGATTAATTGGTCTCAACACCTGTGCCCGCTGGTGAGATTCTAGAGGAACTGGACGACCCTGTGGTCCTGCAGTTGTTTGGTGCTGAGGGTGACCTGGCGGTGGGGACGGTATTTGTCATCCCTTCCATTTTGACTCAATTGTTGAAGTTTTTTGATTTAAACCCTCCCGAGGCGGTTTCTCCGCCTCAGGGTGATTTGGTTGTTGTGGCCAAGCCGAATTTGGAGTTTCCCTGTCGACGACGTTTTGAGAATGTTGTCCTTCAGGAATGGGAGCTGCCTACGCGTCTCGTTGTTGTTCCGCCTGGTTGGGATATGTAGTATCCTTGTCCGGCAGACTTGGTGAAGCGTCGGCTTTTGCTCTCGAGGTTGATGCCCCGGGTTTGGCGGTGTTGCCTTCTCCTGACACGACTACCCTTAAGGATGGCGAAGTTCGCCGGATTGTCCGGCTGGCTTGCCATGGTTTTGCCTGTGTGGGTTCGGCTTTGAGGCCTGTTTGTGCTTCGGCACTTTTGTTGTTGGCGGTTAGGTCCATTGTCAGGGATTATGTGCGGACCTTGATCATACTTGTGATGAGTTCCTTGCTCTCAAGCGTTGTGAGTCCTTCGTTTGGTTTGTCCTTGCCGCTCAGGATGACGCCATGGTGATGTGTGGCAGGGCCACGGCCTTGTTGGTGGTTATCCGACGGTCGGTGTGGTTGCGGCAATGGACTGATGATTTTACTTCTAAGAAGACGCTTACGGCGCTTTCCTTTTTTGGGTTTGCGCCTGTTTGGTGAGAAATTGGATTCAGTTGCCAAGGGAGGTAAGTTACCTTAGTGCAAGAAATTTCGTCCCTTTCGGGGGGCGGCCTCTTTTAATCCCTCCTTTCGGGGAGCCAGAGCTGGCAGAGGAGCGGGCTTTGGGTGCAAGCTGGAACAGGGATTGAGGCCGTGGCCGTCCCGTTCACTCCTGGGGTGCCTAATCCAAACTATCCTTGCGGGTGGGGGGGTCGGTTGCGACTCTTCTCCCGGGTGTGGGACCTGGCGGTCTCGGACAGTTGGATCCGGGAGGTGGTGTCGGCCAGTTACTAGTTGGAGTTTCGAGTCCCGATCTCTAAGATTATTTCAGTTTTCGTGTGCCCTCAGATCCTTTGGCCGCGCAGGGGCTCCTGGCGGCGGTGAGGAATCTTCTGGATATGGCAGTCTTCTGCCCGGTTCCTCCTTCGGGGTTGGGCCGCGGGTATTATTCCAATCTCTTCCCAGTGCCCAAGTTGGACGGGTCGGTTCGTCCCATCCTGGATCTGAAGTTCTTCAATGTGTTTCTTCATCCCCGGAGGTCTCGCATGGAACCTCTGCGTTCTGCCATCAATTCTCTGCGGCAGAGGGTTTTCATGACGTTGATAGACATCATGGATGCCTATCTTTATATTCATATATTCCGGCTCACCAAAGGTTTCTTCGCTTCGTGGTGGAAGATCTGCATTTTCAATTGTGGTTATTCCGTTCGGCCTTACCTCGGCTCCAAGAGTGTTCACCAAGGTGCTGGCGGGCGTGCTGGCCCTTCTCGGAGCTCAGGGGATTCGTATTGTGCCTTATCTGGACGGTCTTCTCTTCATGGCTCGTTCCTTCAGTCAAGCGGAGGTGGACACCAGGACGGTGGTATCCACTCTTTAGAGTTTCGGCCGGGTGGTCAACTATCCCGGGTGCTCTCTCGTTCCGGCCAGGGTGGTGTCATTCCTGGGGATGTCCTTGGGTTTTTGCCAACACAGAGTGTTTCTTTCTCAGGCCAAAGTTCTCTTGATTCAGGAATTGGCGCAGCTTCTTCCAATCCTTGCCCGTCCATCCGGCTAGGGATGAGACTGGTGGGGTTGATGGTAGCCTCCTTTGAGGCAGTTCCCTTTGTCAGTTTCACACGAGGACGCTACACTTTCATCTGTTGGCGTCTTGGGACCGGCGACCGCGGTCGTTGGATCGGTCTTTCCGGATGTCCTCCCTGGTTCGGCAGTCTCTACAGTGGTGGATGGTCTCGGACATTATCTTGAGGGGCAGGTCCTTTCTGATGCCTCTTCGGGAAACCGTCACCATGGATGTCAGGTTGTCGGGATGGGGAGTTTTCTGGAAGGACCTTCGGTTCCGGGGGAGGTGGGGTCTTCTGGAGGCCCACTTGCCCATCAACGCTCTGGAGTTGAGAGCCATCAGGTTGGTTCTGTCTCACTTGACACAGCATTTACAGGGTTTGCCGGTTCAGGTTCGGTCAGACAATCGGACGGCGGTTGCTTACATCAATCACCAGGGAGGGACTCGCAGTCGGAGTGCCCTCAGAGAGGTGTCTCTGATTCTAGCCTGGGCGGGGACTCCTGTTCCTTGCATCTAGGCAGTGTGCATTTCAGGATTGGAAAACACGGAGGCGGACTTCCTGAGCAGGTGCTCTTTCCGCCGAGGGGGGAATGGTCTCTCCTCCTTCAGGTTTTTCGGTCGTTTTGTCTTCTGTTGCGTCTTCTCGTCACAATTACAAGCTTCCGACATTCGTGTCGCTCTCTCAGGATCCTCTGGCTCTGGCGGTGGATGCCATGTCTCTGAGCTGGGGGGACCTGGGGTTCCTTTATCTGTTTCCTCCGATCCCCATGCTAGGCAAGGTGTTGCGAAAGCTGGCCCTGGACGGGCTTCCCGCCATTCTAATGGCTTCAAGGTGGCCAAGGAGGGTGTGGTTCGCAGACATTGTTTTTTCTGGCGGTGGATCAGTGCGATCTGCTTCTTCGGCTGGATCTTATTATACAGGGTCAACTGCGTTGCCCCAATTTACCAACGCTGGCTGTGACGGCCTGGTTGTTGAAACCTCCATCTTAGGGGAGGAAGGTCTTTCGGATCTGTTATTCAGAATTTTATTAGTGCCAGGAAGGGGTCCTCTTCTACCATCTATTATAGGACTTGGAGATCTTATATTGATTGGAGTGGGGCTAGATCTTGGATCGATGGAAAAGGGGTTGCCTGCCTCTGTCATTGATACCATGATTAGGGCTAGGAAGAAGTCCTCGTCCTTTTTACAGGGTCTGGCATGCTTACATTGCCTGGTGTGAGTCCAAATCTCTTCCTTGTCGGGTGTTTTCTATTCCCAGGATTCTGGAATTCTTGCAACATGGTTTGGATTTGGGCCTTCAACTTAGTACCCTCAAAGGCCATGTTTCAGCTCTGGCAATTTTTTTCCAAAGATCTTTTGCCAGTCACCGTTTGGTTAAGACTTTTTTCCAGGGGGTTTCTCATGTGCGTCCGCCACGTAAACCTATGTTACCAGTTTGGGATTTGAATCTGGTGTTATCTGCTCTGCAGGGTCGTCCCTTTGAGCCTCTCCGTGAGGCTGCTTTGCCCATTTTGACTCTTAAGGTGGCCTTTTTGGTGGCTATCAGGCGTGTTTCTGAGTTGGCAGCGCTTTCCATCAAACCTCCTTATTTTGAGCGACACCAGGACAAGGTGGTGTTTTGGTTTAAGCCAGATTTCTTGCCTAAGGTTGTGTCTGCTTTTCATCTCAATCAGGACATTGTCTTTCCTTCATTGTGACCTAATCCTGCTAATTCCAAGGAGAGGACTCTGCATTCCTTGGATGTGGTCAGGGTTCTGAAGTTTTACTTGGTAGCTACTGAATCTTTCAGGAAGACTGATGCTCTTTTTGTTCTCCCTTCTGGACCTAGAAAGAGTTTGCCTCCGGCTAAATCCACTATCGGCAAGTGGATCCGTCCGGCTGTTATTCAGACCTATTCTGCTAAGGGGAAGAATCCTCCCTTCCGCCTTACTGCTCATTCCACTTGTGCTATTGGTGCCTCTTGGGCCTTCCAGCACCAGGCTTCTGTTGAACAAGTTTGTAAGGACACTACTTGGTCTTCTGTTCATACTGTTTCCAAGTTTTACAAGGTTGATGTTAGGGCCTCAGCTGATGCTGCTTTTGGCCGCAAAGTTCTTCAGGCAGCAGTGGTTTAAACTGCCCGCCGTTGTTCTTGGGGATCCCACCCTACTTTACGGACACTGCTTTTGGACGTCCCAAGCGTAAAGAATATGGTGAAACAGGACGTGCTGTATACTTGGAAAAATTCAATTCTGTGAGTACTCACCTGTAGAATTGATTTTGTAGTATACAACACGTCCTGTTTCATCCCTCCCTTGTTATCATTATTCTTGGTTACCTCTGTATGGTGATTTGTTCAAATGTTTTGGTTGGGTTTCCTTCATTATTATTCTCCCGGCTTCTTGTCTAACTGCTTTATAACACTGGGAATTTGTGGGAGGTTCCTGTCCTTTTATAGGGCCGGGAGATGCCACAAGTCTCTTTCTGCAGTCCACTGCGCCACCTTGTGGCGGATAACCCAGACGTAAAGAATTTAGTGAAGCAGGACATGCTGTATACTACAAAATCAATTCTACAGGTGAGTACTCACAGAATTGTATTTTTTGTCTCCCAGGTTTCCTATGACGTGGAGGGGTTCTGCGAGCGCAATCGGGACGTCCTGTTCACCGATCTAATTGAACTGATGCAGAGCAGCGAAATGTGAGTCCACCACCTCCTGTGCTCCCTCTTTTATTTCTGCTTGTACAGCGCTGTGGTATATGTTGGCGCTATATGTTATTGAATAGTAGCAGTAGCACAGTTATAGATTGAATGAATGCTTTCATGTAGATTGTAAGCTCCTGTGCTCCCTCTTATATATCTGACTTTGCTTGTACAGCACTGCGGTATATGTTGGCGCTATATGTTATTGAATAGTAGCAGTAACTCAGTTGTAGATTGAATGAATGCTTTCCTTTCATCTGTTAATATTGGGATAGATTGTAAGCTCTTGCACTCCCTCTCTTATCTCTGATTGTACAGCGCTGCGGTATATGTTGGTGCTATATGTTATTGAATAGTAGCAGTAGCACAGTTATAGATTGAATGAATGCTTTCATGTAGATTGTAAGCTCTTGCGATCCCTCTCTTATCACTGCTTGTACAGCGCTGCGGTGTATGTCGGCGCTATATGTTATTGAATAGTAGCAGTAGCACAGCTGTAGGTTGAATGATGCTTTCCTCTCATCTGTTAATATTGGGGTAGATTGTAAGCTCTTGCGCTCCCTCTTTTATCTCTGCTTGTACAGCGCTGTGGTATAGGTTGGCGCTAGGTGATGTCCCTGTTATAGATTTGGCTTTGCATGTACAGCGCTGCGGTATATGTTGGCGCTATATGTTATTGAATAGTAGCAGTAGCACAGCTGTAGGTTGAATGATGCTTTCCTCTCATCTGTTAATATTGGGGTAGATTGTAAGCTCTTGCGCTCCCTCTTTTATCTCTGCTTGTACAGCGCTGTGGTATATGTTGGTGCTATATGTTATTGAATAGTAGCAGTAGCACAGTTATAGATTGAATGAATGCTTTCATTTAGATTGTAAGCTCTTGCGTTCCCTCTCTTATCGCTGCTTGTACAGCGCTGCGGTGTATGTCGGCGCTATATGTTATTGAATAGTAGCAGTAGCACAGCTGTAGATTAAATGAATGCTTTCCTTTCATCTGTTAATATTGGGGTAGATTGTAAGCTCTTGCGCTCCCTCTTTTATCTCTGCTTGTACAGCGCTGTGGTATAGGTTGGCGCTAGGTGATGTCCCTGTTATAGATTTGGCTTTGCATGTACAGCGCTGCGGTATATGTTGGCGCTATATGTTATTGAATAGTAGCAGTAGCACAGCTGTAGGTTGAATGATGCTTTCCTCTCATCTGTTAATATTGGGGTAGATTGTAAGCTCTTGCGCTCCCTCTTTTATCTCTGCTTGTACAGCGCTGTGGTATAGGTTGGCGCTAGATGATGTCCCTGTTATAGATTTGGCTTTGCATGTACAGCGCTGCGGTATATGTTGGCGCTATATGTTATTGAATAGTAGCAGTAGCACAGCTGTAGGTTGAATGATGCTTTCCTCTCATCTGTTAATATTGGGGTAGATTGTAAGCTCTTGCGCTCCCTCTTTTATCTCTGCTTGTACAACGCTGTGGTATAGGTTGGCGCTAGGTGATGTCCCTGTTATAGATTTGGCTTTGCATGTACAGCGCTGCGGTATATGTTGGTGCTATATGTTATTGAATAGTAGCAGTAGCACAGTTATAGATCAAATTAATGCTTTAATTTAGATTGTAAGCTCTTGTGCTCCCTCTTTATATAATTTACTGCTTGCACAGAGCTGCGGTATATGTTGGCGCTATATGTGATATTGTTAATATTGGGGTTGATTGTAAGCTCTTGCGGTCCCTCTTTTATCCCTGCTTGTACAGCGCTGTGATATAGGTTGGCGCTAGGTGATATCCCTCTTATATATTTGACTTTGCTTGTACAGCGCTGCGATATATGTTGGCGCTATATATTATTGAACAGTAGCAGTAGCTCAGCTGTAGATTGAATGAATGCTTTCCTTTCATCTGTTAATATTGGGGTAGATTGTAAGCTCTTGTGCTCCCTCTTTTATCTCTGCTTGTACAGCGCTGCGGTATATGTTGGCGCTATATGTTCTTAATTATAGGCGATATCCCTATAATAACGCGTTTTTTCCTCTGTTGTTCGATCACGTCCCGATCAGACCGTTCATCAAGGATCGCTTCCCGGAAAACCTGAACACGGATAAGAAGGGTCGGCCGTCCACCGCCAGCAGCAAGATCAAGGTGAGGCCGTAACCCCGCCCACTTTTGTGCCTGGCCCGCTAGGCTCTGCCCCCACCTTTAACTCCACCTTTTCGGTTTTGCCGCCGACAGAAACAAGCCAACGATCTGGTGCAGACGCTGATGAAGTGCACCCCCCACTACATCCGCTGCATCAAGCCTAACGAGACCAAGAGGGCAAGAGACTGGGAGGACAGCAGGTACCGCGGAGGGCGGGGCTAGGCATGATGGGCCGTGATTGGTGGACAGTCGTGGGGATGCTGGTTGTGATGGTGACAGTACGTGAGATTTGTGTAAATAGGTTTACTGGGTGAGGAGGCGGGGCCTAGCTACTGATGCTGAGTGTAATGGGCAGGAGGGCGGGGCTAGTGATACTGGGATGATGGGTGGGGCTAGTGATACTGGGGTGATGGGTGGGGCTAGTGGTACTGGGGGTGATGGGCTTGGGTAGTGATGCTGTGGTGATGGGCGGGGCTAATGATACAGGGTGTGATGGGCGGGGCTAATGATACAGTATGTGATGGGCGGGGCTAATGATACAGTATGTGATGGGCGGGCTAATGATATAGCATGTGATGGGTGGGGCTAATGATACTGTGTGTAAAGGGTGGGGCTAATGATACAGTGTAAAGGGTGGGGCTAATGATACAGGATGTGATGGGTGGGGCTAATGATACAGGATGTGATGGTTGGGGCTAATGATACAGTGTGTAAAGGGTGGGGCTAATGATACAGGATGTGATGGGTGGGGCTAATGATACAGGATGTGATGGTTGGGGCTAATGATAGTGTGTAAAGGGTGGGGCTAATGATACAGGATGTGATGGGCGGGGCTAATGATACAGGATGTGATGGGTTTGGCTAATAATACAGGATATGATGGATGTGGCTAATAATACAGGATGTGATGGATGGGGCTAATAATACAGGATGTGATGGGTGTGGCTAATAATACAGGATGTGATGGGTGTGGCTAATAATACAGGATGTGATGAGTGGGCTAATACAGGATGTGATGGGTGGGCTAATAATACAGGATGTGATGGATAGGGCTAATAATACCATATTCTTAGTATGTCACACACCCCGCTTCAAGAATCCATAACATGTGGGTAATATCGTCCTGAAGAGGGCGTTCCTGCAGAGATGATAGCAAAAGAAAGCCCCTCCCTGATCCATAAATACCTGGGACCTCCCACTCACTACCCAGTTTTCCATCTCTGCAGACGGCGAGCAAGTCAGAAGATGATGGCTCCTCCTTGCACAGGGGGATTTCAGGTAGCCGGGGTAACTCCCGGCCTCTTATTTTGTTTATTTCCGCTCGGACCCCTGTTTGTCCCAAAATTTACCTCATATTACATGCCTCCACAGTCTTGGCTGCTGGCCCGAGCGAGGGTACATTGGCACCTCTGGTGCTGAGGAGCAGAGCTCCACCGTGAGACCCTAAAAGAGAGGGTAGGCGGTCATACCGGGTAGGTGATCCCGGTTTGGGATGCCCCGTCCCTTGACTTTTCCCCTGGGGGGGGGGGCCCCTCCCTTTACCAACTATGGGGGCTGGGGGTTCCTCTCATAGGGGTTAGCTTTATTCTCTTTCTCTTCATTCAGCCTCTAGCGGCGCAGGGGCTCCTGGTGGCAGTGGAGAATCTTCTGGACATGGCTGTCATTTGCCCAGTGCCCCCTTCAGATCGGGGCAGGGGCCTTTATTCCAATCTGTTCACGGTACCCAAGAAGGACGGGTTGGTCCGACCCATCTTGGATCTGAAGTTTCTCAACAGGTTCATCCGGCCGAGGAAATTCCGCATGGAAACGCTGCGTTCGGCCATTCACTCTCTTCGTCAGGGAGACTTTCTGACGTCCATAGACATCAAGGATGCTTATCTACACGTTCCGGTTTTTCCAACACACCAGAGGTTTCTCAGGTTCGTGGTGGAGGATCGGCACTTTCAGTTTGTGGCACTTCCTTTCGGTCTCACCTCAGCTCCTCGGGTGTACACCAAGGTGCTAGCAGGGGTGATGGCTCTTCTCAGAGGCCAGGGTATCCGCATCGTGCCCTATTTGGACGATCTACTGATCATGGCCTCTTCCTTCAACCAAGCGGAGTTGGACACCAGAGCGGTGGTGTCCACTCTGGAAAGGTTCGGTTGGGTGATCAACCACCCCAAGTCTTCTCTTTCTCCATCCAGAATTCTGACCTTTCTGGGAATGTCTCTGGACACTTCACAGGCCAGGGTGTTTCTACCCCAGGCCAAGATTCTTTTGATTCAGGAGTTAGTTCGGCTTCTCTTGTCTACCCCTCATCCGACCATCCGGTTAGGGATGAGGCTGGTGGGGTTAATGGTGGCCTCATTCGAGGCAGTTCCCTTTGCGCAGTTTCACACAAGGACGCTTCAGCTTCATCTGTTGAAGGTTTGGGACAAGTCTCCTCTATCGTTGGATCAGTCCTTCCTGATGACTCCCCGAGTTCGTCGATCCCTGCAATGGTGGCTGGGGTCGGTCAATCTGTTGAAGGGCAGATCTTTTCTGGCTCCGTGTTGGGAAACAGTCACCACGGATGCCAGTCTGTCAGGTTGGGGGGGTGTTTGGAAGGACCTCCAGTTTCAGGGTTTGTGGGGCCCGCGGGAGGCTCACGAGCCCATCAATGTTCTGGAGTTGAGAGCCATCAGGTTGGTTCTGTTTCGCTTGACTCATCAGTTGAGAGGCCTGCCAGTTCAGGTCCGGTCGGACAACAGAACGGCGGTTGCTTACATCAATCACCAAGGAGGGACTCGCAGCAGGAGTGCCCTCAGGGAAGTGTCTTTGATTCTGGACTGGGCAGAGACCCACGTCCCGTGTATCTCAGCAGTCTACATTCCGGGAGTGGAGAACACGGAGGCGGACTTGCTGAGCAGGGCCTCCTCTCGTCAGGGGTTGAAGCGGGGTGTGTGACATACTTATAATACCCATTTTACAAGGTGAGTATTCACAAAATGGTATTATTCTAAGTATGTCACACACCCCGCTTCAAGATATTCATAACCTGTGGGACATCCAATAGCAGTGTCCATAAGGGGTGGGGATCCAAAACAAGGCATAAAGCACAACTTAAACTACTGCAGCCTGCAGAACTTTGCGGCCAAAAACAGCATCCGCTGAGGCCCGAACATCAACCTTGTAAAACTTAGAAAAAGTGTGAACAGAAGACCAGGTAGCAGCCTTGCAAACTTGCTCAACAGAGGCCTGGTGCTGAAAAGCCCAGGAAGCCCCAACCGCATGAGTAGAATGAGCTGTAACACGAAAAGGAGGATTCCTCCCCTTAGCAGAATAGGCCCCAACAATGGCCTGACGAATCCACCTGCTGATGGAAGACTTTGTGGGTGCTAAACCCTTCTTGGGCCCAAATGGCACCACGCAGAATGCATCAGTCTTGCGAAAGGCAGACGTTACCACCAAATAATACTTCACCACGCGAACCACATCCAAGGAATGCAGGGCCCTCTCCTTGTCATTGCTGGGATTAGGACACAGAGAGGGCAGAACAATATCCTGGTTAAGATGAAAGGAAGAAGCCACCTTAGGAAGGAAGTCCGTCTTGAAACGGAAAACCACTTTGTCCTGATGTCTTTCAAAATACGGAGCTTGAATAGACAGAGCCGCCAACTCGGAAACACGTCTAACAGAAGTGATAGCTACCAAAAAGGCCACCTTCTGCGTAAGGGGAGACAAAGGAATGTCATGCAAAGGCTCATAGGGGGGACCCTGGAGAGCAGAAAGAACCAAATTCAAATCCCAAACCGGAATCAAAGGCTTCCTAGGAGGCCGCACATGTGTAACCCCCTGGAAAAAGTCTTAACCAAAGGATGAAGCGCAAAAGACTTTTGGAAAAACACCGCCAGGGCAGACACCTGCCCCTTCAGAGTACTGAGTTGGAGCCCTAGGTCCAGACCATGTTGCAAGAACTCCAAGATTCTAGAAATAGAGGATTCCCTACAAGGGAAGGCCCTAGACTCACACCAATCAATATAAGACCTCCAAGTCCTATAGTACACAGATGATGAAGACTTCTTCCTAGCACTAATAAGAGTCCGAATCACAGCATCCAAAAGACCTTCCTCCTTCAAGATGGAGGTTTCAGCAGCCACACCGTCAAAGCCAGCATTGGTAAATTGGGGTAACGAAGATGACCCTGTGTGAGTAGATCTGGCAGCAGGGGCAGAACGAACTGATCTTCTGCCAACCTTACCACGTCTGCGAACCAGACCTGTCTTGGCCACCTTGGAGCCACCAGGATTGCTGGTGCTCCCTCCAGAGCCAGCTTGCGCACTACTCTGGTCACCATGGGAAACGGAGGAAACAGGTACAGAAAACCCAGATCCCTCCAGTTCAGAGACATGGCATCCGTTGCAAGAGCCAGAGGGTCCTTCGCCAGAGACACAAATGACGGAAGTTTGTGATTGTGACGGGAGGCAAAGAGGTCCACCTCCGGTGACCCACACTTGCGACAGATTGTGAGAAAGACCTTGGGATTGAGAGACCACTCCCCTTTGCGGGCTGACAGCCTGCTCAGAGAGTCCGCCTCCGTGTTCTCCACTCCCGGGATGTAAACCGCCGAGATGCACGGGACGTGGCTCTCCGCCCATGCCAGAATCAGAGACACTTCCTTGAGGGCACTCCTGCTGCGGGTCCCTCTCTGGTGATTGATGTAGGCAACCGCCGTCCGATTGTCCGACCGGACCTGGACCGGCAAGTCTCGCAGTTGATGAGTCAAATGACAAAGAACCATCCTGATGGCTCTCAATTCCAGAACATTGATAGGCTCGTGGGCTTCCAGGGGACCCCACAAACCCTGAAATTGCAGATCTTTCCAGAAGCCCCCCCCCCCCCATCCTGAGAGGCTGGCATCCGTGGTGACTATCTCCCACTGGGGAGTCCGAAAGGATCTGCCCCTCAGCAGGTTGGCTGAGTTCAGCCACCACCGAAGCGAGCGGCGAACCCGGGGAGACATCTGAAAGAATTGATCCAGCGACTGAGGAGACCTGTCCCAGACCGACAACAGATGGAGCTGTAGTGTCCTTGTGTGAAACTAAGCAAAGGGGACTGCCTCGAAGGAGGCCACCATCAAACCCACCAGTCTCATCCCTAGCCGGATGGACGGCCGAGGAATGGACATGAGCGACCGAATCAACTCCTGAATCAGAAGAACCTTGGACTGAGGAAGGAACACTCTTGCCTGATCTGTATCCAGAGACATTCCCAGAAAGGATATTAACCTGGACGGGTAGAGGAAGGACTTGGGGTAGTTGATCACCCAGCCGAACCTCTCCAGAGTGGATAGAACCGTCCTGGTGTCCAATTCCGCTTGGCTGAATGACGATGCCAAGATGAGGAGATCGTCCAGATATGGCACTATGCGAATTCCTTGAGCTCTGAGAAGAGCCATCACCCCAGCAAGCACCTTGGTGAAAACCCTTGGAGCTGTGGTGAGACCGAAGGGAAGAGCTACAAATTGAAAGTGCCGATCCTCCACCGCGAACCTTAGGAACCTCTGGTGCGCTGGAAAAATGGGAACATGGAGGTAAGCATCCTGGATGTCTATGGACGTCATGAAGTCCCCCTGACGAAGAGAGTGGATAGCAGAACGCAACGTTTCCATGCGAAATTTTCGCAGCCTGACGAATTTGTTGAGAATCTTTAGGTCCAGGATGGGCCGAACGGAGCCATCCTTCTTGGGGACCGTGAACAGATTTGAGTAAAAACCCTGACCCCGGTCTAATGGGGGCACTGGGCAAATGACCGCCATTTCTAGAAGGCTCGATACCGCCGCCCGGAGCTGCAATGCAGCCTGTACGTCCGGGGACACCCGAGACGTGAGGAAACGCGGGGGGGCGGGACTCGAACTCCAGCTTGTAACCGGAAGACACGAAGTGTCGCAGCCGTCCCCCCACCCACACGGGTGAGGGCGCCCCCTCATTGTTGAGCGGGCTTGGCCGCGGGCTTGGGTTTAGAACCCCAACTGTATCCTGAACGGGCACGACCTCTGCCCCTATTCCAGGAGTCCCCTCTTGTAGAAGGGAAGGCAAAACCTCTTCCCGCTCTGGCTCCCCGAAAGGAAGGGGGTGAAGGAAGACGTCCCTCGAAAGGGGCGACGTTGCTTCCTACGTTGAGGTAATTTTCCACCTTTAGCTACTGAGTCCAATTTATCTCCAAAAAGCCTTAGGCCAACGAAGGGAAGAGACGTCAGAGACTTTTTAGACCCAAAATCGGCCGCCCACTGGCGCAACCAAATTGAACGCCTAATAGTCACCATTAAAGCAGAGGCCCTGCTGCTCATCATCAAGGAATCATCCAAAGCAGCTAAAATGAAGGACAGAAAAACCTCACAACGTTTCAGTCCAAGAAATTCATCACTGTCCGGATCCAAACCGGACGAGGATAACAAATCCCTGACCACCTTTCTAGTAGCCACCACCAACAGCGATGAGGCACCCAGGGACCCAGGACCGGGAGAAACCCCCTTTTTAAAATTCCCTGAAGAATCACCTAAAATACAGAAAACACAATTAGAAACCTGAAACTCTGTAAATATGTGTAAATGGTAGAATAAAAAGGGCCCACAGGGCCACTCACAGAGCCTCCGGGCTAGTACAGGTCCTTGCCAGCACGCTGCGTCTCCGTGTCTGAGGTAAACTCAGCAGAGCAGCCAGAGCGGGAGACGAAGAAGGGGGGCGTGGCCAGCGCGGACCGCGTGCTTTACCGGCTCCGCCCCCCTTTCACAATACAATTAGGAGCTACAAGCTCCTCAGCGGCGCCGGGAACTAGAGAGGGGGCGGGCCGCGGTGACGCGCCGCAAGTCTGGCCCCGCCCCCAATGACTCAGCGCGTGAGGGGAGAAGCTCCCCTCCGCTGTGACACTCACACGCCACTCACACGCCACATAATACCGGTAGCGGCCCGCTGTGCCTGCGAGCCGCTACCCCGCTGAATCACCTCAATCCCTGGACATCAAGGGTGTGGGCCGCGGCCTCACGCAGAAGGCCTGGCCCCGCCCCCAACAGAAGAGCGTGAGGGGAGAACCCCTCCGCCTTCTGAGGTTACAGCAGCACCGCGGCGGCAATGGCGGCCGCGGTGTCTGTCTGAGCAATATACGTTTTCCAAAGGCCATAATGTCAAATAGAACATTCCCTAACACACAAAACAGATAATTAAAACAGTGCAACCAAATCATTGGGGGATTACTCCCAGACGCTCCACACCAGGATATCTTAATTGTGAGGAGAGGACCCCCAACCCAGGCTAGAAGGGAGGGGGTAGGCCAATTAGGGGAAATTGTTCCCATGGACAGGGCATCCCAAACCGAGGTCACCAACCCGGTATAGCCGCCTACCCTCTAAATAGGGTCTCGCGGCGGAGCATAGCTCCTGAGCACCTGTGGTGCTAGAATACCATCACCCGGACCTCAGTCAAAACTGGGAGGCATATATATATATATATATATATATATATATATATATATATATATATAAATAAGGGAAGAAAAGAGTCCGAGCGGGAATAAATAATATTGGCCAGGAGTGGTCCCGGCTACCTTGAAATCCCCCGGTGCAAGGAGGAGACATCATCTTCTGCTTGCTCGCCGTCTGCAGAGATGAAGACTGGGTAATGAGTGGGAGGTCCCAGGTATTTATGGACCGGGAGGGCCTTGCTTTCCTCCAATCATCTCTGCAGTTCGCCCTCTTCAGGTTGGTATTACCCACAGGTTATGAATATCTTGAAGCGGGGTGTGTGACATACTTAGAATAATACAGGATGTGATGTATGTGGCTAATAATACAGGATGTGATGGATGGGGCTAATAATACAGGATGTGATGGGTGTGGCTAATAATACAGGATGTGATGAGTGGGCTAATAATACAGGATGTGATGGGTGGGCTAATAATACAGGATGTGATGGGTGGGGCTAATAATACAGGATGTGATGGGTGGGGCTAATAATACAGGATGTGATGGGTGTGGCTAATAATACAGGATGTGATGGGTGTGGCTAATAATACAGGATGTGATGGGTGGGGCTAATACAGGATGTGATGGGTGGGGCTAATAATACAGGATGTGATGGATGGGGCTAATAATACAGGATGTGATGGATGGGGCTAATAATACAGGATGTGATGAGTGGGCTAATAATACAGGATGTGATGGGTGGGCTAATAATACAGGATGTGATGGGTGGGGCTAATAATACAGGATGTGATGGATGGGCTAATAATACAGGATGTAATGGGTGGGCTAATAATACAGGATGTGATGTATGTGGCTAATAATACAGGATGTGATGGATGGGGCTAATAATACAGGATGTGATGGGTGTGGCTAATAATACAGGATGTGATGGGTGGGGCTAATAATACAGGATGTGATGGGTGGGCTAATAATACAGGATGTGATGGGTGGGGCTAATAATACAGGATGTGATGGGTGGGGCTAATAATACAGGATGTGATGGGTGTGGCTAATAATACAGGATGTGATGGGTGTGGCTAATAATACAGGATGTGATGGGTGGGGCTAATACAGGATGTGATGGGTGGGGCTAATAATACAGGATGTGATGGGTGGGGCTAATAATACAGGATGTGATGGGTGTGGCTAATAATACAGGATGTGATGGGTGTGGCTAATAATACAGGATGTGATGGGTGGGGCTAATACAGGATGTGATGGGTGGGGCTAATAATACAGGATGTGATGGGTGGGCTAATAATACAGGATGTGATGGGTGTGGCTAATAATACAGGATGTGATGGGTGTGGCTAATAATACAGGATGTGATGGGTGGGCTAATAATACAGGATGTGATGGGTGGGGCTAATAATACAGGATGTGATGGGTGGGCTAATAATACAGGATGTGATGGGTGTGGCTAATAATACAGGATGTGATGGATGGGGCTAATACAGGATGTGATGGATGGGCTAATAATACAGGATGTGATGGGTGGGCTAATAATACAGGATGTGATGGGTGGGCTAATAATACAGGATGTGATGGATGGGCTAATAATACAGGATGTGATGGATGTGGCTAATAATACAGGATGTGATGGGTGTGGCTAATACAGGATGTGATAGGTGTGGCTAATACAGGATGTGATGGGTGGGGCTAATAATACAGGATGTGATGGGTGGGGCTAATAATACAGGATGTGATGGATGGGGCTAATAATACAGGATGTGATGGGTGGGCTAATAATACAGGATGTGAGGGGTGGGCTAATAATACAGGATGTGATGGGTGGGGCTAATAATACAGGATGTGAGGGGTGGGCTAATAATACAGGATGTGATGGGTGTGGCTAATACAGTGTATGATGAAGGTGGCTAATGATACAGGGTGTGACTCGCTGGAGGGCGGGGCTAATGTGTGATGGGCGTGGCCTCACTATTTGTGCCCACACTGCAGGGTGAAGCACCAGGTGGAGTATCTGGGTCTGCGGGAGAACATCCGCGTGCGGCGCGCCGGTTACGCGTATCGACGCGTCTTCCGGAAATTCCTAACGCGGTAAGGAGCGATGACCAATCAGATTGTCAGCTCTGTGGCCCAGAGAGTCGGATAGGTCGTATAACCCGTTTGGATTGGTTGCAGGTACGCCATCCTGACGCGGGAGACGTGGCCCGAGTGGCGCGGGGACGAGAAGCGCGGCGTCCTCCACCTCCTGCAGTCGGTAAACATGGACGCTGACCAATACCAGCTGGGGAAGAGCAAAGTCTTCATTAAAGCTCCGGAGTCGGTGAGTATTTATGAAGGGTCGGGTGCAGAGGGGAGGGGTCATGGGTCATGTGACAGCGGCCGCTCACCAATTGTTGTGTTTTGATTGGTTTAGCTTTTCCTGCTGGAAGAAATGCGGGAGAGGAAATACGACAACTACGCCCGGGTGATCCAGAAGGCCTGGCGCAAGCACACCGCTGTGCGCAAGTACATCCGCATGAGGGAGGAAGGTGAGTAACGAGGGGGAGGAGCTTGGGAAGCATGACCCCGCTCTCGCACTAAAACCCCAAAGCGGGGGCGTGCCACAGGGGGTGGTTCTCATCTACCCCAGAGTTTTAGTAGCCAGCTAATCCCAATGAGGCTGACGCTTCATTCCAATAATCACGCCTCTTATGAATATGCTAATAACCTCATTATTATGCAGATACTTCCCAGGTCTTAAATTGCAATATCTGCATAATAAGGAGGTAATTAGCATATTCATAACAGGCGTGTGAATCGATCGTCCCAAGATCTTAAAAGATTCTCAATTCACACGGCTGTTATGAATATGCGAATCGACTCATTATTATGCAAATTCTGTATAATGATGAGGGCATTAGCATATTCATAACAACCATGTGAATCAACAGTCTTAAGACCTGGACAGTGTCTGCATAATAATGAGGCAATTAGCATATTCATAACAGGCGTGTAAATCGATCGTCCGGGAACCTTATAGATTCTTGGGCTGATCGTTATGAATATGCTAATGACCTCATTATTATGTAGATACTGTCCAGGTCTTAAATTGCAATATCTGCATAATAATGAGGTAATTAGCATATTCATAACAGGTGTGTGAATCGATCGGCCCATGAAGCTTATAGGTTCGTGGGACGATCGATTCACATGCCTGTTATGAATATGCTAATTGCCTCATTATTATGTAGATACTGCCCAGGTCTTAAATTGCTGTTCAGGCCTGTGTAGAGCTGCATACTAATGAGGTCATTAGCATATTCATAACAAGTGCGTTAATTGATCGGCCCGGGAATCTTATAGGTTCTTGGGGACAATCGATTAACACGCCTGTTATGAATATGCTAATTACCTCATTCTTATGCAGATATTGCAATTTAAGACCTGGACAGTATCTGCATAATATTGATGTAATTAGCATATTCATAACGATCAGCCCAAGAATCTATAAGGTTCCTGGGACGATCGATTTACACGCCTGTTATGAATATGCTAATTGCCTCATTATTATGCAGACGCTGTCCAGGTCTTAACAGGTGTGTAAATCGATCGTCCCGGGAACCTTATAGATTATTGGGCTGATCGTTATGAATATGCTAATGACCTCATTATTATGCAGATACTGTCCAGGTCTTAAATTGCAATATCTGCATAATAATGAGGTAATTAGCATATTCATAACAGGCGTGTGAATCGATTGTCTCAAGAACCTATAAGATTCCCGGGCCGATCAATTAACGCACTTGTTATGAATATGCTAATGACCTCATTAGTATGCAGCTCTACACAGGCCTGAACAGCAATTTAAGACCTGGGCAGTATCTACATAATAATGAGGCAATTAGCATATTCATAACAGGCGTGTGAATCGATCGTCCCAAGAACCTATAAGCTTCATGGGCCGATCGATTCACACACCCGTTCTGAATATGCTAATGACCTCATTATTATTTAGATACCACCCGGGTCAATTGCCGTTCAGGCCCTACACAGGCTTCCCTATTGGTGATTGGATTAAAGTAGACCAAAGCCGACGGCGATCAGCCCAAGAATCTATAAGATTCCTGGGCCAATCTAATCACACGCTTGTTATGAATATGCTAATGACCTCATTATTATGAAGATACCGCCCAGGTCTTAAATTGCCGTTTAGGCCCTGCATTGGCTTCCCTATTGGTGGATGGGGTAAAGTAGACCAAAACCCACTGCGATAGTCTCAAGATCCTATAAGATTCCCAGGCCGATCGATTAACGCGCTTGTTATGAATATGCTAATGGACTCATTATTATGCAGATACTGCCCGGGTATTAAAGTGGACCAAAACCCAGCTTGATCGGCCTGGGAATCTATAAGATTTAAAGAGGACCAAAACCCACCTGGAGTCTATCACACTCCAGGGCAGGCATAATCACTCCCCCTGGGGCAAGGGCCAAAAGCCAGGATAGTCTAAATCCTGGGTTTTGGTCCACTTCATAGAGGACCAAAACTCTCCCTTCAGTCTTATCAGACTCCAGGGCAGGCATAATCACTCCAAAATCTTGGGTTTTGGTCCACTTCAAAGACGACCAAACCCCACCCTAGAGTCTATCAGACTCCAGGGCAGGCATAATCACTCCAAAATCCTGGGTTTTGGTCCACTTTAAAGAGGACCAAATTCCACCCTGGATTCTTATCAGGCATAATTGCTCCTCCTGGGGCACGGTCCAAACCCCAGAATAGTCAAAATCCTGGGTTTTGGTCCACTTCAAGTAGGACCAAAACCCACCCTGGAGTCTTATCAGACTCCAGGGCAGGCATAATCACTCCGAAATCCTGAGTTTTGATCCACTTTAAAGAGGACCAAAACCCACCCTGCATTCTTATCAGAGTCCAGGGCAGGCATAATCACTCCAAAATGCTGGGTTTTGATCCACTTCAAAGAGGACCAAAACCCACCCTGGAGTCTTATTAGGCATAATTGCTCTTCCTGGGGCACGGTCCAAACCCCAGAATAGTCAAAATCCTGGGCTTTGGTCCACTTCAAGTAGGACCAAAACCCACCCCAGAGTCTATCAGACTCCAGGGCAGGCATAATCACTCAAAAATCCTGGGTTTTAGTCCACTTCAAAGAGACCAAAACCCACCCTGCAGTCTTATCAGACTCCAGGGCAGGCATAATCACTCCAAAATCCTAGGTTTTGGTCCACTTCAAAGAGGACCAAAACCCACCCTGGAGTCTATCAGACTCCGACAGGCATAATCACTCCAAAATCTTGGGTTTTGGTCCACTTCAAAGAAGACCAAACCCCACCCTGGAGTCGGTCAGACTCCAGGGCAGGCATAATCACTCCAAAATCCTGGGTTTTGGTCTACTTTAAGAGCCCCACATGGTGCAGCAGCCACGCCAGGAAGTGCTGCGCGGCCTCTTCTGGGCTTGCTGGGCATTGTAGTGCTCTGTCAGGCGGGTGATATTTTCCAAGTGTACAGCACGGCCTGTTTCATTTCAATCATTACTTGGATATTCCGCCACAAGGTGGCGCAGTTGACTGCAGAAGACTTGTGGCTCCTCCCGGCCCTATAAAAAGCCAGGAATCACCCATAGACCCCCAGTGTTTCTCTGCGGTCATACTGGCTCTCTATGTTATTCGCAGGTGAGCGGGGCAACCAAGCCTGCGGCCCTGCAAGCCTATTCCCACCCGCCTCCTGCCTCCCAGCCTTGGCTGTCGGATCGGGTGACGGTAGGGGAGCGCCTGGGTTGAGGTGCTCAGGAGCCTTGCTCCAGGCCGCAGACCCTATTGCTAAAGGGTAGCCGGTCCATAGGCCTATGGTGAGCCTAGGGGGATGGAGGAACCACTGCTGCCCTTGGTGTTGTGCATTCTCGGGGTGAGTGCCTTATTGGGGGCTGTTTATGTCATTGGGGGCTCCGATCCCCCCCCCCTACCTATCCTCTTACTGGACGTTTGTATCTACACGTTTGCCTCGCAATCCGGTCTGCGCCACGGCCATTGTGGCTATCGCCATTAAAAAGAGGGTCAGACGTCTTGCTGAGGCCGCCCGGTCCGGTAAGAATAGGGAGGATTACAAGGACCTTTTGCTTTGCTCCGATTTTATTGCGTTTGTGCTGGCTGCCATGGACGATGCCGTCCGGCTTGGCGGTAGGGCCTCGGCCCTGTTGGTGGCTATGCGTCAGTCAGTTTGGTTGCGGCAGTGGGCAGCTGACACTGCCCGCTAAGAAGGCTTTTACTGGGCTTCCCTTAACGGGTCTCCGTCTGGATGCTCTGACCAAGGATGGTAGGCTCCCCCCGCGTAGAAAGCAGGCTCTGCCCTTTCGGGGCTCCTAATCCTTTCGTCCTTCAAGGGGAGGTCTTGGCCCACCTTTCTAAGGTAGTCGCAGAGACTCTTGGGGCCGAGGTAGGTCCCGCGGTCACCCCGGTCTCTCTTGGGGGATCGAGCCCAAACCCCCTCCCAATGCCCCTCTGGCATGAGGAGGCGCCCTCGCCCGACCAGGTGGGGGGGACGGCTTCGGCTTTTCGCTCACGTCTGGAGGGTTCGTGTCTCAGACCGGTGGATTCAGGAGGTGGTGTCCTCCGGTTACAAGATTTGCAGCCTGGCCGCCCCAAAGATTCCTCCGATCCCGGATGTCCCAAAACCCTGTGTCGGCTCAGGGACTGCGTCTGGCCGTCCAAAGTCTTCTGGCATCAGGTGTCATTTGTCAGGTACCTCTTCAGGAACAGGGTCGGGGGTACTACTCCAACCTGTTCACGGTGCCAGAGAAGGACGGCTCCCTGAGGCCCACCCTGGACTTAAAGGGTCTCAACAAGTTTGTCAGGTTCAAGCACTTTCGCATGGAGACTTTACACTCGGCCTCTTCGGCCGGACGACTTCATGACCACGGTGGACATCAAGGATGCCTATCTTAACGTGCCAATCTTCCCAGGTCACCAGAGGTTCCTGAGGTTCGCTCTGGGGGATCAACACTACCAGTTTGTGACCTTGCAGTTCGGTATCACCTCGGCTCCTCGGGTTTTCACCAAGGTGCTGGCTGGCGTCATAGCTCTCCTGAGGAATCAGGGCATTCGTATCCTTCCTTACCTGGACGACATTCTGATTGCTGCTCAGTCTCTTCATCAGGCCGAGAAGAAGACTCAAGTGGTGACGTCCACTCTCGAGTCCTTCGGCTGGGTGATCAACTATCCCAAGTCTTCACTATCTCCGTCTTTGGTGAGGTCCTTCCTGGGCATGACGCTGGATACTTCTCAGGTCAAGGTATTTCTCCCTCAGCAGAAGGTGGAGAGTATTCAGATGCAGGCACAGGTTCTGCTGTCGTGTCCTCACCCCTCCATTCGGCAGGGGATGCAGTTGGTGGGCCTCATGGTGTCTTGCTTCGAGGCGGTTCCCTTTGCTCAGTTCCACATGAGACCTCTTCAGTTGCATCTCTTGTCGGTTTGGGATCGGATTCAGGAGTCCCTGGATCAGGAGTTTGCTCTGTCCCCTCCGGTCAGGCAGTCTCTCTCCTGGTGGCTGGACTTGAGGAATCTTCTAGTGGGCAGGTCCTTTCTGTCTCCGCGCTGGGAGATTGTCACCATGGATGCCAGTCTGACCGGCTGGGGGGGAGTTTGGCAGTCTCTGAAGTTCCAGGGTCAGTGGGGTCCCCAGGAGGCCCACACGCCCATCAATATCCTAGAGCTGCGGGCGATCAGGTTGGTTCTCTCCCAGTTGACCCCACACCTTCGGGGTCGTGCTGTACAGGTCCGCTCGGACAATCAGACGGCGGTTGCCTACATCAATCATCAGGGAGGGACCCGGAGCAAGAAAGCTCTCAAGGAAGTGTCTCTGATCTTGTCTTGGGCGGAGGAGACTGTTCCCTGCATCTCAACGGTTTACATCCCAGGGGTGGAGAATCAGGAGGCGGACTCCCTGAGCAGGGGGACATCTCGCCTGGGGGAATGGTCCCTCAGCATCAAGATCTGTGTCGCCGCGGCGGTCAGCCGGACGTGGACTTGTTTGCTTCCCGTCACAAGCTTCTCTGTCAAAGGACCCTCTGGCCTTCGCCACGGACGCGCTAGCAATTCCTTGGACGGAGTTTCGGCTCCTCTATGTATTTCCTCCCTTTCCTCTGCTGGGTCGGGTGCTGCGCCAGATTGCCCAGGAGGGGGTACAGGCCATTCTGGTGGCCCCCGCTGGCAGAGGAGGGTATGGTTCGCGGACGTCGTACAGATGGCAGTAGATCGGTTCATCCTGCCCGACGATCCAGAGCTTCTCATGCAGGGACAGCTGCGCCATCCCAATTTACAAACACTGGCTTTAATGGCTTGGCTGCTGAAACCTCCATCTTGATGGACAAGGGTTTGCCGGCCTCTGTTGTCGATACCTTGATTCGGGCTAGGAAGAAATCTTTGTCTTCTATCTACTACAGGGTCTGGCATGCTTACATTGCTTGGCGCGAGTCCAAGTCTCTTTTTTTGTCAGGAATTTTCCATTCCCAGGATTCTGGAGTTTTTACAGCATGGTATGGATTCGGGCCTTCAAATTAGTACTCTCAAGGGACAGGTTTCGGCTCTGGCAATTTTTTTACAAAGATCTTTTGCCAATCACTGGCTTGTTAAGACCTTCTTCCAGGGAGTTACTCATGTGCGTCCGCCGCGTAAGCCTCTGCTACCGGTTTGGGACTTGAATTTGGTGTTGTCTGCTCTACAGGGTCCTCCTTTTGAGCCCTTGTGCAATGCTGCGCTGTCCATAATGACTCTTAAGGTGGCCTTTTTGGTCGCTATTACTTCGGTACGTCGAGTCTCTGAGCTGGCGGCGCTTTCCATGAAACCTCCTTATTTTGAGCGGCATCAGGATAAGGTGGTGTTCCGTCTTAACCCAGGATTTTTGCCCAAGGTTGTATCTGCCTTTCATCTCAATGAGGACATTGTCTTACCTTCCTATTGTCCTGCCCCTGCTAATTCCAAGGAACAGAACCTTCATTCTCTGGATGTGGTCAGGGCGCTCAAGTATTATTTGGTCGCCACTGAGCCTTTTAGGAAGTCTGATTCTCTTTTTGTTCTTCCTTCCGGTCCTAGGAAGGGCTTGCCTCCGGCTAAATCTACTATCAGCAAGTGGATTAGACAGGCGGCGGTGGTGCGTGCTTATTCTGCCAAAGGCAAGGAACCTCCCTTCTGTGTTACCACTCATTCTACTAGGGCTATTGGTGCCTCTTGGGCTTTTCAGCACCAGGCTTCTGTTGAACAAGTTTGTAAGGCCGCTACTTGGTCTTCTGTTCATACTTTTACAAGGTTGATGTTAGGGCCTCAGCGGATGCCGTTTTTGGTCTGAACTGCTTGCCCTTACTCATTGGGGATCCCACCCTACTTAAGGACACTGCTATTGGATGTCCCAGAAGTAATGATTGAATGAAACAGGCCATGCTGTACAATTCTGTGATTACTCACCTTTAGAATTGATTTTACTGTGTACAGCACGGCCTGTTTCATCCCTCCCTTGTTATCGTTGCCCTTGGTTGCCTCTTTATGGTGATTGGTTCAAGTTAGCCTTTCTAGGCTGTGTATTCTTTGCTCATGGTTTATCTCCCGGCTTCTTGCATAACTGCTTTTTAACACTGGGGGTCTATTGGTGATTCCTGGCTTTTTATAGGGCCGGGAGGAGCCACAAGTCTTCTGCAGTCAACTGCGCCACCTCGGGCGGAATATCCAGAAGTAATGATTGAATGAGACAGGCCGTGCTGTACACAGTAAAATCAATTCTACAGGTGAGAAATCACAGAACTGTATTATAACGGTTTCTAATGGCAGCCTCCAGCGTGGTGCTGAACAAGAAGGAACGGCGGCGCAACAGCATCAACCGCAATTTCGTGGGTGATTACATCGGCCTGGAGGGGCGGCCGGAGCTGCGGCAGTTCGTGGGGCGACGTGAGAGGGTCGACTTTGCCGAGACGGTGGTGAAATACGACCGGCGCTTTAAGGTGAGCAGCGGCTGGCGGGTCCCGGCTTTTCCTGATTGGCCGATCGATCGCGCTGTTGCTAAGCGCTTCTCTCTCCTCCCACCACCAGACGCTGAAGCGGGATCTGGTCCTGACGCCCAAGTTTGTGTATCTGATTGGCCGGGAGAAGGTTAAGCAGGGGGCGGAGAAAGGGCAAATCAAAGAGGTGCTGAAGAGGAAGATCGAACTGAAGGACATTCAGTCTGTGTCATTAAGGTAGAGCTACATTGGCTGCTCTCTCTGCACTCTCATTGGCTGCTCTCTCTGCACTCTCATTGGCTGCTCTTTCTGCATTCTCATTGGCTGTTCTCTCTGCACTCTCATTGGCTGCTCACTCATTGTGTGGCTGCTCTCTGTGCACTCTCATTGGCTACTCTCTCATTGTGTGGCTGCTCTCTGTGCACTCTCATTGGCTGCTCTCTCTGCACCCTCATTGGCTGATCTCTCTGCACTCTCATTGGCCGCACTCTCTGCACTCTCATTGGCCGCACTCTCTGCACTCTCATTGGCCGCTCTCTCTGCACTCTCATTGGCCGCTCTCTCTGCACTCTCATTGGCCGCTCTCTCTGCGCTCTCATTGGCCGCTCTCTCTGCGCTCTCACTGGCCGCTCTCTCTGCGCCCTCATTGGCCGCTCTCTCTGCGCCCTCATTGGCCGCTCTCTCTGCGCTCTCATTGGCCGCTCTCTCTGCGCTCTCATTGGCCGCTCTCTCTGCGCTCTCATTGGCCGCTCTCTCTGCGCTCTCATTGGCCGCTCTCTCTGCGCTCTCATTGGCCGCTCTCTCTGCGCTCTCATTGGCCGCTCTCTCTGCGCTCTCATTGGCCGCTCTCTCTGCGCTCTCATTGGCCGCTCTCTCTGCGCTCTCATTGGCCGCTCTCTCTGCACTCTCATTGTGTGGCCGCTCTCTGTGCTCCCTCATTGTGTGGCCGCTCTCTGTGCTCCCTCATTGTGTGGCCGCTCTCTGTGCTCCCTCATTGTGTGGCCGCTCTCTGTGCTCCCTCATGGTGTGGCCGCTCTCTCTGCTCCCTCATTGTGTGGCCGCTCTCTCTGCACCCTCATGGTGTGGCCGCTCTCTCTGCTCCCTCATTGTGTGGCCGCTCTCTCTGCTCCCTCATTGTGTGGCCGCTCTCTCTGCTCCCTCATTGTGTGGCCGCTCTCTCTGCACCCTCATGGTGTGGCCGCTCTCTCTGCTCCCTCATTGTGTGGCCGCTCTCTCTGCTCCCTCATTGTGTGGCCGCTCTCTCTGCTCCCTCATTGTGTGGCCGCTCTCTCTGCTCCCTCATTGTGTGGCCGCTCTCTGTGCTCCCTCATTGTGTGGCCGCTCTCTGTGCTCCCTCATTGTGTGGCCGCTCTCTGTGCTCCCTCATTGTGTGGCCTCTCTCTGTGCTCCCTCATTGTGTGGCCTCTCTCTCTGCTCCCTCATTGTGTGGCCGCTCTCTGTGCTCCCTCATTGTGTGGCCGCTCTCTCTGCTCCCTCATTGTGTGTCCGCTCTCTCTGTGCTCCCTCATTGTGTGGCCGCTCTCTCCTCCCTCATTGTGTGGCCGCTCTCTCTGCTCCCTCATTGTGTGGCCGCTCTCTCTGCTCCCTCATTGTGTGGCCGCTCTCTCCTCCCTCATTGTGTGGCCGCTCTCTCTGATCCCTCATTGTGTGGCCGCTCTCTCTGCTCCCTCATTGTGTGGCCGCTCTCTCTGCTCCCTCATTGTGTGGCCGCTCTCTCTGCTCCCTCATTGTGTGGCCGCTCTCTGTGCTCCCTCATTGTGTGGCCGCTCTCTCTGCTCCCTCATTGTGTGGCCGCTCTCTGCTCCCTCATTGTGTGGCCGCTCTCTCTGTGCTCCCTCATTGTGTGGCCGCTCTCTGTGCTCCCTCATTGTGTGGCCGCTCTCTCTGCTCCCTCATTGTGTGGCCGCTCTCTGTGCTCCCTCATTGTGTGGCCGCTCTCTGTGCTCCCTCATTGTGTGGCCGCTCTCTGTGCACCCTCATTGTGTGGCCGCTCTCTCCTCCCTCATTGTGTGGCCGCTCTCTGTGCTCCCTCATTGTGTGGCCGCTCTCTGTGCTCCCTCATTGTGTGGCCGCTCTCTCTGCTCCCTCATTGTGTGGCCGCTCTCTCTGCTCCCTCATTGTGTGGCCGCTGTCTCTGCTCCCTCATTGTGTGGCCGCTCTCTCTGCTCCCTCATTGTGTGGCCGCTCTCTGTGCACCCTCATTGTGTGGCCGCTCTCTGTGCTCCCTCATTGTGTGGCCGCTCTCTCTGCTCCCTCATTGTGTGGCCGCTCTCTCTGCTCCCTCATTGTGTGGCCGCTCTCTCTGCTCCCTCATTGTGTGGCCGCTCTCTCTGCTCCCTCATTGTGTGGCCGCTCTCTCTGCTCCCTGATTGTGTGGCCGCTCTCTGTGCTCCCTCATTGTGTGGCCGCTCTCTGTGCTCCCTCATTGTGTGGCCGCTCTCTCTGCTCCCTCATTGTGTGGCCGCTCTCTCTGCTCCCTCATTGTGTGGTCGCTCTCTGTGCTCCCTCATTGTGTGGCCGCTCTCTCTGCTCCCTCATTGTGTGGCCGCTCTCTCTGCTCCCTCATTGTGTGGTCGCTCTCTGTGCTCCCTCATTGTGTGGCCGCTCTCTCTGCACCCTCATTGTGTGGCCGCTCTCTCTGCACCCTCATTGTGTGGCCGCTCTCTCTGCTCCCTCATTGTGTGGCCGCTCTCTCTGCACCCTCATTGTGTGGCCGCTCTCTCTGCTCCCTCATTGTGTGGCTTCTCTCTCTGCTCCCTCATTGTGTGCCCGCTCTCTCTGCTCCCTCATTGTGTGGCCGCTCTCTCTGCTCCCTCATTGTGTGGCCGCTCTCTCTGCTCCCTCATTGTGTGGCCGCTCTCTCTGCTCCCTCATTGTGTGGCCGCTCTCTGTGCTCCCTCATTGTGTGCCCGCTCTCTCTGCTCCCTCATTGTGTGGCCGCTCTCTCTGCTCTCTCATTGTGTGGCCGCTCTCTCTGCTCCCTCATTGTGTGGCCGCTCTCTGTGCTCCCTCATTGTGTGGCCGCTCTCTCTGCTCCCTCATTGTGTGGCCGCTCTCTGTGCACCCTCATTGTGTGGCCGCTCTCTCTGCACCCTCATTGTGTGGGTGCGCTCTCTGTGCTCCCTCATTGTGTGCCCGCTCTCTCTGCTCCCTCATTGTGTGGCCGCTCTCTCTGCACCCTCATTGTGTGGCCGCTCTCTCGGCACCCTCATTGTGTGGCCGCTCTCTGTGCTCCCTCATTGTGTGGCCGCTCTCTCTGCTCCCTCATTGTGTGGCCGCTCTCTGTGCTCCCTCATTGTGTGGCCGCTCTCTCTGCTCCCTCATTGTGTGGCCGCTCTCTGTGCTCCCTCATTCTGTGGCCGCTCTCTCTGCTTCCTCATTGTGTGGCCGCTCTCTCTTCTCCCTCATTGTGTGGCCGCTCTCTGTGCTCCCTCATTGTGTGGCCGCTCTCTCTGCTTCCTCATTGTGTGGCCGCTCTCTGTGCTCCCTCATTGTGTGGCCGCTCTCTCTGCTCCCTCATTGTGTGGCCGCTCTCTCTGCTCCCTCATTGTGTGGCCGCTCTCTGTGCTCCCTCATTGTGTGCCCGCTCTCTCTGCTCCCTCATTGTGTGGCCGCTCTCTCTGCACCCTCATTGTGTGGCCGCTCTCTGTGCTCCCTCATTGTGTGGCCGCTCTCTCTGCTCCCTCATTGTGTGGCCGCTCTCTGTGCTCCCTCATTCTGTGGCCGCTCTCTCTGCTTCCTCATTGTGTGGCCGCTCTCTCTTCTCCCTCATTGTGTGGCCGCTCTCTGTGCTCCCTCATTGTGTGGCCGCTCTCTCTGCTCCCTCATTGTGTGGCCGCTCTCTGTGCTCCCTCATTGTGTGGCCGCTCTCTCTGCTTCCTCATTGTGTGGCCGCTCTCTGTGCTCCCTCATTGTGTGGCCGCTCTCTCTGCTCCCTCATTGTGTGGCCGCTCTCTCTGCTCTCTCATTGTGTGGCCGCTCTCTGTGCTCCCTCATTGTGTGCCCGCTCTCTCTGCTCCCTCATTGTGTGGCCGCTCTCTCTGCACCCTCATTGTGTGGGTGCGCTCTCTCTGCTCCCTCATTGTGTGGCCGCTCTCTCTGCTCCCTCATTGTGTGGGTGTGCTCTCTCTGCTCCCTCATTGTGTGGCCGCTCTCTCTGCACCCTCATTGTGTGGCCGCTCTCTCTGCTCCCTCATTGTGTGGCCGCTCTCTGTGCTCCCTCATTGTGTGGCCGCTCTCTCTGCTCCCTCATTGTGTGGCCGCTCTCTGTGCTCCCTCATTGTGTGACCGCTCTCTGCACCCTCATTGTGTGGCCGCTCTCTCTGCTCCCTCATTGTGTGGCCGCTCTCTGTGCTCTCTCATTGTGTGGCCGCTCTCTGTGCTCCCTCATTGTGTGGCCGCTCTCTCTGCTCCCTCATTGTGTGGCCGCTCTCTCTGCTCCCTCATTGTGTGGCCGCTCTCTGTGCTCCCTCATTGTGTGGCCGCTCTCTCTGCTCCCTCATTGTGTGGCCGCTCTCTCTGCTCCCTCATTGTGTGGCCGCTCTCTGTGCTCCCTCATTGTGTGGCCGCTCTCTGTGCTCCCTCATTGTGTGGCCGCTCTCTGTGCTCCCTCATTGTGTGGCCGCTCTCTGTGCTCTCTCATTGTGTGGCCGCTCTCTCTGCTCCCTCATTGTGTGGCCGCTCTCTCTGCTCCCTCATTGTGTGGCCGCTCTCTCTGCTCCCTCATTGTGTGGCCGCTCTCTCTGCTCCCTCATTGTGTGGCCGCTCTCTCTGCTCCCTCATTGTGTGGCCGCTCTCTGTGCTCCCTCATTGTGTGGCTGCTCTCTCTGCTCCCTCATTGTGTGGCCGCTCTCTGTGCTCCCTCATTGTGGGGCCGCTCTCTCTGCTCCCTCATTGTGTGGCCGCTCTCTGTGCTCCCTCATTGTGTGGCCGCTCTCTCTGCTCCCTCATTGTGTGGCCGCTCTCTCTGCTCCCTCATTGTGTGGCCGCTCTCTCTGCTCCCTCATTGTGTGGCCGCTCTCTGTGCTCCCTCATTGTGTGGCCGCTCTCTCTGCTCCCTCATTGTGTGGCCGCTCTCTCTGCTCCCTCATTGTGTGGCCGCTCTCTCTGCTCCCTCATTGTGTGGCCGCTCTCTCTGCTCCCTCATTGTGTGGCCGCTCTCTCTGCTCCCTCATTGTGTGGCCGCTCTCTCTGCTCCCTCATTGTGTGGCCGCTCTCTGTGCTCCCTCATTGTGTGGCTGCTCTCTCTGCTCCCTCATTGTGTGGCCGCTCTCTGTGCTCCCTCATTGTGGGGCCGCTCTCTCTGCTCCCTCATTGTGTGGCCGCTCTCTCTGCTCCCTCATTGTGTGGCCGCTCTCTCTGCTCCCTCATTGTGTGGCTTCTCTCTCTGCTCCCTCATTGTGTGGCCGCTCTCTGTGCTCCCTCATTGTGTGGCCGCTCTCTCTGCTCCCTCATTGTGTGGCCGCTCTCTCTGCACCCTCATTGTGTGGCCGCTCTCTGCACCCTCATTGTGTGGCCGCTCTCTGTGCTCCCTCATTGTGTGGCCGCTCTCTCTGCTCCCTCATTGTGTGGCCGCTCTCTCTGCTCCCTCATTGTGTGGCCGCTCTCTGTGGTCCCTCATTGTGTGGCCGCTCTCTGTGCTCCCTCATTGTGTGGCCGCTCTCTCTGCTCCCTCATTGTGTGGCCGCTCTCTCTGCTCCCTCATTGTGTGGCCGCTCTCTGTGGTCCCTCATTGTGTGGCCGCTCTCTCTGCTCCCTCATTGTGTGGCCGCTCTCTCTGCTCCCTCATTGTGTGGCCGCTCTCTCTGCTCCCTCATTGTGTGGCCGCTCTCTGTGGTCCCTCATTGTGTGGCCGCTCTCTCTGCTCCCTCATTGTGTGGCCGCTCTCTGTGCTCCCTCATTGTGTGGCCGCTCTCTCTGCTCCCTCATTGTGTGGCCGCTCTCTGTGGTCCCTCATTGTGTGACCGCTCTCTGTGCTCCCTCATTGTGTGACCGCTCTCTGTGCTCCCTCATTGTGTGACCGCTCTCTGTGCTCCCTCATTGTGTGGCCGCTCTCTCTGCTCCCTCATTGTGTGGCCGCTCTCTGTGCTCCCTCATTGTGTGGCCGCTCTCTCTGCTCCCTCATTGTGTGGCCGCTCTCTGTGCTCCCTCATTGTGTGGCCGCTCTCTCTGCTCCCTCATTGTGTGGCCGCTCTCTGTGCTCCCTCATTGTGTGGCCGCTCTCTCTGCTCCCTCATTGTGTGGCCGATCTCTCTGCTCCCTCATTGTGTGGCCGCTCTCTCTGCACCCTCATTGTGTGGCCGCTCTCTCTGCTTCCTCATTGTGTGGCCGCTCTCTGTGCACCCTCATTGTGTGGCCTCTCTCTCTGCACCCTCATTGTGTGGCCGCTCTCTCTGCACCCTCATTGTGTGGCCGCTCTCTCTGCTTCCTCATTGTGTGGCCGCTCTCTGTGCTCCCTCATTGTGTGGCCTCTCTCTGTGCTCCCTCATTGTGTGGCCTCTCTCTCTGCACCCTCATTGTGTGGCCGCTCTCTGTGCTCCCTCATTGTGTGGCCGCTCTCTGTGCTCCCTCATTGTGTGGCCTCTCTCTCTGCACCCTCATTGTGTGGCCGCTCTCTGTGCACCCTCATTGTGTGGCCGCTCTCTCTGCTCCCTCATTGTGTGGCCGCTCTCTGTGCTCCCTCATTGTGTGGCCGCTCTCTGTGCTCCCTCATTGTGTGGCCGCTCTCTCTGCTCCCTCATTGTGTGGCCGCTCTCTCTGCTCCCTCATTGTGTGGCCTCTCTCTCTGCTCCCTCATTGTGTGGCCGCTCTCTGTGCTCTCTCATTGTGTGGCCGCTCTCTGTGCTCCCTCATTGTGTGGCCGCTCTCTCTGCTCCCTCATTGTGTGGCCGCTCTCTCTGCTCCCTCATTGTGTGGCCGCTCTCTGTGCTCCCTCATTGTGTGGCCTCTCTCTCTGCACCCTCATTGTGTGGCCGCTCTCTGTGCACCCTCATTGTGTGGCCGCTCTCTGTGCTCCCTCATTGTGTGGCCGCTCTCTGTGCTCCCTCATTGTGTGGCCTCTCTCTCTGCACCCTCATTGTGTGGCCGCTCTCTGTGCTCCCTCATTGTGTGGCCGCTCTCTGTGCTCCCTCATTGTGTGGCCTCTCTCTCTGCACCCTCATTGTGTGGCCGCTCTCTGTGCTCCCTCATTGTGTGGCCGCTCTCTGTGCTCCCTCATTGTGTGGCCGCTCTCTCTGCTCCCTCATTGTGTGGCCGCTCTCTGTGCTCCCTCATTGTGTGGCCTCTCTCTCTGCACCCTCATTGTGTGGCCGCTCTCTGTGCTCCCTCATTGTGTGGCCTCTCTCTCTGCACCCTCATTGTGTGGCCGCTCTCTGTGCTCCCTCATTGTGTGGCCTCTCTCTCTGCTCCCTCATTGTGTGGCTGCTCTCTGTGCACCCTCATTGTGTGGCCACTCTCTGTGCTCTCTCATTGTGTGGCCGCTCTCTCTGCTCTCTCATTGTGTGACCGTGCTCTCTGTGCTCCCTCATTGTGTGGCCTCTCTCTCTGCTCCCTCATTGTGTGGCTGCTCTCTGTGCTCCCTCATTGTGTGGCCTCTCTCTCTGCTCCCTCATTGTGTGGCTGCTCTCTGTGCTCCCTCATTGTGTGGCCTCTCTCTCTGCTCCCTCATTGTGTGGCTGCTCTCTGTGCTCCCTCATTGTGTGGCCGCTCTCTCTGCTCCCTCATTGTGTGGCCGCTCTCTGTGCTCCCTCATTGTGTGGCCGCTCTCTGTGCTCCCTCATTGTGTGGCCGCTCTCTGTGCTCCCTCATTGTGTGGCCGCTCTCTGTGCTCCCTCATTGTGTGGCCGCTCTCTGTGCTCCCTCATTGTGTGGCCGCTCTCTGTGCTCCCTCATTGTGTGGCCGCTCTCTGTGCTCCCTCATTGTGTGGCCGCTCTCTGTGCTCCCTCATTGTGTGGCCTCTCTCTCTGCTCCCTCATTGTGTGGCTGCTCTCTGTGCTCCCTCATTGTGTGGCCGCTCTCTCTGCTCCCTCATTGTGTGGCCGCTCTCTGTGCTCCCTCATTGTGTGGCCGCTCTCTGTGCTCCCTCATTGTGTGGCCGCTCTCTGTGCTCCCTCATTGTGTGGCCGCTCTCTCCGCTCCCTCATTGTGTGGCCGCTCTCTCTGCTCCCTCATTGTGTGGCCGCTCTCTCTGCTCCCTCATTGTGTGGCCGCTCTCTCTGCTCCCTCATTGTGTGGCCTCTCTCTCTGCTCCCTCATTGTGTGGCCGCTCTCTCTGCTCCCTCATTGTGTGGCTGCTCTCTGTGCTCTCTCATTGTGTGGCTGCTCTCTGTGCTCTCTCATTGTGTGGCTGCTCTCTGTGCTCTCTCATTGTGTGGCCGCTCTCTGTGCTCTCTCATTGTGTGGCCGCTCTCTGTGCTCTCTCATTGTGTGGCCTCTCTCTGTGCTCCCTCATTGTGTGGCCGCTTTCTGTGCACCCTCATTGTGTGGCCGCTCTCTGTGCTCTCCCATTGTGTGGCCGCTCTCTGTGCTCCCTCATTGTGTGGCCGCTCTCTCTGCTCCCTCATTGTGTGGCCGCTCTCTCTGCTCCCTCATTGTGTGGCCGCTCTCTCTGCTCCCTCATTGTGTGGCCGCTCTCTCTGCACCCTCATTGTGTGGCCGCTCTCTCTGCTCTCTCATTGTGTGGCCGCTCTCTGTGCTCCCTCATTGTGTGGCCGCTCTCTCTGCTCCCTCATTGTGTGGCCGCTCTCTCTGCTCCCTCATTGTGTGGCCGCTCTCTCTGCTCCCTCATTGTGTGGCCGCTCTCTCTGCTCCCTCATTGTGTGGCCGCTCTCTCTGCACCCTCATTGTGTGGCCGCTCTCTCTGCTCTCTCATTGTGTGGCCGCTCTCTGTGCTCCCTCATTGTGTGGCCGCTCTCTGTGCTCCCTCATTGTGTGGCCGCTCTCTCTGCTCCCTCATTGTGTGACCGCTCTCTCTGCTCCCTCATTGTGTGGCCGCTCTCTGTGCACCCTCATTGTGTGGCCGCTCTCTCTGCACCCTCATTGTGTGGCCGCTCTCTCTGCTCTCTCATTGTGTGGCCGCTCTCTGTGCTCCCTCATTGTGTGGCCGCTCTCTCTGCTCCCTCATTGTGTGGCCGCTCTCTCTGCTCCCTCATTGTGTGGCCGCTCTCTCTGCTCCCTCATTGTGTGGCCGCTCTCTCTGCTCCCTCATTGTGTGGCCGCTCTCTCTGCTCCCTCATTGTGTGGCCGCTCTCTGTGCTTCCTCATTGTGTGGCCGCTCTCTGTGCTCCCTCATTGTGTGGCCGCTCTCTGTGCTCCCTCATTGTGTGGCCGCTCTCTGTGCTCCCTCATTGTGTGGCCGCTCTCTCTGCACCCTCATTGTGTGGCCGCTCTCTATGCTCCCTCATTGTGTGGGTGCGCTCTCTCTACAGCGCCCTTCAAGACGATTTCATCATCCTCCATGAGCCGCAATATGACAGCGTGCTGGAGAGCGTCTTCAAGACGGAGTTCCTCAGCCTGCTCTACAAACGCTACGAGGAGAACACCAAGAGGAAACTAGACGTCCGATTCGGCAACCTGTAAGTCCTCGAGCTCCTAGGGGTGGGATTTGGTGCTTCTACTCACCCATCTTTATCATCACCCATCGTGTTTGTTTTCTCTAGGCTGGAATTTAAGGTGAAGAAGGAAGGGTGGGCGCCCTGGGGTGCGGCGGGCACCCGGCAGATCCAGTTCCAGACGGCGTCCGGCGATTTGGCTTCATTAAAAATAAACGGGAAGGCCCTGCTGGTGATGATTGGCCCCGGATTGCCCAAGAACTCCCGTAAGTAGCACGGCCCTGCCACCTACTGGTGATAAACAAGCATTGCTACTCTTACTATTCCTTGCCTCTGTCTCTCTACAGGACCTACCCGCAGGGATAACCGCAAGAGCCAGTATCTTTCCGGCCCTAACCACGCCCAAAATGCAGGTGAGTGCATGTGACCTAACGCCATATTCATAGGTCATAGAGGAGGAAGCAGTCAGAAAATCTCTTCAGTGATTGGTTGTTATAACGATCTGAGATTGGTCAGCCAGAGGTGGGCGCCGGCATTCAGTGACAGGGATCTAGTAAGGCTGCTCCCTTATGGGAGGTCTGATGAGTCAGGGGGAAGTGATGTGATTGGAGAAGCATTAGAGGCAGGGTCATGTGACATTGGTCTGATGAATCGGGGAAGTGATGTGATTGGAGAAGCACTAGAGGCAGGGTCATGTGACATTGATCTGATGAATCAGGGGAAGTGATGTGATTGGAGAAGCACTAGAGGCGGGGTCATGTGACATGGGTCGGATGAATCGGGGGGAAGTGATGTGATTGGAGAAGCACTAGAGGCGGGGTCATGTGACATTGGTCGGATGAATCAGGGGGAAATGATGTGATTGGAGAAGCACTAGAGGCAGGGTCATGTGACATTGGTCTGATGAATCAGGGAAATGATGTGATTGGAGAAGCACTAGAGGCGGGGTCATGTGACATTGGTCTGATGAATCAGGGGGAAGTGATGTGATTGGAGAAGCACTAGAGGCGGGGTGCTCCCTGCTTGGCACAGAACAAGGTGATTTTACTGGGTGCGTGAATATTAGTCCAGTCATTCGCATCACTTCCCCCCGATTCATCAGACGAATGTCACATGACCCGACGATTGAATGATCTGTTTCTGCAGGGTCAGGGTGAGGTCACATGACCGATCCTTCTCTGCACAGGAGAGAGCTGGCCAGCCCTTATACTGAGATTTATATGTAGGGTCAGGGTGAGGTCACATGACTGATCCTTCTCACACTTTATACACTACTTATCCTTATACACTCACACTTCCTCTTTGATTCCAGCAGGGGGACACCTCGCCAATGGCGGCAACAAGAGGGGCCGGCCACCCATGCAGAAGCGCATGTCCTTTACGTCCCGCCAGAGCAGCATCGAGCAGCCCAGCCTCCCCAGACAGGGTGCCAGTCCGCGGACCAGGGCGCCGCCTGCCGCCGTTGACCTCAGCTTCATGAGCGTGCCCGACCAAGGGGTGGCGGGGTGAGTATATGGCCGCGGGGGGAGGCGGAGCTTAAATTGTAACCATGGCAACAGGAAGTTTATTTTCCTGGTGTACAGCACGGCTTGCTTCATTTCAATTCTTCACATTTGGGTAATCCGCCACAAGGTGGAGCAGTTGACTGCAGAAAGACTTGTGGCTCCTCCCTGCCCATAAAAAGGGCAGGAATTACCCAGACACTCCAGAGTTTCTCTGCAGTCCTGACTGCGAAGAGAGAAGATGGCTCTATCTGGATCGCAGTCGAGCGGGGCATCCCGAGCCCGTCGGCCCTGCAGGCCTATTTCCACCTGTTCTGGACCCTTCTGCCTCCCAGCGGGGGAGGGTAGGGGAGCATCTGGGGTCGGGTGCTCGCAGAGCTTTGCTCTGGGCCGCAGACCCTATGAGTAATGGGTAGCCGGCTTAGGCTATGGTGAGCCTTGTGTGGGGGGGGGGGGACCACTCTTAGGGCCCCTGCCTGGTTGTCTTTGTGTTCTGATTGTCACTTTCTTTTTTTATTATCCTGTCTTGTGTCCCCTCCTGCCCTCCCACTTGCCCTTCCCCCTTCCTTGCACCTCTTCAGGGCTCTCTCTCTCTCCCGACCACTCTCTGCTGACCGGGGGTCAGGGCGCTTCTGGCGCGCGCCGGGGGTTGGGGTCTGCTGTGTCCCCGTCAGCGCGGCACCGCCGCACGGCTGGGGCTCATGCGAGGGGGCTCCCTCGCATTCCTTCTGGGCGCCATTATTGCGCGGCGCTCGGAGGTCTGTGCGCGTTTGGGGGGAGCGGGACCGCCCCTCGAGGTTCCTATAGCCTGCCGCCATTTTGAAGCGTGGGCTGGTTGCGGGCTCATTGTGAAGTAATCCCTCGCTTTTCGTGCATGGCTTCTTCTTGTTGCTGGGCACTTGCTGGCTGGTCCCCCCGGATCTCCGGACGTCCAGGCCGGGACGCATCTGCGGGACTCCCTGGCTGCTACGTCTCCACCACCGCCTTGAGGATCCTCCTCCGGCTGTGCCTGCTTGGAGCTCCTGACATTACTTACGGTCCGTGAGTCCGCTCCTTTTGTCAGTTTATGTATATTCTATTGTGTATGCGCTGTGGGATGCTCAATTCCTGTCCCCAGGCGGGTCCCGCGTACTTGTGGTTTCTCCCGGTCTCACCCCCCCCCCCTTACGCCCTCCCGAGGCTGTGGGGCATCCCGGGTCTGGGATCCAGCGCCCACTTCATATTTGGCTCCTTTCCACTTAATCACCATATGGAGGCTTCTGGAGATAGTGAGCTTGGGGGCCCTTCAGGGCAGGCTCGGATGTGTCTCGTGTGCGGGGCATCCCCTTTGAGTGGTTGCAGCGCGATTTGCGTCCCGTGCGCCCAAAGTGTCATTGCAGAACAGGTTGGGCCGAATGCCTCTCTACCCAGCCCTGTTCTTCCTGCAACTTCACCTTCCCCCCCACGCCTGCATTTAGCCCCCAGCGAGGGGGAAGCCAGCATGGGGTCTAATTCGGACCTGGCGTTGTGCGTGGTCAGCATTGAGCGGCAACTGGCCCGTCCGGCCTCTGGCAAGGCCTCTAGTAAAAAGAGGCATCTGGATACGGACTTGTCCCTCTTTGCCGATGATGATGAGATTTATGATATCTATGGCGGCCGTGAATCCATAGAGGAGGGGGAATTGTTCCGTGATTCTGATTCCTCCAGGGATCGTCATAGCGAGGCTGATAGCGAACCAGGGTCCTCCTCGGACGAAGATTCTTGGCTCCCGGATGATCCCGATAGGCTTTTGTCGCCCCGAGGTGGACGCCCCCATCCTAGGGGCTGTTCAATACTTCTATTATGCCGTCTCCTGACACCACTACTTTGCGCGATAATGCCGACCGGCTTATGGATCAACTAGCTTGTCATGCTTTCACCTTCGTGGGGGCTGGCTTACGCCCGGTCTGTGCCGCGGCTATTGTTGCCATTGCAATTAAGAAGAAGGTTAGGCGCCTTGCCGAAGCTGCCAGATCTCGCAAGCGAGCGGATGACTACAAGGACCTTTTGCTTTGCTCTGACTTTATTGCCTTTGTGCTGTCTTGATGTTTTGACCAAGGATGGTCGGCTCCCTCAGCGTAGAAAGCATTCTCGGCCCTTTCGGGGGTCCTCTTCATTTCGCCCTTCCCATGGGGACGCGGATCTTCCTTCCCAGGTAGCCGCAGAGACTCTTGGGGATGGGGTAAATCCCGTGGCTACTCTGGTCTCTCCTGGGGGCCCAAGCCTTCGGCTCTTTGTTCACGTCTGGAGACAACGCTTCTCGGATCAGTGGATTCAGGAAGTGGTGTCCTCCGGTTACAAGATAGAGCTAGCAGCTTGGCCGCCCCCAAGATTCCCGGATCTCCCAAAATCCCATGATGGCGCAGGACCTGAGGTTGGCCGTCCA
Source organism: Gastrophryne carolinensis (assembly GCA_027917425.1). NCBI lineage: Eukaryota > Metazoa > Chordata > Amphibia > Anura > Microhylidae > Gastrophryne > Gastrophryne carolinensis. Next base: position 161,263,404 of record CM051244.1, on the reverse strand, counting down.
ACATCTGTCATCCGGAGTGGTTTGCCCGGTGCCTCTTCAAGAATGGGGTCGGGGGTTCTACTCCAATCTGTTCACGGTGCCCAAGAAGGACGGCTCCCTGAGACCCATCTTGGATCTAAAGGGTCTCAACAAATTTGTCAGGTTCAAACATTTCCGCATGGAGACCTTACGGTCGGCGGTGAGCTCCCTTCGGCCAGGAGACTTCATGACCACGGTGGATATCAAGGATGCCTACCTGCACGTCCCTATCTTCCTGGGACATCAGAGGTTCCTGAGGTTCGCTCTGGGGGATCAACACTACCAGTTTGTGGCATTGCCATTCTGTATCACCTCGGCCCCTCGGGTGTTCACCAAGGTGCTCGCGGGTCTCATGGCCCTCCTGAGGAGCCAGGGCATTCGCATTCTTCCTTACCTGGACGACCTATTAATTGTTGCTCCATCTTTTCATCAGGCCGAGAGGGATACTCAGATGGTGGTGTCCACCCTCGAGTCTTTTGGTTGGGTGATCAATTATCCCAAGTCTTTACTCTCTCCGTGGTGAGGTCCTTACTGGGCATGACGCTGGATACTTCTCAGGTCAAGGTGTTTCTTCCTCAGCAGAAGGTGGAGGGCATTCAGATGCAGGCGCGCGCCGCCTGCTGTCGTGTCCTCATCCCTCCATCCCTCTGGGGATGCAGTTGGTGGGCCTCATGGTGTCTTGCTTCGAGGTGGTTCTCTTTGCCCAGTTCCACATGAGACCTCTTCAGTTAAATCTCTTGACCGATTGTGATTGGAATCAGGAGTCCCTGAAGCAGGAATTCGCTCTGTCCCCTCTGGCCAGACAGTCCCTCTCGTGGTGGCTGGACTCGAGGAATCTCCTAGTGGGCAGGTCCTTTCTGCCTCCGTGCTGGGAGATTGTCACCACGGACGCCAGTCTGACCGGTTGGGGAGGGGTTTGGCAATCGCTGAAGCTCCAGGGTCAGTGGGGCCCTTAGGAGGCCCACTCGCCTATCAACCTCCTGGAGTTGAGAGCGATCAGGTTGGTTCTCCGGTTGACTTCCCACCTACAGGGTCGGGCGGTCCGGGTCCGCTCGGATAATCAGACGGCTGTCGCTTACATCAATCATCAGGGCGGGACTCAGAGCAAACAAGCCCTCAAGGAGGTGTCCCTGATCTTGTCTTGGGCGGAGGAGAATGTTCCCTGCATCTCGGCGGTTTACATTCCAGGGGTGGAGAACCAGGAGGCGGACTCCCTGAGCAGGGGGATGTCGCGTCTGGGGGAATGGTCTCTCAGCAACAAAATCTTTCTCGCCCTTTGTCGCCGCTAGGGTCAGCCGGACGTGGACCTCTTTGCGTCCCGTCACAATCACAAGCTTCCCAAATTCGTCTCCCTGTCAAGAGATCCTCTGGCCTTCGCCATGGACGCATTAGCCATTCCTTGGACGAAGTTTCGGCTCCTCTATGCCTTTCCTCCCTTTCCCGTGTTGGGTCGCTTGCTGCGCAAGATAGCCCAGGAGGGGGTACCGACCATTTTGGCGGCCCCCTGCTGGCCGAGGAGGGTGTGGTTCGTCCAGATGGCGGTGGATCAGTACGTCATCCCTGACGATCCAGAACTTCTCACTCAGGGACAGCTGTGCCATCCCAATTTACAGACCCTGGCTTTGACGGCTTGGCTGCTGAAACCTCCATCCTGATGGATAAGGGTTTACCGGCTTCGGTCGTCAGTACAATGATCCAGGCTCGGCAGGAATCCTCTTCTATGATTTATTACAGGGTCTGGCATGCTTACATTGTCTGGTGTGAATCTAAGTCTTTTCCTTGTCGCGCTTTCTCCATTTCCAGAGTTCTGGAGTTTCTTCAACATGGTCTGGACATGGGTCTACAATTGAGTACCCTCAAAGGACAGGTTTCGGCTTTGGCAATCTTTTTTCTTCGCTAATCATAGGCTTATCAAGACTTTTTCCAAGGAGTTATTCGTGTACGTCCGCCGCGTAAGCCCTTGCTACCGGTGTGGGATTTGAATTTGGTGCTTTCTGGTCTCCAGGGTCCACCATTTGAACCACTGTGCGGTGCTTCTCTATCCACTCTGACTCTTAAGGTGGCCTTCTTGGTCGCTATCACTTCGGTGCGTCGCGTCTCAGAATTGTGAAGCCTACATCGGGATAAGGTGGTGTTCCGTCTTAAACCGGAATTCTTGCCCACGGTTGTTGAGGACATTGTCTTGCCTTCCTTGTGCCCTGCCCATTCTAATTCAAAGGAACGGACCCTTCATTCTCTGGATGTGGTTAGGGCGGTCAAGTCTTTTTGGAAGTCGGATTCTCCGTTTGTCCTACCTGCTGGGCCTAGGAAGGGATTGCCTCCAGCCAAATCCACTATCAGCAAGTGGATCAGACAGGCGGTGGTGCCAGCGTACTCTGCCAAGGGGAAGAAACCCCCTGTTCGTGTTACTGCTCATTCCACTAGGGCTATTGGTGCCTCTTGGGCTTTTCAGCACCAGGCTTCTGTTGAACAAGTTTGTAAGAATGGTACAATGTTGCACATTTGGTGGGAGTGCCCGATTGCCCAGAGGGCTTGGGACAAATCATACAAGCTTATTGCAGATAGATTAGAAACAGCAATTACTAAGGACCCCTGGGAAGCACTCCTTTCACTTAAGATAAATAAATATACTAAAACCCAATGGAGATTAGCCCAACATATCTTTTCGGCAGTAAGGCTTACCATAGCAAGGAACTGGAAACTCCAAACTTTACCCTGGGCTGAAATACAAGGTACAACTCAAAAGACATACAAAACACTAGGTTAAGTGTAGGACTGGCAAGATGCTAGACAACTATGATTTTGCTGAGCAAACAACAATTTTATTGCACCTAGAAATCAGCACACACATGGGACAATACTGACAGTAAAAAGTTGTAAACATATAGTGCTTTAAAATCACGGGGGCCCACCGTGCATTTTAAAGCACTATATGTTTACAACTTTTTACTGTCAGTATTGTCCCATGTGTGTGCTGATTTCTAGGTGCAATAAAATTGTTGTTTGCTCAGCAAAATCATAGTTGTCTAGCATCTTGCCAGTCCTACACTTAACCTAGTGTTTTGTATGTCTTTTGAGTTGTGCCGTGCGGTGGTTAGTAGGACGCCGCAGATTTTGCGGCAGTGCATGTGCTTTGAATTCATACTCTCTCTAGCCTTTTTAATTAGGATTTCTTGAAATACAAGGTAGACTATCGAATATTATGTGTAATGAAAAGATTACCGCAATTTACAAAGACCAATATGACCAGTTCCTTGAAGTATGGAATCCATGGTTAGACTGTTTAAGCATACCCAAAGGCCAGACTGACCCTGTATTCCCAGTTTAGAGAGCCCCCCACTCAATCCGTCCAAGCTACTCTGGACTAGTAGAGTCCATTATGACTAATGGATCCTATTCATATAGCCCTTTTACCTACCCACGCCCTTCCCTTCCCCACTGTTCCTACCCCCTTACCCCATTGTTGTCTGTCATGCCCCTAAAATGTTTGCACAATTTATCTCTATTGTATAAGAGCGCACCTGAAAACCTACTAGTTGCTACCATAATAGTATTTTATGAGTATTCAGTCTATCTGAAGTTCCTTATATAGATTATCATATGATCATAACTTGTTGTTATTTCATTATGTATACCGTTTAGAATAACCCTTCTTTAGGCTGTGCCTATATAGTTGAGTTTAAGTTTTGGATAACAGTATCGACGATACCCCTGTTTTGTAAAATTTGCACATATCTGTGATGTACATCCCAATTTCTATGCTCTTACGATATTCTTCTGTATGTCCTGTACATACTTATATTTTGCAAACCAATAATAAAAACTTTGTAAAAGAACAAGTTTGTAAGGCCGCTACTTGGTCTTCCGTTCATACTTTTTATACGTTTTATAAGGTTGATGTTAGGGCCTCAGCTGACGCTGTTTTTGGCTGCAAGGTGCTTCAGGCGGTAGTGTCTTGGACTGCCTGCTGTTACCCACTGGGGATCCCACCCTTCTTCATGGACACTGCTGTTGGATGTCCCAAATGTGAAGAATTGAAATTAAGCAAGCCGTGCTGTACACCAGAAAAATAACAATTCTGTGATTACTCAACTGTAGAATTGTTTTTACTTGCTTCATCCCTCCCTTGTTATCGTTATCCTCTTTTGCCTTTTTTTCTTGAGAGAGTTATTTTTTTAGTGGGGCTGTGTCTTTTTGATAACATGGCCTTGCCTCCCGGCTTCTTGCATTACTGCTTTTCAAACACTGGAGTCTCTGGGTAGTTCCTGCCCTTTTTATGGGCCAAGAGGAGCCACAAGTCTTTCTGCAGTCAACTGCGCCACCTTCTGGCGGATTACCCAAATGTGAAGAATTGAAATGAAGCAAGCCGTGCTGTACACCGTAAAAACAATTCTACAGGTGAGTAATCACAGAATTGTATTTTTTTTATTTTTTATATTTCCAGCATACAGAGGAGGCTCTCCAAGGAGGTGAAGCCGGTCCCAGGAGGCGGGAGAGCCAAACCTGCCCCCAAACCCAAACCGCAGCCGCAGCTGCCCCTGTGCCGCGCCCTCTACGCCTACGACGCCCAGGACACCGATGAGCTGAGCTTTAACGCCAACGACGTGCTGGAGATCCTGCGCCAAGGTTGGTCTGAAGGTCTAAATGGCAGTGGGGAAGGGTTAGAGCCACTTTACTGTTCCTGTCGTCGGCCCTTCCTGGGGGAGATCCGGACTGGCTTCTCGTCTGGGCATCCGACCCCGGCTTCCCATCTGGGCATCCGGCCCCGGCCTCCCGTCTGGCTTCCTGTCTGGCTTCCTACCGGGGCATCCCTACCCGCTTCCTGCCTGGCCAGTGACATCCGGTGACACCCAACTTCCTTAGCTTTTGTTTTAGATTAACTTCCTGTCTGACGTGAGGGTAGGAGCCCCTTAATGCAGCCGCAGATTTTAACCCAACCTCCTGTTCTTCTCTTCCGCAGACACCTCAGGTTGGTGGCATGGTCGCATTCGTGGCCGGGAGGGCCTCTTCCCCGGAAACTACGTGGAGAAGATCTGACGCCGCCGGAATGGCACCACTGCTAGTATCGCGGGGGCGGGAGAAAACAGCGCCGGGCACGGCGCGCCCACGTCTCTAGCCCAGGAACAAGGTGCTTCCAGCACCCGCCATATTGTACATAGTAAACACAATAGTCTTGATTTTATTTCTACTATTTTTAGATCTGTGGGGGGAGAGGGGGGGGTCTCTGCATCTATTTATAGCCCAATAAAGGGACCGCCCTCCAATTAGTTCCGCCTCCTTATTTTCATGCGTCACATGCTCTCCCTTCCATTTACAGTATGAAACATGACTTTGCAGCCAATCAGGAGGAATCTTTGGTCCCATCCTTTTGCACTCGTGAATTGACAGTGTGACACTCACCTGACCAGTGTTCCAGTCGGTCCACCAATCAGAAATGAGCGCGTACCTACCGGGAGCTTTAGCTCATCCAATGGCAGCTGCACGTATTGGTCGATTGAACATCGAGTTACACAAAAATAGGATTGAAATTTGCAAAAAAAAGTGTCAATGGAGGGAAAAAAACAATCGTAGGATATATAGATATATTTATAGATAAGAGATATATATATTTTTAGATAGATATAGAGATATATAGATAGATAGATATAGAGATAACGCAATTCTGTGAGACTCACCTGTAGAATTGGTTTTGCTTCCGATCCATTCCAGGCCGTCCTTTATTCTTTACACCTGGGACTTCTCCGCCCGGGGGGCGTGGACTGCAAGATCAAAGGTGTGGCTCCTCCCGACCCCCTATAAATAGCAGCTGCCTCTAAACCAGCACAGTAATTAAAAAGCAGTAACTAAATAGCAAGAGGCAGGCTGGGAGGCCCCAAACATAGGAGACCATGTTACTTCACATAGCCTCCGCTTGTATTCTCTCGAAAACCTATAAGCTTAAATTTTTATAACAAGTGTCCTATGAACAATTAATGGTTCAATCACCATAAAAAGGGCATCCAGGACAATAATAAAAGAGGGTTGGACGGCCTGGAATGGATCGGAAGCAAAACAATTCTACAGGTGAGTAATCACAGAATTGTATTTTTCTTCCAATCCATTCCAGGCTGTCCTTTATTCTTTACACCTGGGACATCCAAAAGCAGTGTCCATATGGGCGGGATCCCCAATGCGGAATAGCATGTAGTTCATTTCACTACCCCCTGAAGCACCTTTCGGCCAAAAACAGCATCAGCTCAGGCCCTCACATCCACCTTGTAAAGCTTGGTAAACGTATGAACTGAAGACCAAGTAGCAGCTTTACAAACCTGTTCCACCGAGGCCTGATGCTGAAAGGCCCAGGAAGCACCAATGGCTCTAGTAGAATGAGCTGTGATTCAAAAAGGGGGTTCTTTCCCCTTGACAGAATAAGCTCGTACCACCGCCTGTCTAATCCACTTACTGAGTGTGGACTTGGCTGGTGGAAATCCCTTTCTAGGGCTTTCCGCTAAGACAAAAAGCAAATCCGATTTCTGGAAAGATTCAGTAGCAGCCAGGTAATATCTTATGGCACATCCAAAGCATGGAGAGTCCTTTCTTTAGGATTAGCCGGTGCTGGACACAAGGAAGGTAAGACAACTTCCTCATTAAGGTGAAAAGGAGAAACGACCTTAGGCAAAAAATTAGGCTTAAAACGAAAAACCACCTTGTCTCTGTGCAATTCAAAATAAGGTGGTTTCATACATAAAGCGGTCAATTCCGATACTCGGCGCACAGAGGTGATTGCTACCAAAAAAATCACCTTGAGCGTCAACATAGTCAATGTAATGTCATACAAAACTGGTTTTTGCGGTGGTTGGACATGAGTTACCCCCGTTCTGATCAATCTATGATTGGCAATAGACTTCTGGAAAAAAATGGATAAGGCCGAGACCTGACCCTTGAGGGTGCTCAACTGGAGGCCCAATTCTTGACCATGCTGCAGAAATTCTAGAATTCTAGAAACAGAATATCTCCAGCAAGGAAAATTCCTGGCCTCACACCAAGCTATATTGGCCCACCAAACTCTGTAGTATATCATGGAAGAAGTCTTCCTCTGTGCCTGAATCATGGTGTGAATAACCGTGGCCGATAAACCCTTCTCCGTCAGGATGGAGGTTTCAACAGCCAGGCCGTCAAAGCCAGCCTCTGTAAATTCGGGTGCCGAAGCGACCCCTGTGTGAGAAGCTCCGGATCGTCGGACATGAGGCAGTGATCTGTTGACATCCTTACTATATCCGCAAACCAACTCCTCCTTGGCCAACGAGGAGCCACCAGGATGGTTGGTACCCCTTCCTGGACAATTTTGCATAGGACTCGGTCCAGGAGCGGAAACGGAGGAAAAGCATACAGAAGATTGGACCCTGTCCAGGGAATTGCCAGGGCGTCTGTTGCTATGGCCAGAGGGTCTCTTGAGAGATACAAACCTTGGAAGTTTGTGATTGTGTCTGGACGCAAAAAGATCCACGCCCGGTCGACCCCAGCGGAGGCACAGAGCTTGAAAGGACCTCCTGCTGAGAGACCATTCCCCCAGACGCAAGGACATCCTGCTCAGGGAGTCTCCCTCCTAGTTCTCTACCCCCGGGATGTAAACCACCGAGATGCAGGGAACGTTCTCCTCTGCCCAACTCAGAATCCGGCTTACCTCCTTGAGGGTTCTCTTGCTCTGAGTACCCCCCTGGTGGTTGATGTAGGCTACCGTCTGATTGTCCGAGCGGACCTGAACCGCATGGCCCCTTAAATTGGGGGTCATATGTAGGAGAACAAGCCAAATTGCCCTCAGTTCCAAGAGATTGATGGGCAACCGGTTCTCTCTCGGACCCCACTGACCCGGCATCTTCTGGGGAGATGCCTCCCCAGCCTGTAAGACTGGCATCCCTGGTAACTATCTACCAATGTGGATTCCGAAAGGGCTTGCCTACCAGCAGGTGTCGAGGATCCAACCACCACAAGAAGGATTGCCTGGCCGGGGGGGGGGGGGGGGGGACAGCACAAACCCTTGGTCCAGAGATTCCGGCGGGAAGCAAGCCACCATTAGTCCCACCAGTCTCATCCCTAGGCTGTTGACAAGCCAGCAAGGACTCTACCTGCGTCTTGACTTCGTCAAAGACTTTGACTTGAACGTTGTCTAGGGTCATCCCCAGGAAGGATCTCACTGTTGACGGAGTGAAATGAGACTTGGGGTAGTTGATCACCCAACCAAAAGCTTCCAGAGTGCCACAAACTGGAAATGCTGACCCTCCAATGCAAACCTCAAAAACTTCTGATGCCCCTGAAAAATAGGGATGTGTAGATACGCATCCCTGATGTCCACCGTAGTTATAATGTCGCCGGGCCGTAGCGACCTCATCGCTGACCGCAATGTTTCCATGTGGAAATGCCTGACCCTTATAAACTTGTTGAGGCCCTTTAGGTCCAAGATCGGCCACACCAATCCGTTCTTGGGAACCGTGAATAGGTTAGAGTAGAATCCTTGACTCTCCTCCTGCCGGGGCACATGACAAATCACCCCTGTCCGCAGGAGGTGCAGAACAGCGGCTCTCAAAGCCTTCGCTTTGAGCAGGTTTCGGGATGCCCTTGACCATAGAAATCTTATGGGTGGTCTGGCTGCCAGCTCGATTTTGTAACCTGAAGAGACCACCTCCTGAATCCAAAGATCCAGGACGTGATGCCTCCAGATTGGAGCAAACAGCAGTAGCCATATGGGTGAGGGTGCCCCCTCATGCCTGTTTAGACTTGGCTGGAGGTTTGGGTTTAGATCCCCAATTGGACCGACTGCGGGACCTACCTCTGCCCCAGGAATCCTTGCGGGCACTAGAAAAGGAAGATCCTTTTCCCCTCGAAAGGACCGGTAAGAAGAGGAGTGGCGAAAGAGACAAGTAGGTTTAAAGACTTGGCACCTAGCCTGACTATATCATCCATGGCAGTAACAACAAAGCCGATGGGGGGGGCGTGGCCAAGATGGCGACCTGAGCAGACGTGCCTGACAGGGGCTCCTGCCTAGAATCCTGATTTCCCATTGACTTACCCTCATCTGCGACGTCTGAGCGGCCGGAATCCCTCTTAAAGCTCTCCCCGACCCAGGGATCGAGCCTGGTGCAGAGCAGCGGCGGCGGAGGCAGCCATCGGGAGTGACGGCGGGGCGCACGTGAGGCGCCGAGGCGGCTGAGCGCGAGGAGCGGAGATCGGGCGGTTTTATCCTGACCTGGGCTGCGGCGGTGGTGAGGAGGCTGGCACCCGGACTCACTGAGGTGTGAGGAGAGGCGTCGGGCGACGACCGGCTTGGACGGCAGACGGGAGGTGACCGGCGCCTGAAAGGAGGGAAGGCCGGCACTCCGGAGCTGTGGACGGCAGCTGAGGCCTGGTCCTAACGGCGGGCGGCGGTGACTGGGCTGAGAGCGGGCGCCCGGAGAAAGGTAACTGCGGCGGTGAGGGGCGGGCGGCCGCGGGCCCTGGACCCGGGTGGAGGAGCGGGGACTGGAGACGCTGCAGCCGACATCACGGGACCGCAGAGCGCCTAAGAAAAGGCGCGAAATACTAACAGCCGCCATATTGAAGCGTAGGAGGGTGAGAGGACCCGGCCAGAACTAACAGGAATTCCAGGGCCGACCTGTGACCTGGGCAGATGCTGGGAGATGAAGGGAGCAGCTGAATAAATTGCTGCGCATCCATACCTGCTGCTAGTTGCGAGCTCTCCCTGTCTCTCTATCCTCCTCCCCCATCCTGCTGGCCCCTGTTTGTCCGGTTTGGAAATCATTGGCAACCGCAGAAAGTGCAGACAAGCCTCCCCATACAAGCCCTGGGAGCTAAAAACAGCTATATATATGAGCCTGGCACCACATACTCCGGAGGGGCCAAAGAAACATAACTAGGTCTGCCCGAGGACCAGAACCCTCATTTCTGTCTGCGGGGGTGGCTTTTTATCTGGACGCTTTGCTGATTGACGTGTCCTCCCCGCAGGTGAACCCCTGGGAGCTCGGAGGGGCTGGTGGACCCCTGCCCTCAGATCCTACCCCGACGGGGCTGTCCTTGCCCGGGGGCCCTCCTACATATGAGAGGCAACAAGAAACGTAAAACCACCGTGGTCGCCTGTAGCACGCAAACCATGGAGACCCCGTGTGGAGCTGAGCTGGGAGCCTCCAACCCTGATACTGCAGCCATAATGGCAGCTATTGCATCATGCCAGAGTGCCCTCACAGCTAAATTTGACACCCTCCAGGAACAATTTAACTACTTCCGTCACGACCTGGATAAAATCCGTGACCGCGCTGGGGAGGCGGAGAGGAGGATTGGAGAAGTAGAGGATCGACTATCCACCCATACAGGGGAGATCGCCACCCTGCGGAGGCAGGTGTCCACTCTGATGGGGAGAGCCGAGGACGCTGAAAATAGAAACCGGAGGAATAACGTCCGGATTCTAGGGCTGCCCGAAAAAGCGGAGGGTACCTCTCCAGAGCAATTCATAGAAAATCTCATAAAAGAAACTCTGGCTCCGGTGAACCTGACCAAGTTTTTTACGGTGGAGAGAGCGCATAGGATCCCCATGAAACCCCTTCCGCCGGGGACACCGCCAAGGCCTTTTATATTCAAAGTCCTCCATTATAGAGATAGAGACGCTATTCTTGCTGCGGCTAGGATGAAGGGGGTGGTAACCTTCAATAACGCCCGGTTGTCCTTTTTCCCGGATTTCACGTCAGAGGTCCAAAAACTGAGGCGCTCATTCAATGGCGTGAGGGAGAGGCTCAGGCGGAGAGGAATTAAATACGCCATGATGTTCCCAGCACGTCTGCGCGTGCAAGATGGAGAAACGACCAGATTTTTTACATCGGCTGAAGACGCTAATGCATGGTTGGACTCTCTTCCTGGAGCCTAGCACCCTGGGCCCAGGGTGGAGACAGCACCCCTCCAAACTTAGCAAGAATGGAGTTGAGGGTGGCGCCCGTGCCGGGGGACCCTTCCCTCTGCCGCGATCCTTTTGATGCTGGGGGGTCTGGCGTCCCAAAGCCACCTGGTAGCAAAAGTCGCCTTGTTTAGCTCATTTGTTGATGGCTGCTGAAACTGCCGCAAACGGTTGTAAATTGTTGAGAAATGTTCTGGCTGCTCTAGTCGCATTGTATCCTGTTATGACTGATACAGGAGAGTCGTGGCTCTGGATTCCCATGGAGTGATGTGCCCCCCCCCCCCCCCCCATTGGAACCCCCCCCCCCCCCTTTACCCGCCTATTGTTCCTGCTAACCCCCCTGTCCGGACTGTCCCCCCCCCCCCCCCCGCCCATACTTTTCCCCCCCTTCCTAGTCGCTCCTGCCGGTTGCTCCTAATTACCCTCAATTGCCCCCTGGGAACCCTTGGTGACTATATCACCAACCTGTACATGGTCTGGGTAATGTTATATTATGGGCCCACAGGTAGTGGGTTTCTGCACCCCGGTGCAACTAGTTACACCGTTGTTGTTATGTATTGTTGGGGGGGAATGAAGCTCGCCAAAGTTGGGATATGGTGGAGCGGGGTGGGGGTGGTTGGGAATGGTATTTGTATGTATAGTATAGAATTTAATTGTCTGTGTAAGATATGTTGTTATGTTGGTATGTATGGGATGAATGGTAAACGGACCCGAAAAGTAGGGCGACTGCGGAAAGAGGAGCGGAACATCTGCTGCAGTTTGCTAATTGATCACGAGCTCAGCATTCTGATTGTTGAGAATGGGTGATTGTAAGATTCTTTCCTGGAATGTCAGGGGGCTAAATGACAAAATCAAGCGGTCTACAGTTCTCCAATTTGTTAAGAAATATAGACCCAATGTGGCGATCCTCCAAGAGACCCATCTGATGGGACGGAGAGGACTCGCTCTTAGGAGACCCTGGGTCCAAGACTCCTATCACGCTCTCTTCTCGTCATACTCTAGAGGGGTATCAGTACTGATCTCCAAGGGAACCCCATTCGTGCTGTATTCTGTGCAGACGGACCGGGAGGGTTGCTATGTAATCATCCACGCCAAGCTTCTGGATACAGATATAATTATAGTGGGTATCTATGTTCCCCCGCCTTTTAATATACAGGTGCTGCATCGAATTATGGAGAAGATAGTGAACTATCCCCCGACCCCGATACTATGGATGGGAGATTTTAACATGGTGCTGGACCCTGCATTAGATAGACTGGACAGGAGACCAGGCCCTAGGACACAGCTGGCGTCCTGGGCAGAAGCAATGGGCCTGCAGGAGTTATGGCGGTGGAAACACCCGACTGATAAGGCTTACTCCTGTCATTCGGCCACACATAGGTCCCTGTCCAGGATAGACCTTGCGTTTTCATCGCCTGATCTGCTGGCGAGGGTGGCGTCCTGTGACTATCTCCCGAGGGGCATCTCAGACCACTCACCTATGCTGCTGGAAATTGGGATGCTGCGGTCGCGGATGAGCCGGGTGGGATGGACCCTAAACCCCCTGTGGATAGAGACTCCTGAAGTTAGGGATAGTCTAGCATCGGCTGCAGAGGTCTTCTGGGAATGTAATGCGGATGAAACGACGGCGGAGGTGAGATGGGATGCCTTCAAGGCGGTTACGAGGGGATGCGCAATTAGTGCTATAGCGGCGGTCAGGAGGAGGAGGGGAAGGGAAAGGGCAGACCTCGAAAGTAAGCTTGCGAAAGCAGAAGAGGAATTTATCACGTCAGCGGACGATAGGGCCCACTCGAATTTATTGTCTCTTACTCGGGAGTATAACTTGTTACTATCCGACTCAACCAGGAAACTATTACTACATAAACAGGCGACGATATTTGATAAAGGGGACAAAAATGGCAAGACTCTGGCCTACCTGGCGAGGGCTGAGAACAAATCCAACAGTATCGCTGGGATAGTGGGAGCAGGGGAGACGGTAACAGAGGGAGAGAAAATTGCACAGCAGTTCCTCAGATACTACTCGGCCTTGTACTCCTCCAGAATTAATTACGGGATGGAGGAGCTGGAGAACTATCTTGATCAGATTGAATTCCCTGCACTGGCTCCGGCTGATCGGGATGCTCTTGACTCTCCCATCACTATTGATGAAGTCAGAAATGCAATGAGGGCGCTTCCCAGCAGGAAGGCACCGGGGCCCGATGGACTACCGGCCGAGTGGTATAAGCAGGGAGTGGACAGGATCGCCCCTAGACTCTGGGAGGTTCTGAAACAGGCATCAGATAATGGAGGTCTCCCGGCCTCCTTCCATGAAGCGCATGTGGTTCTTATCCATAAGGAAGGGAAACCCGCCGATATTTGTGCATCATATAGGCCCATTTCCCTCCTGAATCAAGATGCCAAAATATTGGCTAAAATCCTGGCTACAAGACTAAACGGGGTTATCTTACAATTGATCGGGCCTGATCAATCAGGCTTTATGCCGGGACGCACAACGGGGATAAACCTGCGTAGACTGATATCCAACCTGCAGATAGTTCATGACAACTGTGGCAGCCGGGCGATAGCCTCATTGGACAATGAGAAGGCCTTTGACTCGATAGAGTGGGTCTACCTCTGGGCAGTGCTTGCCAGATTTGGACTCCCCGCAGGTTTTATATCTTATATCAGGCTGCTATACGATCGCCCAACAGCTAGAGTACGGGTTAACGGTTGCTATTCTGACCCTTTTGTATTGCAGAGGGGAACTAGGCAGGGATGCCCACTCTCACCATTGCTCTTCGCGCTGGCCATTGAGCCGTTAGCAATCTTGATCAGAAGCTCGACTGCCATTGTGGGTTGGAGGCTGGGGGAGATAGAGGAGAAGATCTCACTTTACGCGGATGATACCCTACTATACCTGGCGGATAGCTATGAGTCCCTGGAAGCCGCCCTAGATACCATCGGGGTGTTTGGGAGATTTTCCGGCCTGAAGGTTAACTGGGACAAGTCCAGCCTGATGCAGGTGGATGGGACTGACCCTCGGGATGTCTCCCCAAGGTCTCAATTAAAGAGAGTCCGACAATTTAAGTACCTGGGGATTGTGGTCAGTGGGCGGGCCGACGAGTTTGTCTCCCTTAATATCTCTCCAGTAGTGGCGAAATTAAAGCAAAGAGTCACCCAGTGGGCTAACCTTCCGCTATCGGTCATGGGCAGAATCAATATATTTAAAATGATCTTCCTCCCTAAATTCCTCTACATATACCAGGCCTCCCCGGTGATGCTTCCTATCTCCCACTTTAAAGCACTGGAGTCGATCATCTTTGGCTTTATATGGGGTCATTCCCCCCCAAGGCTAAATCGACAAATAATGAAAATGCAGACAGATGCCGGGGGACTGGCGGTGCCACACATGCAAATATACTTCTATGCAACGCAGCTCTTGTTTGTCCACTGGTGGCTATGTCAACCGAAGGACAACCCTGTGGTGTGCTTAGAGGTGGCGCTGCTGGGCTCCCCGGAAAGGTTGACCTCCTTGGTATACAGGGGTACGAGAGGGATCAGAGAGGCAACCACGTGTATGAGGGCGGCGAGTAACATCTGGGAGAGGGCTGTTAAGCTGGGGATGAGGGCCGGGGAGATACCGACGTGGTCCCCATATACCCCCCTGTGGAACAACCCCAGGTTGCCAGAAATGGGTGCCATGCAAGACCCGCAGTTCTGGGCGAGGAAACGCGTTCAGCAGATCGGGCAACTATATAGAGGGGGGGTGCTGATGCCCTTCGATCAACTTAGAGCGGAGTTTCAATTGTCCAATCGAGACTTTTTTCGATATCTACAGCTCAGACACGCATTGCACGCCCAATTTCATAGGGAGGGCCCAAGGATCTCAGAGTCCAAGGTGGAATATATACTCAGAGATGAGAACCTCAAAAAGCCTGTTTCCGCGTTGTATAAATGCCTGTTGGGGGAGCTGGAATCCCCTAGGGGCAAGATTGAGGCTAAATGGCAGGACTTGGACCCAAGTCTAGATCGGGACGACTGGGAGGAGATAATGGAGAACCTGCATATATCGGTGGTAGAGGCTAGGGACAGGTTCATACAAACTAAATGGATCCATCAGGCTTACGTCACCCCGGTTCGTCTGCACAGAATGGGCTTAACAGATACCGAGGTATGTCCTAGATGTGGGAAGAGCAGTGGTTCATGGATACACATGATCTGGTCATGTGAGGTCCTGATGGCCTTCTGGGAGGGGGTAATGGACCTGATTAGCAGGGTGGTGGGTTTTCGAATGCAAAGATCGATCTCGATGTGCCTTCTTGGGGTGGTGGAGTCGCTCTCGGAACTGAGTGCTCTGAAAGCGCTGGTCCGATTGCTGCTCTTCTATGCCAGGAAGTGCATCCTGATGAATTGGAGGCATCCGGCTAGACCATCTGTACAATTCTGGAAAAGACTAGTTAACCAGAAACTTACCTTGTATAAATTGACATATGCCGCTAGAGGAGTGCCTGATAAGTTCGAAAAGGTCTGGGATCCATGGCTGCAAAGCCAAGAATCAGCATTCGACGCTGAGTGACACCGGGAGGGGGGCCTGGCGAGGAATATATAGGATCAAGAATGACATCTACCCGGTACTTGGAGAGATGGGAGCGGGTATGGGAACCCGATCAACGGCTAAAGCAGGGGAATTCTGTGTGGGTACGCCCTGATCAACAATTAAGGTGTATCAGCTCCCAGGTCCGTTATCGCACTGTGATCGCAGCAAGGCTTAATAGAGGTCCGGTATGAAAGTTGTGTGAATGATTGTTAGTGTTGTCACCTGTATGCCAGTTATGAAGTTGGGTGCCTGCGGCACCTTAAAGACTTATAAATGACTTGTCTTGTTATGTCATGTTTGGTTGTTTATTGCAAAATAAAAACTTTTAAAAAAAAAAAACAACAAAGCCGATGAAATCCAAACAGGCTCTGAGTTCCTTGGAATCCTGCGCCCGTTTGCGAGACTTAGCCTTAGCCACAAGCTGCTTAACCTTTTTCCTTGTGGCTAGGGAAACAATTGCCGTGGCACACACAGGGTCGTAGAAGCGGACCCACTAAGGCAAAAGCATGGCAAGCCAACTGATCCGTGCACTTTTCCGCTGGGTCTCTTAAAGAAGCATTATCAGGTGACGGCATAATAGTGGTGTTGGACAGACCTGAAACCGGAGGGTCCACTTCAGGAGGATGCGATCATAATTTAATCAACTCAGCTGGGAAAGGATACCGTTTCTCTAGGCTCTTAGGAACCGACGGCAGCTTGTTAGGCCTTTCCCACTCCTTAAGCACCATCTTAGAAAAATGCAGCTGTTCAGGAAAAACCCGCCGCTGTCTCTCAGGCCGAAACAAATCATCAGAAACAATGTGTAAAGTTTCAAAAACAGAGGAAAGCAAGCTTTCCGTATCATCTGGGAGTAAGGAATCCTCATCCGAGGAATAACCTGAGTTGCTCATCCGAGAGTGGCTTATCCGCCCACTCCCCTTCCTCCCCGGAACCTAAAGAAGCATACAAATCCTCATCTGAGTAAGCCGGCTCCAAGTGCCGCTTCTTACTCGAGGCCTTTTTAGTGGCTACCAATGAGAGCTGTTTCTCGAGGCTAGCCAGCCTCTGCGCCAAATCTGAGATTGTCCCCCTGCCGTCTCCCCCTTCTCTAGGGGCTAACTGCAGCAGCGGAGGAGCCGGAGAGGCTGGAGCTGATGCAGGACTAGGGTCGAAAGTGACAGCCCTCTCATGGTCCGAAACAATGCCTCTGACGCAAGTGGAACAAATCGTGCTGAACCCACCCAGGGGATTCCGTCTGCACAAGGGGCAGAGCCTGTCTTGCCCAAGTGGGGTGCCCGGCTCACTATCCCCTGATGCCTCCATCATGGTGATTTTCCTTACAATCCATTCCAGGCCCTCCCTTCTTCATTACATCTGGGTCTTCTCCACCCGGAGGGGCGTGGACTGCAAGATCAAAGATGTGGCTCCTCCCGACCCCCTATAAATAGCAGCTGCCTCCCAGTCTACTTCTTGCAGTATTACTGCGAAGATCGCTTACACTCTCTCAGGATTTTAGCAGCAAAGTGGGGCCTTCTAACCTTTCGGCTTGCTGCAGGACCCTATTTCCACGGATTCCTCTGACCCATCTGATGCCTCCCCAGCTTTGGCTGTTTTCCTGGGTTCCATGACGGTAGGGTGAAATGTCGGGGTCTGGGTTACAGGGCATATCGCTCTGGGCTGCAGGCTTCTATAGAACAAGCAGGTCAGCCGCAGGTCTTTTTATGGTGAACCTGCTGAGAAACCATGATATATATTTCATATATCACCCTCCCTTCTCCCACATGTATTTTTATTTTTATTATTGTGTGTGTGCTTGTGTCACTTTACTGCGTGGGGGAGCGGCAGAGCGCTCCATCGCCATAGCAGCACTACGGCGAGGAGCGGTCCGCTGCCGCTCCTCCCACATACTCACCTCCTTCGTTCCCTCGCCGTGCGGAGGCCTCTGATACGGGGCGCGGGCCGGCTCCTCGTAGTTGCGGGGGGGCAAGTGGCGGTCGCAATTGGTGCTGGCCGGGGGGACAGAGTCACGAGCAAGCGGCGCGCAGGCTTGGCTGTTGCTCCAGTGACGCTCCCCCGGCCAGAAGCTTCTGGAAGACGCGTGCTTCTGCTGCTGCGTATCCCGGTACAGGCGCTTCTGAGTGCGGCATCGTGAGTTCTGCTGTGATTTCATTCATGTTGCTTAGCATTTTGAAAAAAAAAAAAAAAGGAAGAGAGGGGGACTGTTTATGTATATCTATCTATGATAAGAATATTATGTATGTGTATCTATATCTGTATATATTATGGCAGTGTGGGCCATATTGTGATATGACAAGTGGGTATTCCGCCCCCAGGGGGCGCTCGACTACAAGATCAAAAGCTGTCGCTCCTCCCGGCCCCCTATAAAAGCAGGCGTCTCACTATGATTTCCCAGTGTTCATCTTGCAGTCTGGATGCTGAAGATCGTTGGATACTCTCTCCTGGATATTGCAGCTGTGCGGGGCCTCCTAGCTCGTCGGCCGCTGCGGACCCTATTCCCACTGGTCCCCGAGACCCACTATTGCCATGGATGTTGGGACTGTGATGGTAGGGAGAAGGCCGTGGTCAGGCGTCTTGGCAGAGCTAGGCTCTGGGCCGCAGACCCTGTCTAAAGGGTAGCCGACCATAGCCGGTGGTGAGCCTATGGGGGGGGGGAGGAACTACTTACTGCCCTCTGTTTTATTCCCTCTGCTCCACAAGCTTTACTGTGTGTGTGATTATGTCACTTTACTTTTCCTATTGCATGGCACGGCCTGCTTCAGGAAGTCCTTACGTATGGGATATTCCGCCACAAAGTGGCGCAGTGCAATGCAGAAGAGTTGTGGCTCCTCCCGTTACCATATAAAAACAGGATCACCAATAGAGCTCTCCCAGTGTTTCCTCTGCAGTGATACTGCGAAGATAGAAGATGGCTCTTTATATTGCGCAGGTGAGCGGGCAACCATGCCTGCGGCCCTGCAAGTCTATTTCCACCCATTTCCGGACCCTCTGTGCCTCCCAGCCTCGGCTGACAAATCGGGTGAAGGTAGAGGAGCACTAGGGTCAAGTGCTTGGGGAGCGCTGCTCCAAGCCGCAGACCCTGTACCATAAAGGGTAGCCGGCCATAGGCTTTATGGTGAGCCTACTGAGGGATGCGGAGTTCCTGTCCTAGCTTCTGAGGGGGTGAGTGTTTTTTGGGGATGTGTGCCTCGTTTCTGGGTCCCGCCCCCCCCTACCCCCCCCCCCCCCCCACTGGCCCGGCTTTCGCCGCTGCCTGCTCGCTCTCCTCTTCCCTTCTCTCCGGCGTGTGTTGGGGGGACGGGACGGGTGGTAGCGGCGAGTGGTCTTAACGATGTTTTTCCGCCGGCGACGCCGCTTTGTACTCTGCTCTACAGCGGGCGGCGCTATGGCTTTTTTGTATTGTGATGCCGCCGGCGCGGTCACGTGAGCGCCGTTCTCGCGCTGGGCTGCGGTGGTGATCTTTTCCTGTGTCGCTTCCTCCCGTGGTCTGGTGGCTTGGTGATCCTCTGCCTTCGGTCTCCTTGGTCCGTGAGTCCCCTTTGGGGGTTTTGTTTCCTTGGGGCATGAGCTGAGGGATGCTTATTTGCATGTTGCTTATGTCTTTCAGATGGGACAACTGTGAGTTGTGGTTCCTCCCGGTTCTGCTCCTTACCCCCCCCTCATCTCCCCTTTCCTGGCTCTTCTGGGGGCATCCCTTGGGGGGGCATCCCGGGTGGCTTTCTATTAGCCCTTACCCTGTGCTGGCCTATTGCGCCTGTGTTAATCACCATATGGAGGCCTCTGGGGATAGCGTGCTGGGGGACCTTCGGGGCAATCCCGGCTGTGTGCCATGTGCGGGGCATCCCCTTTGAGCGGTAGTGGCGCGGTGTGCGTGCCGTGCGCCCAGGGTATCATTGCGGCCCAGGCTGGGTTGAGCGCTTCTCTTCCCAGTTCTGCGCTCCCTTCGGCATCGCCTACCCCTCCGCGCCTGTATTTAGCCCCCAGTGAGGGGGATACTAGCAGGGGGTCACAATCTGATCTGGCACTTCGTGTGGCCAGCATTGAAAGGCAGCTTGCCAGGCCTGTTCCAGGTAAGGCCTCTGGCAAGAAGCGGCACCTGGTTCCCACGCCCTCTCTCTTTGCTGAGGAGGATGAGGGAATTGAGGCCTTTGGTGACCGTTACTCCCTAGAGGAGGGGGAGCTTTTCCAGGACTCTGACTCCTCTGGGGACCAGCAGGAGGGGTACGACAGTGACCCTGGGTCTGCGTCCGGGGAGGACTCATGCTTCCCTGATGACACTGATAGTCTGTTGTCTGACATTTTTGAAACCTTGCTCATTGCCCCCCCTGAGGTGGCTAAGAGGAAGCAGGGTGAGCTCTTTCGTCCTGATAAACAGCGTCTGGAGTTCCCTGAGCAGGGACATTTCTCTAATATGGTGCTCAAGGAGTGGGAACGTCCTAATAGATTGCCCGCGGTGCCCAAAGGGTTGGATAAGAGGTATCCCTTTCCTGCTGACCTGGTCAAGCGATGGTTGTGTCCCCCTGAGGTGGACGCTCCCGTTTTAGGGCTGTCCAACACCTCGGTCATGCCTTCCCCTGACACTACTACACTGCGGGACAGCGCGGACCGGCGTATGGATCAGCTGGCCTGCCATGCCTTTACATTTGTGAGGGCTGGGCTGCGTCCGGTCTGCGCCGCTGCCATTACAGCTATTGCCCTTAAGAAAAAGCTCAAGCGTCTCACTGATGGCGCTATGGCTGGTAGGAGGAGGGAGGATTATAGGGCCCTCTTGCCTTGCTCTGATTTTGTTGCCTTTGTCCTTACTGCCATGGATGATGTAGTCCGGCTGGGTGGTAGGGCCTCTGCCCTCTTGGTGGCTATGCGCCGCTCTGTTTAGTTGCGTCAGTGGGCAGCTGATGCTGCTGCTAAGAAGGCTCTCACTGGCCTCCCCTTTGCAGGGCTGCAGCTCTTTGGTGAGCGTCTGGATGTTCTAGTCAAGGATGGTAGGCTACCTCAGCGTAGGAAGCAGCCTCGGCCCTTTCGGGGGCCCTCCGCTTCCCTCCCCTCCTTTTGTGCTCCCAGAAGAGGTCGTGGCTCCCTCTTCTCGGGTAGCCACAGAGATTCTTGGGGCCGTGGCAGATCCCGTGGTCGTCCCTGTCTCTAATGGGGTTCCAAGCCCAAACCCCCTCCCAAGCCCCCTCAGGCATGAGGAGGCATCCTCACCCATCCGGGTGGGGGGGACGGCTTCGGCTCTTTGCTCACGTCTGGAGGCTCCACGTCTCAGACCAGTGGATTCAGGAGGTAGTGTCCTCCAGTTACAAGACAGAGTTTGCAGCCTTGCCACCCCCAAAATTCCTCAGATCCCGGATGTCTCAAAACCCTCTGTCAGCTCAGGGTTTGCGCCTTGCAGTTCAACAGGAATCATTTGCCTGGGTCAGGGGTTCTACTCCAATCTTTTCACGGTTCCCAACAAGGACGGGTCTTTGAGGCATATCCTGGACTTGAAGGGTCTCAACAAGTTTGTCAGGTTCAAGCACTTTCGCATGGAGACGCTACGCTCGGCTGTCAGTACCCTTCGCCTGGGCAGCTTCATGACCACCATGAACATCAAGGATGCATATCTTCACGTGCCAATCTTTCCGGATTCCTGAGGTTCACTCTAGAGGATCAGCATTACCAGTTTGTGGATTTACCGTTCGGTATCACCTCGGCGCCTCGGGTGTTCACCAAGGTGCTGGTGGGCGTGATGGCTCTGCTGCGGAATCAGGGCATTTGCATCCTCCCTTACCTAGACGACATTCTGATTGCGGCTCAGTCTCTTCATCAGGCCGAGAAGGATACTCAGGTGGTGACCTCGACTCTCGAGTCCTTCGGCTGGGTGACTAACGTTCCCAAGTCTTCACTGTCTCCGTCTTTGGTGAGGTCCTTTCTGGGCATGACTCTGGATACCTCTCAGGTCAAGGTATTCCTGCCTCAGCAGAAAGTGGAGGGCCTTCAGAAGCAGGCATCCCTCCATCCTGCAAGGGATGCAGTTAGTGGGCCTGATGGTGTCCTGTTTCTAGGTGGTCCCCTTTGCTCAGTTTCACATGAGACCTCTTCAGTTGCACCTCTTGTCAGTTTGGGATCGGGACCCTGTGTCACTGGATCAGGAATTTGCTCTGTCCCCCCTGGCCAGACAGTCCCTCTCGTGGTGGCTGGATTCAAGGAACCTTCTAGTGGGCAGGACCTTTCTGCCTCTGTGCTGGGAGACTGTCACCACAGATGCCAGTCTGACCTTTTGGGGGGGCTTTTGGAAGTCTCTGAAGTTCCAGGGTCGGTGGGGGCCCCAGAAGGCCCATGCTCCCATCAATGTCCTGGAACTGAGGGCAATCAGGTTGGTTCTTTCTCAGCTGACCACACACCTTCGGGGTCAGGCTGTTCAGATCCGCTCGGACAACCAGACAGTGGTTGCCTACATTAATCATCAGAGAGGGACTCGGAGCAAGTGAGCCCTCAATGAAGTGTCCCTGATACTGTCTTGGGCGGAAGAGAATCTCCCTTGCATCTCGGCGGTCTACATTCCGGGGGTGGAGAACCAGGAGGCAGACTCCCTGAGCAGGGGGACGTCTCGGCTGGGGGAATGGTCCCTCAGCAACAAGGTATTTCACTCCCTGTGTCACCGATGGGGTCAGCCAGATGTGGACCTGTTTGCATCTCGCCACAATCACAAGCTTCCAAGATTTGTCTCCCTGTCGCAGGATCCTCTGGCCTTCGCCAGCTTCTGGCAATCAGGTTGCTTCTGGCAATCAGGTTGGTTCTTTCTCAGCTGACCACACACCTTTGGGGTCAGGCTGTTCAGATCCGCTCGGACAACCAGACAGTGGTTGCCTACATCAATCATCAGAGAGGGACTCGGAGCAAGCGAGCCCTCAAGGAAGTGTCCCTGATACTGTCTTGGGCGGAAGAGAATGTCCCTTGCATCTCGGCGGTCTACATTCCGGGGGTGGAGAACCAGGAGGCAGACTCCCTGAGCAGGGGGACGTCTCGGCTGGGGGAATGGTCCCTCAGCAACAAGGTATTTCACTCCCTGTGTCACCGATGGGGTCAGCCGGATGTGGACCTGTTTGCATCTCGCCACAATCACAAGCTTCCAAGATTTGTCTCCCTGTCGCAGGATCCTCTGGCCTTCGCCACGGATGCGCTAGCAATGCCTTGGACGGAGTTTTGGCTCCTCTGTGTGTTCCCTCCCTTTCCTCTGCTGTGCAGGGTGCTGCACAAGATAGCCCAGGAGGGGGTACCAGTCATTCTGGTGGCCCCCTGTTGGCCAAGGAGAGTGTGGTTCGTAGACGTTGTGCAGTTGGCAGTAGACCGGTACATCTTGCCCAAGGATCCAGATCTTCTCACTCAGGAACAGCTGTGCCATCCCAGTTTACAAACGCTGGCTTTAACGGCTTGGCTGCTGAAACCTCCATCTTGATGGATGAGGGGTTGCCGGCCTCTGTTGTTGATACTATGATTCGGGCTAGGAAGAAGTCCTCGTCCTTTATCTACTACAGGGTCTGGCATGTTTACAGTCCAAATCTCTTCCTTGTCGGGTGTTTTCTATGCCCAGGATTCTGTAATGTTTACAGCATGGTTTGGATTCGGGCCTTCAACTTCGGTACCCTCAAGGGACAGGTGTCAGCTCTGGCAATTTTTTTCCAAAGATCCTTTGCCAATCACCGGTTGGTTAAGACTTTTTTCCAGGGAGTTACTCATGTGCATCCGCCACGTAAACCTATGCTACCGGTTTGGGACTTGAATCTGGTGTTGTCTGCTCTGCAGGGTCCTCCCTTTGAGCCTATCCGTGGGGCTGCGTTGCCCATTCTGACTCTTAAGGTGGCCTTTTTGGTGGCTATTACTTCGGTCAGGCGAGTTTCTGAGCAGGCGGCGCTTTCCATCCAACCTCCTTATTTTGAGCGGCATAAAGACAAGTTGGTGTTTCGGCTTAAGCCGGATTTCTTGCCTAAGGTTGTGTCTGCTTTTCATCTCAATCAGGACATTCTTACCTTCTTTGTGTCCTAACCCTGCTAATTCTAAGGAACAGACCCTTCATTCTCTGGATGTTGTCAGGGCATTGAAGTTTTATTTGGTTGCATTGAAGTCTTTCAGGAAATCTGATGCCCTTTTTGTTCTTCCTGCTGGAACTAGGAAGGGCTTGCCTCCGGCTAAATCTACTATTAGCAAGTGGATACGTCAGGCGGTGGTACAAGCCTATTCTGCTGAAGGGAAGGTTCCTCTTTTCCGGATGACTGCTCATTCCACTCGTGCTGTTGGTGCTTCTTGGGCTTTTCAGCACCAGGCTTCTGTTGAACAAGTTTGTAAGGCCGCTACTTGGTCTTCTGTTCATACTTTTTCTACATTTTACAAGGTTGATGTTAAGGCCTCAGCTGATGCTGCTTTTGGCCGCAAGGTACTTCAGGTGGTAGTGGTCTGAACTGCCTGCTGCTACTTTTGGGGATCCCACCCTAACTTACGGACACTGCTGTTGGATGTCCCATACGTAAGGACTTCTTGAAGCAGGCCGTGCCATGCAATAGGAAAAATACAATTCTGTGAGTACTCACCTGTAGAAATGTTTTTACTATGCATGGCACGGCCTGCTTCACCCCACCCTTGTTATTGTTATTCTTGGTTGCCTCTTATGGTGATTGTTCCAAGTTAGTTGCGGTTGTTACCTTTTTTATCTCCCGGCTTCTTGTATAACTGCTTGTCAACGCTGGAGAGGCTTATTGGTGATCCTGTTTTTATATGGTACCGGGAGGAGCCACAACTCTTCTGCAGTGCACGGCGCCACCTTGTGGTGGAATATCCCATACGTAAGGAATTCTTGAAGCAGGTCGTGCCATGCATAGTAAGAACAATTCTACAGGCTCGTCATACGTACCTCCCTCGCTCCCTCGAGTTGTCTCTTACTGCTGCCCTCTCCCCTCCATCTTGGGCCCTTACGCTGTGAGGGGGGGGGTTGGATGCTGCTCGGCGGCCTCTCCTGAGACCACAGGCCTTTTGTCTCAGGCGCGGCGCGAGGCCGCTGCGCGTTGTGCAGGGGCCCCGCTGTGGGCTGCCCTGTGGCAAGTCTTGTGTGAATTCTTGGAGGACGGCCTCTATCTTGGCGTTTTGGCAGACGCAGGGCTGTGAGGAGGCAGTTGGCGGGCACTGCTGTTCGTGCTGTCGGGGGGGGGGGGGGGGCGGACCGCATTATGACGCTTTTTTGCGTCACTGCCGTGTGGCCCGCCCCTCAAGGAACACGCGGAGCTGCTGACTTGGCGCCATTTTGATGCTGCTTCTCCTGCCTTGCTGCCTGGGACCCCTCCGGTGTAGCCTCACTGTCGGTGTTGTGAGTCCCTTTTGTTATCAATATCTATTGTCTTACTGTTATGCGCATGTGCTGTGGGATGCTTATGGCCCCTTCTCTTGCTTGTGTCTTTCAGGTTGGGCCCTTTGATAGATTGTGGGTTGTGGTTCCTCCTGGTCCCCCGCCCCCCCTCCTCACCCCTCTTTTTTATTAAAAGGGATCACAAAAAGGAGGGCTACATAGGTTTGGGCCATCAGTGCCTTGTAACCTGCATAAAGATTTTTGTCTGCTAATCACCATAATGGAGGCTTCTGGGGATAGTGTGCTAGGGGCCCCATCTGGGCGGGTGAAGCTCTGCCCCATGTGTAGTGCTAGCCCTCTGGGCGGACCCAGCACTGTTTGTGTCGCTTGTGCCAGGAGCGTCATTTTGGAGCATGATCGGGCGGGCGTATCTGCCCCTAGCCCGTTATTGCCTGCGGCCTATCCAGATCCCCCGCTGCTGCACTTAGCCCCCAGTAAGGGGGAAGCCAGCAGGGGGTCCCAAGCTGATTTGGCATACCGGGTGGCCAGCCTTGAGAGACAGATCCTAAGATGGCCACGAGTAAGAAACGGCACATCGAGCCCGTTTACTCGGATAATGATGATGATCTTTTTGGAGGTCCGGGCTCCTTGGAGAAAGGCGAGTTGCATGAGTACTCTATTTTCACAGTGGATTACTCTGCCGGCTATGACAGCGGGCCTGGTTCTTCCTCGGACGAGGATATGTGGCTCCCTGATGATACGGAGAAGTTGCTGGCTTCAGTGTTTGAGATGTTGCACATTGTCCCTCCAAGAGCAGCTAAGAGGAAGCATGGTGATTTGTTTCGGCCTGAGAGACAGAGGCGTGTCTTTCCTGGGTAGGCCCATTTTTCTAATATGATTTTCAAGGAGTGGGAAAGGCCTAACAAGCTACTGTCGGTGCCTAAGGGCCTGGACAGGCAGTATTCCTTTCCTGAGGAGCTGGTCTGCTTATGGTCCCGTCCCCCCGAGGTGGATTCCCCTGTGTCAGGATTATCCAACACTACGGTTATGCAGTCACCCGACACCGCTTCCTTACGTGATCCAGCTGATAGGTGCATGGATCAGCTGGTCTGTCATGCCTTCATCTTTGCTGGTGCTTGGTTTTGCCCTGTGTGTGCCGCGGCTATTGTCTCCTTAGCCATCAGAAAGAAGGTGAGACGTCTTGTGGATATTGCTAAGTCTCGCAAGCGGGCGGAGGAGTATAAAGATCTCAAAGCTTGTGTGGATTTTATTGCCTTTGTTGTCTCTGCCATGGACGATGGTGTCCGGCTCGGTTCCAGGGTTTCGGCCCTGCTTGTTGCGCTTCGCCGCTCACTCTGGTTGCAGCAATGGTCGGCTGATGCCGCGGCCAAGAAGTCGCTCACTAGTATCCCCTTCGTGGGGCACAGGTTGTTTGGGGAGCGTCTGGACCTCCTGATTAAGGATGGTAGACTCCCTCAGCGACGGAAGCCTGCGCGTCCCTTTCGGGGTTCCTCTGCCTATCGCTCCTTTCGAGGAGGAAGAGGCTCTATATTTTCAGGTGGCCGCAGAGATTCCAGGGGATGAGGTAGGTCCCGCGGCAGACTCAATCCCTCCTGGGGATCCAAGTCCAAGCCCCCTGCCAAGGCTCCTCAGGCATAAGGAAGCGCCCTCACCTTTCCGGGTGGGGGGACGGCTTCTGCTATTTGCTCATATCTGGAGACAGCGCGTCTCCGATCGATGGATTCAGGAGGTGGTGTCCTCCGGTTACAAAATAGAGCTGGCAGTTAGGCCGCCCCCAAGATTTATTCAGTATCGCATGTCCCAGAATCCAGTGACGGCACAGGGCCTGAGAATGGCCGTGCAGCACCTCCTGAAGTTAGGGGTGATTTGCCCTGTGCCTCGTCAGGAGCAGGGCCATGGTTTCTTCTCCAATCTGTTCATGGTTCCCAAGAAGGACGGAATGCTGAGACCTATCCTGGACCTGAAGGGTCTCAACAGGTTTGTCAGAGTCCGACATTTCCGCATGGAAACCTTACGGTCTGCGGTGAGCTTGCTTCAGCCCGGCGACTTCATGACCACGGTGGACATCAGGGATGCCTATTTGCACATCCCTATATTCCGGGGACATCAGAGGTTCCTGAGATTGCTCTGGAGGACCAGCATTACCAGTTTGTGGCTCTGCCATTCAGGATATCCTCAGCTCCCCAGGTTTTCACCAAGGTGCTGGCAGGCATCATGGGTATTCTGAGGAATCAGGGCATTCGTGTGCTGCCTTATCTGGATGATTTACTGATTGCAGCTCAGTCCCTTCAGCATGCCGAGAGCGACACCCGGACGGTGTTATCCACTCTCAAGGATTTTGGATGGGTAATCAATTACCCCAAGTCTTCAATCCCTCCCTCAACAGTGAGGTCTTTCCTGGGCATGACGTTAGACACCTCTCAGGTCAAGGTCTTTCTGCCACAGAAGGTGGTGGGTCTACAGACGCAGATGCAAGCCTTGCTGTCTTGTCAGCGACCATTGATCCGTCTAGGGATGAAGCTGGTGGGGCTGATGGTGTCATGCTTCGAGGCAGTGCCCTTCACCCAGTTCCACATGAGACCTCTTCAATTGAACCTGTTGACCGTCTGGGACCGGATGCAGGAGTCGCTGGAACAGGAATTTTCTCTGTCTCCCCTGACCAGACAGTCCCTCTTGTGGTGGCTGGACCCCAGAAACCTGTTGGTGGGCAAGTCATTTCTGACTCCCCGGTGGGAGATAGTTACCACGGATGCCGGTCTGACCGGCTGGGGAGGATTTTGGCAGACGCAGAAGATTCAGGGTCAGTGGAGTCCGCAGGAGAACCACTTGCCCATAAATCTCCTGGAGCTGAGAGCGATCCGGTTGGTGCTTCTTCGCTTGACTCCTCATTTAAGGGGTCGTGCGATCCAGGTTCGCTCCGACAATCAGACAGCTGTCGCCTACATCACCAGGGCGGGACTCTGAACAAGCTCCCAAGGTTTGTTTCCCTGTCAAGAGATCCTCTGGCCTTCGCAACAGACGCTCTGGCAATTCCTTGGACTGAGTTCAGGCTCCCTTATGCATTCCCTCCGTTTCCACTCCTGGGCCGAGTGCTGTGCAAGATAGCCCAGGAAGGGGTTCCAACCATCCTAGTGGCTCCTCAATGGCCTAGAAGGAGTTGGTTTGTGGACATAGTTCAGATGTCAGTGGGCCACTACATCATGCCCGCCGACCCAGGGCTTCTCACGCAGGGGTCGCTGCGGCATCCCAATTTACAGACGCTGACTTTGATGGCCTGGCTATTGAGACCTCAATCCTGATGGAAAAGGGTCTGTCAGCCACAGTTGTGCATACCATGATTCAGGCACGGAAGAAGTCTTCTTCCATGATATATTACAGAGTTTGGCATGCCTACATTGCTTGGTGTGAATCCAAGTGTCTCCCTTGTCGCACCTTCTCTATTTCTAGGATCTTTTTCAGGATTGTTTTTACAACACGGTTTAGACTTTGGTCTCCAGCTGAGCACCCTCAAGGGCCAGGTCTCTGCCTTGGCCATTTTTTTCCAGAGATCCTTTGCCAATCATAGATTCATCAAGACTTTTTTCCAGGGAATCACCCATGTACGTCCACCACGTAAGCCTGTATTACCGGTGTGGGACCTGAATTCGGTACTTTCTGCTCTCCAGGGTCCTCCCTTTGAGCCATTGTGCGATGCTGCATTGTCTATTTTGACCCTCAAGGTTGTCTTTTTGGTAGCGATCACCTCGGTGCGTCGCGTGTCAGAGCTGGCGGCGCTTTGTATGAAGCCTCCTTATTTTAAGCGGCATAAGGATAAGGTGGTCTTTCGCTTTAAACCTGATTTTTTGCCTAAGGTCGTTTCTTCCTTTCATCTTAATGAGGAAGTGGTCTTGCCTTCCTTGTGTCCAGCACCGACTAATTCTAAAGAAAGGACCCTCCATGCCTTGGATGTGGTTAAAGCCATCAAGTATTACCTGGTTGCGACTGAATCCTTCAGGAAGTCGGATTTGCTCTTTGTTCTAACATAAGGTTCTAGGAAGGACTTGCCTCCAGCCAAGTCCACTCTTAGTAAGTGGATCAGACAGGCGGTGGTGCAAGCATATTCTGCCAAGGGGAAGGAACCCCCTTTTTGAATCACAGCTCATTCTACCAGAGCTATTGGTGCCTCTTTTCAACACCAGGCATCTGTTGAACAAGTTTGTAAGGCCGCCACTTGGTCTTCAGTTCATACCTTTACCAAGTTTTACAAGGTTGACCTTAGGGCCTCAGCTTGCTGTCTTTGGACGAAAGGTGCTTCAGGCGGTAGTGAAATGATGTACATGCTGTTGCGCACTGGGGATCCCGCCCTAATGGACACTGCTTTTGGATGTCCCAATTGTCATCACTTCTGGGACGACCTGGACTGGATATAGGGAAAAAATACAATTCTGTGATTACTCACCTGTAGAATTGGTATTATGAGTATACAGTACGTCCTGCTCCAAATATAATACTTACAAGTGGGTTATACTCTATACTGGACTGCAGAGACATCGAAAATAGGCTCCTCCCGACCCCTCAAATACCCGGGGACCTCCCACCAATCCCCAGCATTGAAAAGCAGTTAACAAGAAGCCGGGAGAATTAAACAACCCAAACTATCAACTATAACAATGATAACAATCACCATACAGGGGATCCAAGATAATGCAAAACCAAGGGTGGGTTGGAGCAGGGACGTACTGTATACTCATAATACCAATTCTACAGGTGAGTAATCACAGAATTGTATTATTCTAGTATACAGTACGTCCTGCTCCAAATATAATACTTACAGTTGGGACATACAATAGCAGTGTCCATAAAGTAGGGTGGGATCCCCAATAAAAGGCAGCAGCAGACAGTTTAAACCACTGCCGCCTGCAGAACCTTTCGGCCAAAAGCAGCATCAGCTGAGGCCCTAACATCAACCTTGTAAAACTTTGAAAAGGTATGAACAGAAGACCAAGTAGCAGCCTTGCAAATTTGTTCAACAGAAGCCTGGTGCTGAAAAGCCCAAGAGGCACCGATAGCACGAGTAGAATGAGCAGTAGGGCGGAAGGGAGGATTCTTTCCCTTAGCAGAGTAGGCCTGAATCACAGCCTGACGAATCCACTTGCTGATAGTAGACTTGGCAGGAGCCAAACCCTTCCTAGGACCAAAAGGGACCACAAAAAGAGCATCAGTTTTCCTGAAAGGTGCAGTAGCCACCAGATAGTACTTCAGACACCTAACCACATCCAAAGAGTGCAAAACCCTCTCCTTAGCATTGCTAGGATTAGGGCACAAAGAAGGAAGAACAATATCCCGATTCAAATGAAAGGCAGAAAGTCAGGTTCGAAACGAAACACCACCTTGTCCTGGTGTCTCTCATAGTAGGGGGGCTGAATGGTAAGCGCCGCCAACTCAGACACACGCCTGACAGAGGTGATAGCCACCAGAAATACAACCTTGAGCGTAAGAATGGCCAGGGCAGCATCCTGCACAGGTTCAAAGGGAGCACCCTGCAAGGCTGACAGAACCAAGTTCAAATCCCAAACAGGCACCATAGGTTTACGTGGAGGGCGCACATGGGTGACCCCCTGGAAAAAAAAGTCCTGATCAGAGGGTGCTGAGCAAAGGACTTCTGGAAGAAGATAGCCAGGGCAGAAACCTGACCCTTCAGAGTGCTGAGCTGGAGTCCCATCTCCAACCCATGCTGCAGGAACTCCAAAATCCTGGGAATAGAGAACACCCGACAGGGAAGAGACTTAGACTCACACCAGTCAATGTAGGCAAGCCAAATCCTGTAATAAATGGAAGTGGAAGACTTCTTCCTAGCCTTTATCAAAGTATCCACAACCGAGGAAGACAGCCCCTTCTCCATCAAGATGGAGGTTTCAGCAGCCAGGGCGTCAAAGCCAGAGTTTGTAAATTGGGATGGTGTAGTGAGCCCTGAGTGAGCAGATCTGGCACCAAGGGCAGAGCGTACTGATCTACTGCCAGCTGCACCACGTCTGTGAACCACACTCTTCTTGGCCACCTGGGGGCCACCAGAATTGCTGGCACCCCTTCCAGAGCAATCTTGCGCAGAACCCTGCCCAGCAGGGGAATTGGAGGGAAGACATACAGGAACTGAAAGTCCTGCCATGACATTGCTAGAGCATCCGAGGTCAAGGCCAGAGGATCCTGGGACAGAAAGACAAAAGCTGGAAGCTTGTGATTGTGGTGGGGACGCAAACAGATCCACATCTGGTTGGCCCCAACGGTGACACAGGGATTGAAACACCCTGCTGCATAGGGACCATTCTCCCTGGCGAGAGGTCCCCCTGCTCAGAGAGTCCGCCAGGCGATTTTCCACCCCCAGGATGTACACAGCTGATATGCAGGGGACATTGGCCTCCGCCCAAGTCAGGATCAGAGACGCTTCCTGGAGGGCCCCCTTGCTCCGGGTCCTTCCCTGATGATTGATGTAGGCAACTGTTGTCTGGTTGTCAGAGCGCACCTGAACAGGCAGGCCCTGAAGGTGAGTAGTCAAGTGAGCCAGAACTAACCTGATCGCCCGTAGTTCCAAGACATTGATAGTTGTGTGGGCCTCCTGAGGACCCCACCTCCCCTGGAACTGCAGGGACTTCCAGAAACCCCCTTAACCTGACAGACTGGCATCCGTGGTGACCGTCTCCCAGGGAGGGGTAAGAAAGGATCTGCCCCCAAAAAGGTTACTTGAGTCCATCCACCACAAGGGGGACCTCCTGACCCGAGGGGAGAGCACACAGACCCCGTCCAGGGACGGTGGGTCCTTGTCCCATACAGACAATAGGTGAAGTTGCAGAGGCCTCAAGTGGAACTGAGCATAAGGGACCACTTCGAAGCACGCCACCATCAGGCCCACCAGCTGCATCCCCTGCCTGATGGAGGGATGAGGACAAGCTAGGAGGGACTGAGCCTGTGCAATCAGACTGTCCACCTTCTGCTGAGGAAGGAAGATCCTTGCCTGAACTGTATCCAGATTCATTCCTAGGAATGGAGTTACCAAGGAAGGGGACAGTGAGGACTTGGGGTGGTTGATCACCCATCCAAATGACTCCAGAGTGGACACCACCAGCTGAGTATCCAACTCTGCCTGATGTAGAGACTGGGATGTGATGAGAATGTCGTCCAGATAGGGAAGCACGGACGTCCTGACATCTGAGCAGAGACATCACGCCAGCCAGCACCTTGGTAAACACCCTGGGAGCTGAAGTGAAGCCAAAGGGCAAGGCCACAAACTGGTAGTGTTGATCCATCAGAGCGAACCTGAGGAAACTTTGATGACCTGGGAACACAGGAATATGAAGGTAAGCATCTTTGATGTCCACAGAAGTCATGAAATCCCCTTGGCGCAGGGAACTGATGGCAGAGCGCAGAGTTTCCATGCGAAAGCGCCTGTCCCTGACAAATTTGTTGAGGATCTTCAAGTCCAGGATGGGTCTGACTGAACCATCTTTTTTGAGTACTGTGAATAGGTTGGAATAAAAGCCCTTGCCCATTTCCCTTAAAGGGACCTGGCAGATGACCCCCAGCTCCAGGAGGCCTCGCACAGCTTGCACTAGCTCCTGAGCTGACACAGGGTCGTGAGGAATCCGGGATCTGATGAATCTTGGAGGGGGATCGGCAGCAAACTCCAACTTGTAACCGGAGGACACTACCTCCTGAATCCACCGGTCTGAGACATGAAGCCTCCAGACGTGAGCGAAGTGCTGCAGCCGTCCCCCCACCCGGATGGATGAGGGCGCCCCATCATGCCTGAGGGGGCTTGGGGGATGATTTTGCTTTGGGACCAGGACGTCTACGTCCTCTGCCCCTGCCCCAGAAATCTCCCCGGGTCCCAGGAAAGGAAACCCCCCTCCCCTGTCTGGCACTACGGTAAGGGGAGGAGAAGGAACCCTGACCCCAAAAGGGCCGAGATTGCCGCCTGCGCTGGGGTAAGCTGCCTCTCTTAGCAAAAAGGTCCAGGTGGTCCCCAAACAGCCGCAGTCCTTTAAAGGGAAAACCAGTGAGGGCCTTCTTGGCAGCATTGTCAGCAGCCCACTGGCGCAGCCAAACCGAGCGGCGTATAGCCACCACAAGGGCAGAAGTTCTGGCACACATTCTGATGGTGTCATCCTTGGCTGTGAGGACACAATTTACAAAAACACCACAACTGGAGAGTGCATTGAACACCTCACAAGGCAAATCATCAGGGGCACTATCAAGTATATTTCTGATAAGGGTTTTAGTAGCCACAGCCGTAATGGCAGAGGCACAGACCGGGCGCAGCGCCGTCCCCGCACATGCAAAGGCGTGGGATGCCAGCTGGTCAATGCGCTGGTCCTCAGCATCCCGCAGGGTAGTAGAATCAGGGGAATACATGACAGAGGTGTTAGATAGCCCTAGGATCGGGGCATCCACCTCGGGGGGGGGGGGGGGTGACCAACACTTTACCACCTCAGCAGGAAAGGGGTACTTCCTATCCCAACTTTTTGGAACCCCGGGAAGTTTACTGGGGCGCTCCCATTCCTTGAGCACAAGGTTATGGAAATGTGCCTGCTCGGGAAATTCCAAACGTGATCTTGCTGTATGGAAAAGCTCCCCTCTTTGCCTGGGAGCCGCAACAGGGGGAGAGATGGACAGAACCTCAAAAATCTGGGTCATTAATCTGTCAGTGTCATCCGGGGCCCAGGGGTCAGAGCCAGAATCGTCATGACCCCTTGGTCTCTCATCAGAGGAGCCTGAGTCAGAAAAGAGCTCCCCTTCATCAGACGGGGTATAGCCACACAGATTCATAAACTCCTCAGTTCCCATAGGAAAAATTGTGACATTAGGCGTTAAGTGCCGCCTTTTAGCAGGGGCCGTACGCGCCAAGGTATTAACAATTAACTTCTCAACACTAGCCAGTCTAGAAGACACATCAAGCTGACAATCCCCAATTGTATGCAACTCAGCAGGAGTGAGGTTTAAGCTTGGGGGAGTAGGCGAAGTGAAACGAGGTGCAGCCACTGGCAGGCCAGATTGCAATGCAAGCACCTGCTCAGCACAGGGTACACAGACCCGCGCCTTGTCAGCGTCAGCATGAGGCTGCCCACACGCTACACACAGCCGGTCTTGTCCCGAAGGAACCCCGGTCACATTATCCTGGGATGCCTCCATATGGTGATTATAGCGGCGCTATACGCCGATAGGGAATAACGCTATATAGCAACCCCGGCTGCCCCAATAACCCGCTAGGGAAGTGGGAGTATTAACAAGGCCTACTAGTTATATAACTAATAAAGGGCCGGGAGAAGCCAAAAAGGGTTCGCCCCGCCTGAAAGACATAAGAAGACAAGACTGTAAGCACACAGTAATAAAATGAAAAATATAAAGCCGCCCGCGAGGGCACTTACGGACCGCGGTAGGTAGAGGTCCGTCGTGCATGGGCCAACCATGCAGGTTAAAGATGGCGGCGGTATACCTCGAGGGGCGGGCCCGAATCAGCAATGACGCGGAGCGTGCCATAGACGTGCCCCGCCCCCCCCTCGAAGAGCGCGAAGCCAGGACGTGACAAGCAGCCAATGTTGGCGCACCAGCGCCTGAGGTGATGCCGCCGCCAAGTGCGGAACAAAGTATTTGACAAAAAGAGCGCGCGGCAATTTTAAGAGACAGTAAAAGGAAGCCAGCGCGGCGGCTGACACAAGACAGACAGAATAGATATAAAGTGTAAAACGCAGAATGCATAGCATACACATTTACACACACACACCCTTCTTTTCCCCCGAAGGCTACAAGGAGAATGAGGGAGGACAGCGGCCACTTAAACAGGGCCCACCGATAGGCAGGGGCAAGGGGCAATAGTGCGGGAGAGGCATCCCATAGAGGCTCACCATAAGCCTGACCCGCCTACCCTTTGGTGGGGGATTGCGGTGGAGCAGCGCTCCTAAGCACCTAACAGCGGTGCTGCCTACCTTCACCCGACCAGCGCAGCCAAAGCTGGGAGGCATATTACTAGTGGAACGGGTGGGAAGAGTCCTACAGGGCCGCAGGCTAATAACCCCGCTCACCTGCGAGTAAAGAGCCAATTTCTCGTCCTTCGCAGCCCAGACTGCAGAGAAATTCTGGGGATTTGTGGGAGGTCCCCGGGTATTTGAGGGACCGGGAGGAGCCTATATTCTAAGTATGTCACACACCCCGCTTCAGATAGTCATTACACTTGGGTTATACCGACCTGTAGAGGGCGATCTTGCAGAGATGTCATGAAAAAAAGGGAGCCCCTCCCGGTCCATAAATACCTGGTACCTCCCACTCATTCCCCAGTCTTTCATCTCTGCAGACGGCGAGCAAGTCAGAAGATGGATGTCTCCTCCTTGCAGGTAGCCGGGATAACTCCCGGCCCCTCTATTGAGTCTATTTCTGTCCGGATCCATTTTAACTGATTTTACTTTGCCTCCCAGCACAGGCTGCTGGTTCGGACAATGGTAGACGGCACCCTATGGTGCTTAGGAGCTACGCTCCACCGTGAGACCCCATACCAAGGGGTAGGCGGTTGTCAGGTTGGTGTTCCTGATTTGTGATGCCCTGTCCATTTTAAAGCCCTCACTACATAACCTAAATGTAGCTATCGGCTTTCCCCCCTTTCTCCCTGTTCCCGGTTAGTGGGGGGGGGGGGTATGTATACTAGATATATATATATAATTTTTATTGTTTTCACTATGCGCTGGTGCCGTCCAGTGCTGCTCATTGTTTTTTCTCTTCAGCCCGCGTGCCTTCCATTGCGGCGGGCCGGTCACCTCGCGGCCGGCTCCTGCATGGCAGGGAGCTTGGCTGGTTGTATGCTCTGATGGAGGGGAGGGGGCGTGGCCTAGCTCTCGGCTCGCTGCCTGCTCCCTTCGCTCTCTCTTGTCTTTGTTCACTGAGGCCGGCTCCCGCTTGACAGGGGAGCGCGGCTGTCTCGTGGGGGGGCCTGTTTGCGGTCCCTAGAGCTGTCATGCGGCGCCATGTTTCTTCCCTCAGAGGTGTTCCTGTCTCTATTATTATTAGCTGCTATAGATGAACAGCAATCAATTACCTGCCTGTCCTGGCGATCCTGTTTACACAGGCACATTAACTATGGGGTGAGAAGAAGTGTAATGGCGCCAGGGAGCAGCATCTATTAATCCCGGCGTTGATAGGGGGCGTGGCCTAGCGCTCGGCGCGCTACTCTGGCGGCCCGCCCCTTTGGCTTAGTATTGTAGACCAGGCAGTCTCCCGCATTGGATGGGGAGCTCGGACGATTGTAAGTTTCCCCGCGTTTGGGGGGTGACGGGGCCTAGCGCTTGGCGCTGTGCAGGCGGTCCACCCCCTTCGCTCTCTCACTTCATCTACCCCCTCTGGTCGCCATCTTGTCACCCATAGCGTGGGTGAGTGCCCCCTGCCGGGCTGTTTACTGTCTTCATGTGCATGTATTTTATATATGTTATGCGGGTGATGGTTATTGTGTCTTCCGGGGGATTTTCAATTTATCGCTTCCCCGGGTCCTGTGGCCTTTTCCCTCATTTTAAAGGGGCATATTGCCCTCTCATGAATTACCTATATATATATAAAAATCCTCCCACTGACGGACATTTAAGGGGCATCCCGGGTAGCTCAACAGCGTAATTCCCATCGGTCATTGCGGCTACCAAAAATCACCTTATGGAGGCTTCCCAGGATGCTGTGCTCGGGGTCCCCTCGGGGCATCCCCGGCTGTGTGTGGTATGCGGGGCATCCCTTGTGGGCATTATTGTGCTAGATTGTGTATCTTGTGCGCAGCAGGTGCTGGCGCGGCAATCCGGGCCCGTGCCCCCGGATCAGTTTGACTGGTCTCACCACCGACACCCCCGCACCTGGGTATGACCCCTAGTGTCCTTAACACTAGCGGGGAGTCGCGTTTGATGGTTGTGATAGACTAGACAACACTGATTTTGATTGCTAAGGCTCCAGCTGAATGTCGGCACATGGCGCTCTTGCGCTGGCCTATGCATTTACATCATGATTAATATTATTCTATTACTGTACACCCCTGGCTGCGAATCGGGTTGCCCCGCAGGTTGTTGGTATTGACAATTCACCTTTTTGTACCTATGTAATTGGGCAAACGATTCTGATTGTTTACAATGGGGAGCGAGAGAACGAACCCTGTAATAGTCAAAATCCCGGGTTTTGTTCCACTTTAAACAAGATGCAGCCCCAGTTTCCTTTTTATAGGTGGAATTATCAGGCAGCAATTAGATCGTCAGCTCTGATTCCCCTTTTAAACCGGACCTTCACCATGATTTATTGAAAAGCCCAAAAGGATTCCCCAGCATCTAAATTTAATATATTTTAAGTTTTTAGTCACTTATTATTCTTTCCCCCACTGGGCTGCAACTCTGTTCAGGACTCTAGGATACAGGTGCCGCCATCTTGACTCAGAAGCATCACATACTGAGGAGAGTGGGATAAAGTGCAGGGGACGGGGTTATAGCTGTGCTTTGTCCAGACAGAGAAGAGCTGGGGTCAGGAAAAGGTCAGCAATCCCAGAATGCAGAGCAGCACAGTCAGAAGTCACTTCCTGTTTGCAGGCTGCCTGATGTTCCATGAGCCGCCATCTTGGATGTTTAAAGGCTCATAACATGCAGTAGATGCAGGTAGGGTGATTTTTAATGTGGGCAATCTGTATGTACAGGGTGTGGGAAACATATAAGATAGGCTCTTATTCAGGGTGAAGGTCCGGATTAATGTGGGCAATCTGTATGTACAGGGTGTGGGAAACATATAAGATAGGCTCTTATACAGGGTGAAGGTCCGGATTAATGTGGGCAATCTGTGGGAAACATAAGATAGACTCTTATTTGGAGTGAAGGACCGCTTTAAGTGGGCGGTGCAGTGACATCACAGGAGGCGTGTTCATGTTGAGCAATCGCTTTATTCTCTGTACACTGATTGGTCGGGTTTTTATATAAAAACGTCTATGTAGTAAAATCAGAAAAAAATCCACATTTACAATCTGCAGTAATAATGACGGACGCGCGGCGCATTCACATACAGAAAGGGGAGGTTGGGGAGAGGGGGAGTGTGCTGACCCGCAGGGGATTCAGGACCCAGAGGGAGGGGGCGGTTCTCTCCTGTTACCCATCATGCATTGCTCAAGTTTAGGTGTCTAGTTTTAGGAAGGGATGTGAATCGCAGGCCCGAGATATGGCGCACGATGCCCCTTGGCCTTAATGTAGTGCTCAGAGATTGGGCGCCACTTCCCTACACGCCGGTCTCTGGTGCCCTTTTTATTGGCTGTAATGATTGAGGGTGTGGCTTTGGGAGAAGGCTCCTGACTGGTGTGAATTCAAACCCCCATCATACTCTCACCTTCCTTTTCTTTATATAGATGGAGTGTGTAAGTAGAGGCTTAGACCAGGGGGTCCCCTGACCCTTTCCTGCAGGGCCCCACCAGCGGATCATGTGTTGTGGCTCTCCACATAGCTGCCCCACCAATGACTTTACCTGGGCCCTGTAGGAAAGGGTTGGGGACCCCTGGGTTAGACTATAGAAACAATGCCTCTGGCCCGGATGGGTTTGTGGGTTAAAATCCCTTAGTGCCTCTTGGGGGTTGGTCTGGGGCCCCTGTTTGGGTGCTTGAGTGTTTGTTACCCACCCCTGCCTGAGCTGGGTGCCAGGTCTGTTACCCGCCTGGGCCTGAGCTGGGTGCCAGGTCTGTTACCCGCCTGGGCCTGAGCTGGGTGCCAGGTCTGTTACCCGCCTGGGCCTGAGCTGGGTGCCAGGTCTGTTACCCTCCCCGGGCCTGAGCTGGGTGCCAGGTCTGTTATCCGCCCGGGCCTGAGCTGGGTGCCAGGTCTGTTACCCGCCTGGGCCTGAGCTGGGTGCCAGGTCTGTTACCCTCCCCGGGCCTGAGCTGGGTGCCAGGTCTGTTATCCGCCCGGGCCTGAGCTGGGTGCCAGGTCTGTTACCCGCCTGGGCCTGAGCTGGGTGCCAGGTCTGTTACCCGCCTGGGCCTGAGCTGGGTGCCAGGTCTGTTACTCGCCTGTGCCCAACCTAGGTGCCAGATCTGTTACCCGCCCAGGCCTGATC
This sequence comes from Gastrophryne carolinensis, assembly GCA_027917425.1. NCBI lineage: Eukaryota > Metazoa > Chordata > Amphibia > Anura > Microhylidae > Gastrophryne > Gastrophryne carolinensis. Next base: position 161,224,491 of record CM051244.1, on the reverse strand, counting down.
TGGGTGCCACGTCTGTTACTCGCCTGTGCCCAACCTAGGTGCCAGATCTGTTACCCGCCCGGGCCTGAGCTGGGTGCCAGGTCTGTTACCTGCCCGGGCCTGAGCTGGGTGCCAGGTCTGTTACCCGCCCGGGCCTGAGCTGGGTGCCAGGTCTGTTGCCCACCCAGGCCTGAGCTGGGTGCCAGGTCTGTTACCCGTATGTTCCCAACCTAGGTGCCAGGTCTGTTACCCGCCCGAGCCTGAGCTGGGTGCCAGGTCTGTTACCCGCCCGGGCCTGAGCTGGGTGCCAGGTCTGTTACCCGCCCGGGCCTGAGCTGGGTGCCAGGTCTGTTACCCGCCCGGGCCTGAGCTGGGTGCCAGGTCTGTTACCCGCCCGGGCCTGAGCTGGGTGCCAGGTCTGTTACCCGCCCGGGCCTGAGCTGGGTGCCAGGTCTGTTGCCCACCCAGGCCTGAGCTGGGTGCCAGGTCTGTTACCCGTATGTTCCCAACCTAGGTGCCAGGTCTGTTACCCGCCCGAGCCTGAGCTGGGTGCCAGGTCTGTTACCCGCCCGGGCCTGAGCTGGGTGCCAGGTCTGTTACCCGCCCGGGCCTGAGCTGGGTGCCAGGTCTGTTACCCGCCCGGGCCTGAGCTGGGTGCCAGGTCTGTTACCCGCCCGGGCCTGAGCTGGGTGCCAGGTCTGTTAGCCGCCCGGGCCTGAGCTGGGTGCCAGGTCTGTTAGCCGCCCGGGCCTGAGCTGGGTGCCAGGTCTGTTAGCCGCCCGGGCCTGAGCTGGGTGCCAGGTCTGTTACCTGCCTGGGCCTGAGCTAGGTGCCAGGTCTGTTACCCGCCCGGGCCTGAGCTGGGTGCCAGGTCTGTTACCCGCCAGGGCCCAAGCTGGGTGCCAGGTCTGTTACCCACCCAGCCCTGAGCTGTGACCCCATTATGGCATCTTCAGGGAGAAGAATAACATTTTTGCCGGGAAGCTCATTCTATTTTCACTATATCCAGTCCAGGTCGTCCCAGAAGTGATGACAATTGGTTGATCCACTGCCAGGTGGCACTCGACCGCAAGATCAAAATCTGTCGCTCCTCCCGGCCCCCTACAAAAGCAGGTGTCTCTCTATGATTCCCCAGTGTTCATCTTGCAGTCTGCTGCTGAAGATCGTTGTATACTCTCTCCTGGATACTGCAGCTGAGCGGGGCCTCCTAGCCCGTCGGCCGCTGCAACCTATTCCCACTGTTCCCGTGGACCCACTACTGCCTCCCAGCCTTGGCTGATCGGGACGGTGAAGGTAGGGTGAACACCGGGGTCAGGCGTTGGCAGAGCTAGGCTCTGGGCCGCAGACCCTGCCTAAAGGGTAGGTGGCTATAGGCTGATGGTGAGCCTATGGGGGGGAACCACTCATGCCCACGGGTTTCATAGCCCTCCCTGCCCCACAAGCTTTATTACATGTTGTGCTTGGTGTACTTCACTTGATGTTTTGACTTTTTGGACTCTGAGGAGTCCCTTAGTGAGCTGGCTTGCGCTGGCTTTGCTGGGCTCCTTGTTTACATACGTACCTCCTTCGCTCCCTTGAGGCTCCTTCTCCTCTCCCCTCTCCATCTTGCTGTTGAGCTGTGAGGGGGGGGGAACGGCGCTGCTCGGCGGAAGGCTTTTTTCTTATGGACACGGCCTCCGCTGCCGAGTGCGCGCTTGCTGCTCAGCTTGCTGTTTGTGTGGGAGTCCTTCTGTGGGCCCCTCCGTGGGCCGCCCTGCGTCTCCTCAGCTCCGGGCCCCCCTCCATCTTGGGGGCGGGCACCGTCTTTTGCGCCGTCAGCGGGGGGCGGGCCCGCGCGATGACGCTTTGCGCGTCGCTGCTGCGGTCCGCCCCTCGAGGAACGTGTTCGGCTGCTGCTCCGCGCCATCTTGCCCTGCTCTTCCTCCACGTCCGTTGGTCGCCCCCCCCTAGCTGAAACCATTGCGGTTGGTGTCGTGAGTGCCTCTTGCTAAACTCTTTATTGTATTGCTAGTGCATGTGCTGTGGGATGCTTATGTTTTTTTCTGTTTGTCTTCTAGGTGGGCCCCTTGATAGATTAAGGGTTGTGGTTCCTCCTGGTCTCCGCCCCCCCCCCACCCCCCCTCTCCCTGTTAAGAGGGATCTCATAAGAGGGACTCATTTTGGGGGCTTGTCAGGTTTGGGCCGTCAGTGCCTTGTAACCTGCATATCATTGCTCTAATCACTATAATGGAGGCTTCTGGGGATGATGAGCTAGGGGCCCCATCTGGGCGGGTGAAGCTCTGCCCCATGTGCGGTGCTAGCCCTCTGGGCAGACTCAGCACGGTTTGTGTCACTTGCGCCAGAAGTGTTATCTCGGAGCATGATCGGGCGGGCGTATCTGCCCCTAGCCTGTTATTGCCTGCAGCCTCCCCAGATCCCCCGCTTTTGCACTCAGCTCCCAGCGGGGGGGAAGCAAGTAGGGGATCCCAAGCTGACTTGGTTTATCGGGTGGCCAGCCTTGAGAGACAGAGACGTGATTTGTTCAGGCCCGAGAGACAGAGACGAGACTTTCCTCAGCAGGCCCATTTTTCTAACATGATTTTCAAGGAATGGGAAAGGCCTAACAAGTTTCCGTCGGTGCCCAAAGGCCTGGAAAGGCGGTATCCCTTTCCTGAGGAGCTGGTCCGCCTATGGTCCCTTCCTCCCGAGGTGGATTCCCCTGTGTTGGGTCTGTCCAACACTACGGTTATGCCGTCACCCGATACTGCTTCCCTACGCGATCCAGCTGACAAGCGCATGGATCAGCTGGTCTGTCATGCCTTCACCTTTGCCGGTGCCTGGTTTCGCCCTGTGTGTGCCGCGGTTATTGTCTCCCTGGCCTTTAGAAAGAAGGTGAGACGTCTTGTGGATATTGCTAAGTCTCGCAAGCGGGCGGAGGGGTATAAAGACCTCAAGGGTTGCGTGGAGTTTATTGCCTTCGTTGTCTCTGCCATGGATGATGGTGTCCGGCCCGGAGCCAGGATCTCGGCCCCGCTTGTTGCACTTCGCCGCTCGCTCTGGTTGCGGCAATGGTCGGCTGATGCCGCCGCCAAAAAGGTAGCTCACTAGTATTCCCTTAGTGGGCCACAGATTGTTCGGGGAACGTCTGGACCTACTGGTTAAGGACGGTAGACTCCCCCAGCGACAGAAGCCTGCGCGGCCCTTTCGGGGTTCATCTGCCTATCGCTCCTTTCGAGGAGGAAGAGGCTCTTCATTTTCAGGTACTCGCAGAGATTCCTGGGGACGAGGTAGGTCCCGTGGCCGACCCAATCCCTCCTGGGGATCTAAGTCCAGGGCACCTACCAAGCCCCCTCAGGCATGATGAGGCTCCCCCACCCTCATGTTTGCGTCCAGACACAATCACAAACTTCCAAGGTTCGTCTCCCTGTCAAGAGATCCTCTGGCGTTTGCCACAGACGCACTGGCAATTCCTTGGATGGAGTTCAGGCTCCTTTATGCATTCTCTCCGTTTCCACTCCTGGGCCGAGTGCTACGCAAGATAGCCCAGGAGGGGGGTACCAACCATCCTGGTGGCTCCTCGCTGGCCGCGACGGAGTTGGTTCGCGGACATAGTTCAGATGTCAGTCGATCGCTACATCATGCCCGACGACCCAGGGCTTCTCACTCAGGGGTCGCTGCGGCACCCCAATTTACAGACGTTGGCTTTGACGGCCTGGCTATTGAAACCCCAATCCTGATGGAGAAGGGGCTGTCTACCACGGTTGTTCAGACCATGATTCAGGCGCGGAAGAAGTCTTCTTCCATGATTTACTACAGAGTTTGGCATGCTTACATTGCTTGGTGTGAGTCCAAGAGTTTCCCTTGTCGCACTCTATCTCTAGGATTTTGGAGTTTTTGCAATACGGCTTAGACTTGGGTCTCCTGCTGAGTACCCTCAAGGACCAGGTCTCGGCCTTGGCCATCTTATTTCAAAGATCCTTTGCCAATCATAGACTGATCAAGACCTTTTTCCAAGGAGTTACCCATGTACGTCCACCGCGTAAGCCTGTATTACCGGTGTGGGACTTGAATTTGGTGCTTTCTGCTCTACAAGGTTCTCCCTTTGAGCGATGCTGCATTGTCTATTTTGACCCTCAAGGTGGTCTTTTTGGTAGCTATCACCTCGGTGTGTCATGTATCTGAGCTGGCTGCGCTTTGTATGAAGCCTCCTTACTGTGAGCGGCATAAGGATAAGGTGGTGTTTTGCTTTAAACCTGATTTTTTGGCCTAAGGTCGTTTCTCCCTTTCATCTTAATGAGGAAGTGGTCTTGCCTTACTTGTGTCCAGCACCAACTAATTCTAAGGAAAGGACCCTCCATGCCTGATTTGCTCTTTGTCCTAACAGAGGGCTCTAGGAAAGGTTTGCTACCTGCCAAGTCCACGCTCAGTAAGTGGATCAGACAGGCGGTGGTGCAAGCATATTCTGCCAAGGGGAAGGATCCCCCTTTTCGGTTCACAGCTCATTCTATCAGAGCTATTGGTGCCTCTTGGGCTTTTCAGCACCAGGCATCGGTTGAACAAGTTTGCAAGGTCGCCACTTGGTCTTCTGTTCATACCTTTAAGTTTTACAAGGTGGATGCCAGGGCCTCAGCTGATGCTGTCTTTGGCCGAAAGGTGCTTCAGGCGGTAGTGGAATGAACTACATGCTGTTCCTCACTGGGGATCCCGCCCTAATGGACACTGCTTTTGGGATGTCCCACATGTCATCACTTCTGGGACGACCTGGACTGGATATAGTGAAAAATACAATTCTGTGAAACTCACCTGTAGAATTGTTTTTGAATATATCCAGTCCAGGTTGTCCCACCCCGCCCTTGTTTCATTATCTCTTTTTTGCCTGTTATGGTGATTACCATTTTCATTTTGGACCGTTGTCCTTAAGTTTTTTGTTGGAAAGAGTTCATGCTGAAGCTATGTGAGGTAACATGGTTTCTTGGCCTCCCGGCCTGTCTCTTTTCTTACTGCTGTTTAACCACTGGGAAATCATAGTGAGACACCTGCTTTTGTAGGGGGCCAGGAGGAGCGACAGCTTTTGATCCTGCAGTCAGGCGCCACCTGGCGGTGGATCACCCAACTGTCATCACTTCTGGGACGAGCTGGACTGGATATATTCAAAAACAATTCTACAGGTGAGTTTCACAGAATTGTATTATTATTGTCACATCTTATAGATGGCCGAGTAGAAGGTATGTCCACCTCATCCTCTGTGGCCTGGACCATTCTCCCAGGGGACAATTGGGACTTACATCAAGATACGGCCCATCAATCAAAAAAACAACGAATGTCTAAGGAGCTTAAATTGGTGTCCTTATGGACCAGGACCCTAGCTGGCACTTGGGTTGTGTTCACTTCACAACACCCAACAGCCTCTAGGATTTGGTAGGAGACGGCTCGGAATGATGGTCCAGAGGCTGCTGGGTGTTTTTTTAAGTGAACCAAACCCAAGTGCCAGCGAGGGTCCTGGTCCACAGGGACACCAATTTAAGCTCCTTAGACATTGGCTATTTTCTGCTTGATGGGTTTCACATTAAGATATGGCCCAATAGTCCCCTGAAAAGAGGCCTGGGGTCCTCCAAGACGTGCTGCGATTGGTCCAGAATCACATGGAGCCCACTCTGGGACCATAATTCCGAGCCATCTCCTCCTATCAGAGTGTGCTCCATGTGATTCTGGACCAGTCACAGCCTAGAGCCACTGGCCCCTCCTCCAGTATGGTTCCACCTCTGTATTGCCTAGAGCCACAGGCCCCTCCTCCAGTATGGTTCCACCTCTGTATTGCCTAGAGCCACAGGCCCCTCCTCCAGTATGGTTCCACCTCTGTATTGCCTAGAGCCACAGGCCCCTCTTCCAGTATGGCGCTCTGGATAGCTGGGCGCCATTGCTAGGCTTCATACTGGAGGAGGGGCCTGTGGCTCTAGGCAATACAGAGGTGGAACCGTGCTGGGCACCACACTGGAGGAGGGGCCTGTGGCTCTAGCCAATACAGAGGTGGAACTGTGCTGGGCGCCATACTGGAGGGGCCTGTGGCTCTAGGCAATACAGAGGTGGAACTGTGCTGGGCGCCATACTGGAGGAGGGGCCTGTGGCTCTAGGCAATACAGAAGTGGAACCGTGCTGGGCGCCATAATGGAGGGGCCTGTGGCTCTAGGCAATACAGAAGTGGAACCGTGCTGGGCGCCATAATGGAGGGGCCTGTGGCTCTAGCCAATACAGAGGTGGAACCGTGCTGGGCGCCATAATCGAGGAGGGGCCTGTGGCTCTAGCCAATACAGAGGTGGAACTGTGCTGGGCGCCATACTGGAGGAGGGGCCTGTGGCTCTAGCCAATACAGAGGTGGAACCGTGCTGGGCGCCATACTGGAGGAGGGGCCTGTGGCTCTAGCCAATACAGAGGTGGAACCGTGCTGGGCGCCATAATGGAGGAGGGGCCTGTGGCTCTAGCCAATACAGAGGTGGAACTGTGCTGGGCGCCATACTGGAGGAGGGGCCTGTGGCTCTAGCCAATACAGAGGTGGAACCGTGCTGGGCGCCATACTGGAGGAGGGGCCTGTGGCTCTAGCCAATACAGAGGTGGAACCGTGCTGGGCGCCATACTGGAGGAGGGGCCTGTGGCTCTAGCCAATACAGAGGTGGAACCGTGCTGGGCGCCATACTGGAGGAGGGGCCTGTGGCTCTAGCCAATACAGAGGTGGAACTGTGCTGGGCGCCATACTGGAGGAGGGGCCTGTGGCTCTAGCCAATACAGAGGTGGAACCATGCTGGGTGCCATACTGGAGGAGGGGCCTTGTGTGGTGACATCACAAGTGCAGTAACCTATGGTAACCACTATAATTTTAGTTTACACCTTTGGACCTAAACCCGCACCGACCAATGGTAGGGATCAAGTATCCTATCCTACCTACCGCCAATTCAGGGGATACTCGACTTCCGCGTGTGTTTCCTGTCCCCCGGATCTCCATTTAGCAATAGGCGAGTATCTCTTTGGGGGTAGGTGAGGTCCGTTTAGGGCCCCTGTGTTACCCTCCCTGACACACAGCTGCAAGCCGGAGGTTAGGTGCAAATTAAACCTGACCAAAACCCAGGATTTTGCCCCACAATACCCATATGCCTAGAAATCAGGAGCTACTAACCTTTTAAGCACCAGATGCAGAAATACACGCATTCTATTGGCTGAGGTGAAGCTAACAGCTCCCTATCGGAGGGCGCAGCACTAGGAAAAGGCTCCGTTCCACTATGACTGGACCCAGGACTTTGCTCCCCTACGGTTTTGGTCTGCTTTAAAGGGGCATCCCGAACTGAAAGCGCCCGGTCTGCTCTTAGACTCACCTCTTTAACCGGCGATCCCATGGTGCATGTGTGAGGGCCCCAGCAGGCATCCCGGGTGTCACTGATTGGCTGCCGGAGGGCGCAGACATGCTGCGGCAATAATAAGTGCACTCTAGTGCCATACACGCACCTGTCGGCATGTGTGCTGGTGCAATCACTCCGCACACCAGGGTTGCAGCTCGGGACTTGAGCTGGATTACGTGAGTTTTGGTCTGCTTTAGGGCAGGTAATTGGTGCGCATTTCACACTGCTGGGTTTTCTTGAAGAAGACGAAGAAGTAACAGCAGCGAAACGCGTCCCGGGCATTCTGGTAACATTTAGGAAACAAAAGAAGCTGCGGTGAGCGGCCCCGCCCATACCAGTAGGACTACAAGTCCCAGCATGCAACAGGAGCCGCCAGTTCTAATCCTTACCCTGCCGTGAGCTGAGTACCCCCCTCGCCCTGGGGCCACGGCTATTCACCCCCCCCCCCCCCCAACGGTGGTCCTGCGGCTCTCACAGAGAACATGGTGAATCCCCAGCTATAATTAACAACCAATCAATTTTCTCAGGTTAGATCCCCTCCTCGCCCCCAACCGTGAATTAAAAGAAAGAAAGACGAGACGCGTGGAAAGGGGGCGAGCCAGGAGGTTCTGTGCACAAAAATAGACATTTATATTATCGGACATATTTATAATAAGATGGGGGGGAGGAGCCACCCGGAAAGGGGCGGGCACAGTCCTCGAGACAGGATCGGGATCATGATCGTAAGGCACTTGATCGGGTTAAAAGGCAACTCCAGACTATAAGGTTGTTTCATTATTGGATGGGGTTAGGGAAAGGTTAGCGTTTTTATTTTTGCGGTCTGTATAAGTTACTGGACACAGGTGCCTCATGTAACAGCAAATCCATGGGTGTCACTAAGTAATAAGCTCATCTGACGGGTGTATTTCTGACCTTAATTCTAACAGCAAATCTATGGGTGTCACTAAGCGCCAACCGGTAATAAACTCATCTGCCGGTGACGCCCCTTTGCATTTCTGATAGATGAACTTACCGCTAACAGCAAATCTATTGGTGTCTTTGGGGGACTTTTGTGCTGTCTGTAATTATTATTTATCTAATTATTATAATTATTTTGAGGTTCAGTGGTGGACACACCTATGAGGCAGGGAAAATGGCGATAGAAGTTACATCCCCTCTTCTGTGACGCCAGCAGATAAAACGGAGCCTAGCCATGTGATGAGGTCACACAGAGGGGGAGGAGTTATGATGGCTAGTGTCCAATCTCCTTGTGGGCGGGCATAGGCCATTGGATCATTAGCATCCAAGCTCCTCCCAGGCAGACATAAGTCATTTGATGGAGGAGGAGTTATGATGGCTAGTGTCCAATCTCCTCATTGGCGGGGCATTAGCCATTAGATCGCTAGTGTCCAATCTCCTTGTAGGCGGGCATAAGCCACTGGACCGCTAGTGTCCAAACTCCTCACAGGTGGGCATAAGTCATTTGGTGGAGGAGGAGTTATGATGGCTAGTGTCCAATCTCCTTGTAGGCGGGCATAAGCCATTGGATCACTAGGGTCCAAGCTCCGTCTAGGCAGACCTAAGCCATTTGATAGGAGGAGTTATGAGGGCTAGTGTGCAAGCTCCTCATAGGCGGGCATAAGCCATTTAATGGCTAATGTCCAATCTACTTGTAGACGGGCTAGTGTCCAAGCTCCTCCCAGGAAGCCGTTGGATTGCTAGTGTCCAAGCTCCTCATTGGCGGGCATAAGCCATTGGATCACTAGTGTCCAAGCTCCTCATTGGTGGGCATAAGCCATTTAGTGGCTAATGTCCAATTTACTTGTAGACGGGCTAGTGTCCAAGCTCCTCCCAGGAAGACATAAGCCATTCGCTGGCTAGTGTCCAAGCTCCTCATAGGCGGGCATAAGCCATTTAGTGGCTAATGTCCAATTTACTTGTAGATGGGCTAGTGTCCAAGCTCCTTCCAGGAAGCCATTGGATCGCTAGTGTCCAAGCTCCTCGTTGGCGGGCATAAGCCATTGGATCACTAGTGTCCAAGCTCCTCATTGGTGGGCATAAGCCATTGGATCACTAGTGTCCAAGCTCCTCATTGGGGGGCATAAGCCATTTGAGGGCTAGTGTCCAATCTACCTGTAGGTGAGCATAAACCACTGGAATGCTATTGGCCAATCTCCTCATAGGCGGGCAAAAACCACTGGATCACTAGCGTCCAATCTCCTTGTAAGCAGGCGTAACCCACTGAATACCTAGTTTCAAACATCCTCATAGGCGGGGCTTAATCCTAAAGTGCAATGTTCATGTCCCCCACTGATGTAATAATATAATGACATGGTTTCTGCCCACTCTCCTCATAGGTGGGCATAATCCATTGGATCCCAAGTGTCCAATCTCCTTCAAGAGCACAAATCCATTGGATTGCATGTTTCCAAACTCCTCGTAGGTGGGTTTAACTTATAAGTGCGATGCCTCCGACAACCAGTGCATAAGCATTTGGTCCACACAGACGGTAACTGGTGCAAAAAATCAGAACTCCTCATAGGTGGGCATAACCCATCAGATCACTAGTGGTCAGTGGGACTATGGAACCCATTGGTTCCCTAGTGTCCAATCTCATCATGGGCGGGCTTAACCCACCATATTGCTACTGTCCAATCTCCTCATGGGCGGGCTTAACCCATTGAATCACTAGTATCCATTATCATCATAGGCGGGCTTAACCTACTATATTTCTGGTGTTTGGGACAACCCAAACAGGAACTGATTTTAAATCTTACAGGCAGCAAAGAAAATAATGTTTTTGACCAATCTCCCCCCCCCCCCAGCCAGACGTAACCCATCGGATCACTGCTGTCCAATCTCCTTCGAGAAGGCATAACCCATTCGATCCCCAGTGGCCAAACTCCTCAGAGGCGGACCTACCCCCATTGGATCTTTAGACAAGGATATAAGGGGTTCTGACTGAACTCCTCAGAGGTGGACCTACCCCATTGGATCACTGTTGTCCAATCTCCTTCAAGAAGGCATAACCCATTCAATCCCCAGTGTCCAAACTACTCAGAGGCGGACCTACCCCATTGGATCTCTAATGTCCAATCTGTTTGTAGATAGGATCCCTAGTGTCCAGTCAAAACCCCATTATGTCCCTATTGTCCAAACTCCTCAGAGGCGGACCTACACCTATTGGATCTCTAATGTCCAATCTGTTTGTAGATGGGATCCCTAGTGATCAGTGATAACCCCTTATATCCCTATTGTCTGAACTCCTCAGAGGCGGACCTACCTCATTGGAACACTAATTTTATATCTGTTTGTAGATGGGATCTCTAGTGTCCAGAAAATAGGGATATAAAAGGGGCTTTGACTGGACACTAGGGATCCCATCTACAAACCGATTGGACATTAGAGATCCAATGGGTTAGGTCCGCCTATGAGGAGTTCAGACAATAGGGATATAAGGGGATTTGACTGAACTCCTCAGAGGCAGACCAACCCCATTGGATCTCTAATGTCCAATCGGTTTGTAGGTGGTATCCCTAGTGTCCAATCAAAACCCCTTATATCTCTACTGTCTGAACTCCTCAGAGGCAGACCTACACCATTGACTCACTGCTGTCCAATCTCCATCGAGAAGGCATAACCCATTCGATCCCCAGTGTCCAAACTCCTAAGAGGCAGACCTACCCAATTGGTTCTCTAATTGTCTGAGCTCCTCATGGGCGGGGCTTAACCCATAAATAAAAGCTTTGAGAACTGTAAAATCTTACAGACAGCCAAAAAAAAAAAAAAACCCCTCTAACCCTTCTCCAGCTCCATCCAAAACTGAAACAGAGATATGGAACAGAGTTGCCGATCGGGGAATGATAGACCTTGGGCCGCTGCGCCCCCCCCCCCCCACCAGGTAGGTCCTTTCAGTTGTCAGTGGTGCCGCTCTGGCGCTGTTTGATGAAGGCCATGCCGTGCGTACGGAAGTGAGTGTTCAGGTTCAGCTGGCTGTCAAAGGATTTCTTACAGACCTGGCAGGTGAGCTTCCCGTCGGCGGCGGAGGCCGGGGCCCTCTGCGGAGGCTCCTCCCCATCGTCCGCACCCTCGCGGCCCTTCACCTTGTGCGACATGAAGCGGTGGCGGCTCAGCGAGCTCTGCGAGGTGAAGCACATGCCGCAGTCCCGGCACTGGTGGGCGCTCTCGTCCGTGCGGTGCTGCGGGATGTGCTGGCGAAAGTCCGTCTGGTCGGCTGCCTTGTAGCCGCACACCCGGCACTGGAACGCTCGCTTGGCCTTGGCCGGCTCGGGGTCAGCTTTCGGCGGCTCGGGGTCACCTTTGGCCGGCTCGGGGTCGCTGGCGGAGTCGTCCGACGAAAGTTTCCTCTTCCGTAAGGCGGCCTGCGAAGACGAGGCGGAAAGGACTTAAAGTGGACCAAAACCCACAGCGATCGGCCCGGAGAGCTAGAAGATTCCCGGGCCGATAGATTCCCTCCCCCCGGGGAATCCAAAATACACTCACCTTCCTGTCGCTCCCACGGCGCAGACTCAAGCTGAAAGTGAGCGCGCTGATTGGCTAAACATCCCGCAAATTTGGTACCCACATGACCAGAACTGGTTATCCTTACCTGCTACACGTTCCCCCTGGTGAAATCCATTCCCGCAATTGGCTACCGGAGGTCACATGATCTGGAGACCTCTTTTGGAACACTGGCTGCCAACCTGGCCACATGACTGTTGGAATTTGCTAAAAGAATGTGGTGCAGCTAAGAAAAAATACCATTTTGTGAATACTCACCTTGTAAAATGGGTATTATAAGTATGTCACACACCCCGCTTCAAGAATCCATAACATGTGGGTAATATCGTCCTGAAGAGGGCGTTCCTGCAGAGATGATAGCAAAAGAAAACCCCTCCCTGATCCATAAATACCTGGGACCTCCCACTCACTACCCAGTATACAGAAGCAGTAAGGTAAGGGACCAGGAAGAGGCAAATATAAACAACAACCACGCAAAGTTCGCAATAAAGAGGATCCTGAATACAAAAGGGCGGGTGAAGCGGGGTGTGTGACATACTTATAATACCCATTTTACAAGGTGAGTATTCACAAAATGGTATTATTCTTAGTATGTCACACACCCCGCTTCAAGAATCCATAACATGTGGGACATCCAACAGCAGTGTCCATAACAAGGGCGGGGATCCAAAACTAGGCAACAATGCACAACCTTAAACCACAACAGCTTGCAAAACTTTGCGGCCAAAAACAGCATCCACTGATGCCCGAACATCAACCTTGTAAAACCTGGAAAAGGTGTGAACAGAAGACCAGGTAGCGGCCTTACAAACTTGTTCAACAGAAGCCTGGTGCTGAAAAGCCCAGGACGCACCAACTGCACGAGTAGAATGAGCAGTAACACGAAAAGGGGGACTTCTCCCCTTGGCAGAATAGGCCCCAATGATGGCCTGACGAATCCATTTACTAATGGAAGATTTGGCAGGAGCCAAACCTTTCCTAGGCCCGCAGGGCACCACCAAGAAAGCATCAGTCTTACGAAAGGAAGACGTAACCTCCAGATAATGTTCCACAACACGAACTACATCCAAGGAATGCAATGCCCTTTCCTTGTCGTCGCTGGGATTTGGGCATAGAGAGGGCAAAACAATGTCCTGATTCAGATGAAACTCCGAGACCACTTTAGGAAGAAAATCCTGCTTGAAACGAAAGACAACCTTGTCCTGATGTTTCTCGAAGTACGGAGCTGTAATGGATAAAGCTGCCAACTCAGAAACACGCCTAACCGAAGTGATAGCCACCAAAAAGGCCACCTTTTGCGTAAGAGAAGACAAAGCTATCTCATTCAAGGGCTCAAACGGAGGGCCCTGGAGAGCAGAAAGAACCAGGTTCAAATCCCAAACTGGAACAAAAGGCTTCCTAGGAGGCCGAACATGTGTAACACCTTGGAAAAAGGTCTTGACTAAGGGATGAAGTGCAAAAGACCTTTGGAAGAACACCGCCAGGGCAGAAACCTGCCCTTTCAATGTACTAAGCTGGAGCCCCAGATCTAGACCATGTTGGAGAAACTCTAAAATTCTAGGAATGGAGAACTCTCGACAAGAGAAAGACCTACTTTCACACCAATCAATATAGGCCCTCCAAGTCCTGTAGTAAATAGAAGAGGAAGAGCGCTTCCTGGCACAGATAAGAGTCTGAATCACTGCGTCAGAAAGACCTTCCTCCTTCAAGTTTCAGCAGCCATGCCGTCAAAGCCAGCGATGGTAAATTGGGATAGCGCAGCCGACCCTGGGTGAGCAGGTCCGGCAGCAGAGGCAGGGCGAACTGATCCTCTGCCAGTCTTACAAGATCTGCGAACCAAACTCGCCTTGGCCACCTTGGGGCCACCAGAATTGCCGACGCACCATCCAAGGCCAGTTTGCGCAGCACTCTGGCTAGCATTGGGAACGGAGGAAACAGGTAAAGGAGCCCCAGATCCCTCCAGTTTAGAGACATGGCATCCACTGTCAGAGCCAGAGGATCCTGCGAGAGAGACACAAAGACTGGAAGCTTGTGATTGTGACGAGAAGCAAAGAGGTCCACCGCTGGGACCCCCCACCTGAGACATATCGAACGAAACACCTTGGGACTGAGAGACCACTCCCCCTGACGAGAGGAGGCCCTGCTCAGCAAGTCCGCCTCCGTGTTCTCCACTCCCGGAATGTAGACTGCTGAGATACACGGGACGTGGGTCTCTGCCCAGTCCAGAATCAAAGACACTTCCCTGAGGGCACTCCTGCTGCGAGTCCCTCCTTGGTGATTGATGTAAGCAACCGCCGTTCTGTTGTCCGACCGGACCTGAACTGGCAGGCCTCTCAACTGATGAGTCAAGCGAAACAGAACCAACCTGATGGCTCTCAACTCCAGAACATTGATGGGCTCGTGAGCCTCCCGCGGGCCCCACAAACCCTGAAACTGGAGGTCCTTCCAAACACCCCCCCAACCTGACAGACTGGCATTCGTGGTGACTGTTTCCCAACACGGAGCCAGAAAAGATCTGCCCTTCAACAGATTGACCGACCCCAGCCACCATTGCAGGGATCGACGAACTCGGGGAGTCATCAGGAAGGACTGATCCAACGATAGAGGAGACTTGTCCCAAACCTTCAACAGATGAAGCTGAAGCGTCCTTGTGTGAAACTGCGCAAAGGGAACTGCCTCGAATGAGGCCACCATTAACCCCACCAGCCTCATCCCTAACCGGATGGTCGGATGAGGGGTAGACAAGAGAAGCCGAACTAACTCCTGAACCAAAAGAATCTTGGCCTGGGGTAGAAACACCCTGGCCTGTGAAGTGTCCAGAGACATTCCCAGAAAGGTCAGAATTCTGGACGGAGAAAGAGAAGACTTGGGGTGGTTGATCACCCAACCGAACCTTTCCAGAGTGGACACCACCGCTCTGGTGTCCAACTCCGCTTGGTTGAAGGAAGAGGCCATGATCAGTAGATCGTCCAAATAGGGCACGATGCGGATACCCTGGCCTCTGAGCAGAGCCATCACCCCCGCTAGCACCTTGGTGAACACCCGAGGAGCTGAGGTGAGACCGAAAGGAAGTGCCACAAACTGAAAGTGCCGATCCTCCACCACGAACCTGAGAAACCTCTGGTGTGCTGGAAAAACCGGAACGTGTAGATAAGCATCCTTGATGTCTATGGACGTCAGAAAGTCTCCCTGACGAAGAGAGTGAATGGCCGAACGCAGCGTTTCCATGCGGAATTTCCTCGGCCGGATGAACCTGTTGAGAAACTTCAGATCCAAGATGGGTCGGACCAACCCGTCCTTCTTGGGTACCGTGAACAGATTGGAATAAAAGCCCCTGCCCCGATCTGAAGGGGGCACTGGGCAAATGACAGCCATGTCCAGAAGATTCTCCACTGCCACCAGGAGCCCCTGCGCCGCTAGAGGCTCCGACGGCATCCGAGACCTGACAAATCTGGAAGGGGGGCGGAGCTCGAACTCCAGCTTGTAGCCGGAAGACACCACTTCCCGGATCCATCTGTCCGAGACCTCTTGATCCCAGATCTGAGAGAAGTGCTGCAGCCGTCCCCCCACCCGCATGGGTGAGGGCGCCCCCTCATTGCTGAGCCGGCTTAGCAGCCGGTTTGGGCTTAGAGCCCCAACTGTATCCAGAACGGGCACGTCCTCTGCCCCTGTTTCCGGAATCTCCTCTGGAAGAGGGAAATGCAGAACCCCTGCCAGATCTGGCCCCCCGAAAGGAGGGGGTAAAGGCAGGCGCCCCCCGAAAGGGGCGGCGTTGTTTCTTACGTTGAGGTAACCTACCACCCTTGGTGAGAGTCCAATGTCTCTCCAAAGAGCCGTAGACCAACAAAGGGTAAAGCCGTCAGTGATTTTTTGGACATAAAATCGGCCGCCCACTGGCGCAGCCACACCGACCGCCGAATAGCCACAAGCAGAGCCGAAGTCCTACCACACATCATCAAAGTATCATCCAAGGCAGTCAACACAAAGGATAGAAACAACTCGCACCGTTTAAGGCTAAGGAACTCGTTACTACCAGGACGAAGCCCGGAAGAAGTCAACAGGTCCCTGACCACAGACCTGGTGGCCAACACCATTAGCTCCGAAGCGCACATAGGCCGGATGGCCGACCCAATGCTAGTAAAGCCATGAGAAGCCATCTGATCAATACGTTTATCCTCTCCATCTTTGAGAGTGGAACAATCAGGTCTGTTTAACACCGAGGAGTTAGACAACCCCAAAACCGGTGCATCCACCTCGGGGGGGAGATGCCCAGCGCTTGACCGCCTCAGAAGGAAAGGGATATTTCCTATCCCACCCCTGAGGGATGCCAGGGAGCCGAGCCGGCCTATCCCATTCCTTGTCAATGATTCTATCAAAATGGCGTTGCGTAGGAAACTCCAGGCGCGGCCTGGATTCCTCAAACAATTCACCTTTCTGCTGTGACGCCTCCTCGGGAGGGGAAATATTCAGAACTTCCAGCATGAGAGACAGAGCGTGAGGAGAGTCCAAGGATCTCCCTAAATCAGAAGGCTCGGCATCAGCGCCAGCAGACTGCTCATCATCCGAAAATTCTGAACCCTCATCAACTTCCCCCTCCTCTAGCTGAGGATAATCAGACCAATCCAGATTGTCTCTGTCATCAAGATCATCCACCGGCGGAGCCGGCGACAAATGCTTTCTCTTAGACGGAGCCTTACGGGCGACCGAGCTAGAGAGCATTTTCTCAAGGCTAGCCAATCTGGCACACATCTCGGATTGCAGATCCCTGCCCATGACCACGTCACACGGGGCACGAGTCAAGGCGGGAGGGGGAGTTGAGGTGGCCGGCTGTGCTGACCCCGACGCTTGGGGTTCGGACTGCCGCGTAATAGTTTGCTGTGCACATGGTATACACAGTAACACATCATCATCCCCAGTAATGGAAATCCCACACAACATACACTTTTTGGGATGCCCCGAAGGGGTCCCAGTCCCAGTATCCGGGGATGCCTCCATAAGGTGAATTTTGAGTGGTCGCTATGACCCAGGGAATTACGCCAGTTAGACAACCCGGGATGCCCCTTTAATGTCCCGAGTGGGAGGATTTGTGATGCTAAAATGGACCCAGGGACCCAGGATCAGGAGAGACCTTCCAATACTACAGAAGATCCTCCTGGATAACCTTCACCTAAAAGACAGAGAGAGACCCATAAGTCCCTACAATAAGACTTAACAGATAAAGAAAAGAAGAAATAAATGAGGCCCACAGGGCCACTCACAGACGCTGCGGTGAACGATCCGCCTCAGAACAATGGCGATTTCTGAGGTGAAGTGAAGAGAAGAAGAACTGCCGTGTCAGGGGCGTGGTCTGCGCAGCCCGCGCAAAGCTGATCTGTGCCCCTTAAGCTGCCTAGTAACAGGGAGCTGCCTAGTAACAGGGAGCTCAGCTCCGCCAGTACAGAGGAGGGTGGAGCCGCGGCGACGCGCCGAAAGCCCGGCTCCGCCCCCCCTTCCAGTGTGAATGAAGCGTGAGGGAAGAAGTCCCTCACGCACCAGCCCAGAGACCGGCGCCGCCGACAACCGCGGCGCCGGCTGCCATGACAGCGGGTGCGTCCGCTTTCACTAGCGGAGCACCCGCCCCGCTCGCTGCGGCGAGGAATGAATGAGAGAACGGGGGCTGGCCGCGGCAGAGCGCCGAGTGCCAGCCCCGCCCCCCCAAAGCGTGTGAGGTAAAAAATCACCTCACAAACTGAAAACCCCGGCACCCGGCTGCAATGACAGCCGCGGTGCTGCAACATAGTAACAACAGTGCAACCAATTCATTGAGGGATTACTTCCAGACGCTCCACATAACAAGAGAAAGTGAATAAAGAGAAAGAGAATAAAGCTAACCCCTATGAGAGGAACCCCCAGCCCCCATAGTTGGTAAAGGGAAGGGCCCCCCCCCCCCAGGGGAAAAGTCAAGGGACGGGGCATCCCAAACCGGGATCACCTACCCGGTATGACCGCCTACCCTCTCTTTTAGGGTCTCACGGTGGAGCTCTGCTCCTCAGCACCAGAGGTGCCAATGTACCCTCGCTCGGGCCAGCAGCCAAGACTGTGGAGGCATGTAATATGAGGTAAATTTTGGGACAAACAGGGGTCCGAGCGGAAATAAACAACATAAGAGGCCGGGAGTTACCCCGGCTACCTGAAATCCCCCTGTGCAAGGAGGAGCCATCATCTTCTGACTTGCTCGCCGTCTGCAGAGATGGAAAACTGGGTAGTGAGTGGGAGGTCCCAGGTATTTATGGATCAGGGAGGGGCTTTCTTTTGCTATCATCTCTGCAGGAACGCCCTCTTCAGGACGATATTACCCACATGTTATGGATTCTTGAAGCGGGGTGTGTGACATACTAAGAATAAGCGGGGTTGGCTTGGACCAACACCAATTTTGTGTAGGTCCACTTTAATCCCCCTAATATTGTGTGAAAAGGATGTGGGTCCACTTTTTTGTTCTGCTTGAAACACATAAAGCGGAAAAGAAGAGAAAACCGGGGAAACAGAAAAATACTGCAGCCAAAAAGAAAGAAAAGGTGGAGAGCAACAAAAAAAGGGTGAAAATAGAAAAAATCCAATTGTGAAAAAATACAATTCTGTGATTACTCACCTGTAGAATTGGTATTATGAGTATACAGTACGTCCTGCTCCAGAAAGAATACTTACATTCGGGTACTACTCCGCCAGATGGCGGATGGGTTGAAGCCCGTCACACAGCAGCAGGAACCATGCAAAATGGCGTCGGTATACCTCGAGGGGCGGGCCCGCATGAGCAATGATGCGGAACACGCCAAAGACAGGCCCCCCCCCCCCCCGAAGAGCGCGAAGCCAACACGTGACAAGCAGCCAATGATGGCGCACAGGCGCCTGAGGTAACGCCGCCGCCAAGCGCGGAACACAGGAAAAACGCGCGCGGCGGCGGCAATTTTAAGCACAATAAAAGTAAAACAAGTCAGCGCAGCGGCTGACACCAAGCATAACGTAGTGAAGCATAAAAGCCAATACACGTATATTCATACACACACACGTACACCCCCTCTTTCCCCCGAAGGCTACAAAGAGAGTGAGGGAGGACAGCGGCCACTTAACATAGGGCCCGATAGACAGGGGCAAGGGGCAATAGTGCGGGAGGGGCATCCCATAGAGGCTCACCATATGCCTGTACCGCCTACCCTTTGGTGGGGGATTGCGGTGGAGCAGCGCTCCTAAGCACCTAACAGCGGTGCTGCCTACCATCACCCGACCAGTGCAGCCAAGGCTGGGAGGCACATTACTAGTGGAACGGGTGGGAATAGTCCTACAGGGCCGCAGGCTAATAGCCCCGCTCATCTGCGAGAGAGATAATTTCATGTCTTCGCAGTAAGCACTGCAGAGAAATCTGGGGATTGTGGGAGGTCCCCGGGTATTTGAGGGGCCGGGAGGAGCCTGTTTTACATGTCTCTGCAGTGCAGCGCCATCTGGCGGAGTAGTACCCGAATGTAAGTATTCTATTTGGAGCAGGACGTACTGTATACTAAGAATAAGTAAAAGAAAAAAAATCAGGGAGTTGGATTTGAACCCTTCTCTCTCTCTAATTCAGAATCCAACACTGAGCCATACAGGCTCTCTCTTCCTCTCAGCTCCCGCCCCTCCTGTCGACCTCTCTCTTTCCCCGTCCCTCTCAGCTCCTGTCCCTCCCGTCAACCCCTCTATCTCCCCCGTCTCTCTTACTCTCTTGGCTCCCACCCCTGCTGTTGACCTCCCTCTTCCCCGTCTTTCCTGTCGACCCATCTCTCTTCCACCATCCTTCTCTCAGCTCCTGCCCCTTTTGTCAACCCCTCTCACATCCCGCCCCTCAAGTTGGTCCCTCTCTCTTCTCCTGATCCTCTACCTCTTAGCTCCCTTCCATTGGTCCCTCTTAGCTCCCGCCCCTCCCGTTGGTCCCTCTCAGCTCCCTCCCCTCCCGTTGGTCCCTCTCAGCTCCCTCCCCTCCCGTTGGTCCCTCTCAGCTCCCGCCCCTCCTGTTGGTCCCTCTCAGCTCCCGCCCCTCCTGTTGGTCCCTCTCAGCTCCCGCCCCTCCCGTTGGTACCTCCCAGCTCCGGCCCCTCCCGTTGGTCCCTCCCAACTCCCGCCCCTCCCGTTGGTCCCTCCCAACTCCCGCCCCTCCCGTTGGTTCCTCTTAGCTCCTGTCCCTTCCGTTGGTCCATCCCAGCTCCCTCCCCTCCCGTTGGTCCACCCCAGCTCCCGCCGGTCCCTTTCAGCTCCCGCCCCTCCCATTGGTCCCTCTCAGCTCCCGGACCTTCCCGTTGGTCCCTCTCAGCTCCTGCCCCTCCCGTTGGTCCCTCTCAGCTCCCGCCCCTCCTGTTGGTTACTCTAAGCTCCCGCCCCTCCAGTTGGTTGGATTTTGACTATTCTGGTTTTTGATCCTTGATCGGGGATGCCCCACTGAGTGAAACCCTCCAGATAACCGAACGCAACTCACCTCTTCCTGGTCATACATCGCATGTGTGACCGCTTATCCAAGCAGAGCCGCTGACGTCACGGCATCTAAGCCAACCGCCTCAGAGCGCGCTGGCGGCCGCATCCCCATTTCCCTCTAACAGGGAGCGTGTCATTCACAAATGCCTGGTGCAGGCATGCACCCTGCTAGAGGGATAGCGGGGATGCGGCCGCGGCTTATGCATGTGCCGTAGGACTGGGAAGGAAGGTAAGTGTATGGGGCGACCTGGGGGGTTTCATACAGGGGGATTGTTTATTAATGAATAAGTTAAAGTGGAGCAAAATATATTATATATAATATATATATATATATATATATATATATATATATATATAAAATCATATACACACATACAGTTCTGTGATTACTCACTTGTAGAATTGATTTTACTGCATACAGCACGGCCTGTTTCATTTCAATCATTACTTCTGGGTATTCCACCACAAGGTGGCGCAGTGTACTGCAGAAGACTTGTGGCTCCTCCCGGCCCTATAAAAAGCCAGGAATCACCCATAGACCCCCAGTGTTGAAAAGCTGTTATGCAAGAAGCCGGGAGATGAACCATGAGAAAAAATACACAGCCTCACAAAAAATATCCTCTGAACAAATCACCATAAAGAGGCAACCAAGGATAACGATAACAAGGGAGGGATGAAACAGGACGTGCTGTACACAGTAAAATCATTTCTACAGGTGAGTAATCACAGAATTGTATTTTTCCAAGTGTACAGTACGGCCTGTTTCATTTAAATCATTACATCTAGGCCATCCAATAGCAGTGTCCATAAGGTAGGGTGGGATCCCCAATAAGTAACAACAGGCAGTTCAAACCACTACCGGCTGAAGCACCTTGCGGCCAAAAGCAGCATCAGCTGAGGCCCTAACATCAACCTTGTAAAACTTGGAAAAAGTATGAACAGAAGACCAAGTAGCGGCCTTACAAACTTGTTCAACAGAAGCCTGGTGCTGAAAAGCCCAAGGGGCACCAATAGCCCCAGTAGAGTGAGCAGCAACATGGAAGGGAGGTTCCTTCCCTTTAGCAAAATAAGCTTGCACCACCGCCTGACGTATCCACTTACTAATAGTGGATTTGGCTGGAGGCAAGCCCTTCCTAGGACCAGCAGGAAGAACAAACAAAGCATCAGACTTCCTAAACGACTCAGTGGCGACCAAATAAAATTGGAGCGCCCTGACCACATCCAGAGAATGAAGGGTCTGTTCCTTAGAATTGGAAGGGGAAGGACACAAGGAAGGTAAGACAATGTCCTGATTGAGATGAAAGGCAGACACAACATTGGGCAAGAAATCCGTCTTAAGCCGAAGCACCACCTTATCCTGATGCCGCTCAAAATAAGGAAGTTTCATGGAAAGCACCGCCAGCTCAAAAACTCGACGCACCGAAGTAATAGCGACCAAAAAGGCCACCTTAAGAGTCAGAATGGACAGAGCGGCATCGCGCAGAGGCTCAAAGGGAGGACCATGTAGAGCAGAAAGCACCAAGTTTAAATCCCAAACCGGCAGCAGAGGCTTACGCGGCGGACGCACGTGAGTAACACCCTGGAGAAAAAGTCTTGACAAGCCTGTGATTGGCAAAAGATCTTTGGAAAAAAACAGCCAGAGCCGAAACCTGTCCTTTGAGAGTACTAAGCTGAAGACCCAAATCCAGAACATGCTGTAAAAACTCCAGAATCCTGGGAATGGAAAAATCACGACAGGATAGAGACTTGGACTTACACCAGGCAATATAAGCATGCCAGACCCTGTAGTAAATCATAGACGAGGACTTCTTACAAGCCTGACTCAAGGTATCGACCACAGAAGCCGGCAAACCCTTACCCATCAAAATGGAGGTTTCAGCAGCCAAGCCGTTAAAGCCAGCTTTGTTAATTGGGGTGGCGCAGCTGTCCCTGAGTGAGAAGCTCTGGATCGTCGGGCATGACGTACCGATCTACCGCCATCTGTACGATGTCCGCGAACCATACCCTCCTTGGCCAGCGGGGGGCCACCAGAATGGCTGGCACCCCCTCCTGGACTATCTTGCGCAGCACCCTGCCCAGCAGAGGGAAGGGAGGAAAGACATAGAGGAGCCGAAACTCTGTCCAGGGAATGGCAAGCACGTCCGTGGCGAAAGCCAGAGGATCCTTTGACAGGGAGACAAACCTTGGAAGCTTGTGATTGTGACGGGACGCAAACAGGTCCACATCCGGCAGACCCCAGCGGCGACACAGGGCGTGAAAAACCTTGTTGAGAGACCATTCCCCCAGACGAGATGTCCCCCTGCTCAGGAAATCCGCCCTCTGACGCAACCAGACGGACCTACGCATAGCCACCAACAGGGCCGAGGCCCTACCGCTAAGCCGGATGGCATCATCCATGGCAGACAGCACAAAGGCAATAAAGTCAGAGCAGAGCAAAGGGTCCTTATAATCCTCTTTTTTTTTTCTTGCGAGACCGGGGGGCCTCAGCAAGTCGTCTGACCTTCTTTTTAATAGCAATGGCCACAATAGCCGCGGCACAGACTGGACGCAACCCGGCCCCTACAAAGGTGAAGGCATGACGAGCCAGCTGATCCATCCGACCCGCAGGATCGACTCATGGACCAGCTGCAATAGAATCCGCAGCATGCACAGGAGGAACTCAGGACAGGATGCCCCACAGCGATGTCAGTCGGGCAGTTCAGGCAGCCAGGGAAGCGCACCCAGCCTGCAGCGCGGAGCCAGGAAGATGGCGGCACTAGAAGAACCTCGAGGGGCGGGGCGTGGGGAGATGATGCAAAACGCATCATCACGCGGCGCCGCCCCCCCCCCAAAAAAGGCGCGAGAACGCCGGCGCCTAAGCAGAGAATGGCGCCCGGTGCCAGGGAGGAAGCCAGCCCCCGCTGCGGAGCGCAGTGTGCTCGGGGCGGCAGGGAGAGGAGGCCGCATACACGCGGCGGCGTGCGCGGGCCCGACACCCGACCCCCTGCCGGCAACGGCCTCAATGGGGAGAGGGGAAGAGGGGGGGCGCGGAGTGCAGGAAGGCAGACCAGTGAAGGGAGGGGGGGGGGAGCCATACAAAACCCCCAGAGCAAAAATAGTCCCACACCAGACAACCCCCACAATAAAGCCTCACCCCAGTAAAACACAGCAGGCACACAAGCAGCAGTGGTTTCTCCATTCCCCCTATAGGCTCACCATATGCCTATGGCCGGCCACCCTTCAGTTATAGGGTCTGCGGCCTGGAGCAAAGCTCACCGAGCACCCGACCCAGGTGTTCCCCTACAGTCACCCGATCCGCTCAGCCTAGGCTGGGAGGCAAGAGGGTCCGGAAGCGGGTGGAAATAGGCTTACAGGGCCGCAGGCTTGGTTGCCCCGCTCACCTGCGAATAACCACAGAGAGCCATCTTCTGGTCTTCGCAGTCATGACTGCAGAGAAACACTGGGGGTCTATGGATGATTCCTGGCTTTTTATAGGGCCGGGAGGAGCCACAAGTCTTCTGCAGTCAACTGTGCCACCTTGTGGCGGAATACCCAGATGTAATGATTTAAATGAAACAGGCCGTGCTGTACACTTGGAATATATATATATATATATATATATATATATATATATATATATATATATAATTATTGTTTATTTATATGACACCATCATCTTCCGTAGCGCTTTACAAAGTAGTAATTGCACACAGGGTAGAAACATACGGTACATATACTATTTCAAATGCAGTTTTACAGAGTTGACAGTAGATATTCTGAGTACAAGATACAATAGGGGAGAGAGCCCTGCCCCCGAGGAGCTTACAGTCTAAAGGAAGAGGGGTGAAGACGAGGGGGAAGGATCACAAACAGTCAGTATTGAGCTTTGTGGCCTTTAGAAGATTGGTTAGGCCAGATTATATGCTTGTCTGAATAAGTGAGTTTTGAGGGCGCCTTTGAAGGTTTTGAGGGTTGTGGAGTGGCGGATTTGGTGCGGGAGGGCATTCCAGAAGATTGGAGTTGCACGTGAGAAGTCCTGGAGGCGGGCGTGAGAGGAGGTGACCAGGGTGGAGGACAGGAGAAGGATAGAGAGATATATATCTACCTATAACACCAATTTATATATTCCTGTGCCGTCCTGTGTCGCTCAATATCAGACGATCCTAGGAGGCGGAGCCTAGAGTGGGTGAGAAAGGGAAAGGGCAGCCTACGATTGGCTGCCACGGCGGCCACTGCACTTACCTGGGTCCTGCTCACGCTTCGGGCCACCAGCACCTCCTCGCTGCGCGTCTGGTCGGTGACTTTGATGCCATGACGCACCTGGATGTGTTTCTCCAGAATGAGGCGGCTGCTGAAGGTGCGTTTCCCCTCCGTGCAGTACCTGCGGGGAGAGACAATACCGTTTTGTGAATACTCACCTGTAAAATGGGTATTATAAGTATGTCACACACCCCGCTTCAAAACATTCATTACATGTGGGTTACACTGACCTGTAGATGGCGATCTTGCAGAGATGCAAAGGAAAAAAGAGAGCCCCTCCCGGTCCATAAATACCTGGGACCTCCCACTCATTCCCCAGTATAAAGATAGCAGTAAGGTAAGGGACCAGGAGGAGCCAAATATAAGTCATAACAACGAAAAGTTCACCATATAAAGGATCCAGAATACAAAAGGGCAGGGTGAAGCGGGGTGTGTGACATACTTATAATACCCATTTTACAGGTGAGTATTCACAAAATGGTATTATTCTAAGTATGTCACACACCCCGCTTCAAAACATTCATTACATGTGGGACATCCAATAGCAGTGTCCATAAAGGGCGGGGATCCAAACAAGGCACAAACTTAAACCACTGCAGCTTGCAGAACTTTGCGGCCAAAAACAGCATCCGCTGAGGCCCGAACATCATCCTTGTAAAACTTGGAAAAAGTGTGAACAGAAGACCAAGTAGCAGCCTTACAAACTTGTTCAACAGAGGCCTGGTGCTGGAAGGCCCAGGAAGCCCCAACAGCACGAGTAGAATGAGCAGTAACACGAAAAGGGGGATCCTTCCCCTTGGCAGAATAGGCCCCAACAATGGCCTGACGAATCAATTTACTAATGGAAGACTTGGCGGCGCCAAACCTTTCCTGGGCCCGGAGGGCACCACAAAAAAAGCATCCGTCTTACGAAAGGAAGAAGTAACCACCAAATAGTACTTCACAACGCGAACCACATCCAAAGAATGCAGGGCCCTCTCCTTGTCATTGCTAGGCACACAAGGAGGGCAGAACAATGTCCTGATTTAGACGAAAAGCAGAAATCCGGCTTGAATCGGAAAACAACCTTGTCCTGATGCCTCTCAAAGTACAGGGCCTGAATGGACAAAGCCGCCAACTCAGAGACGCGCCGAACAGAAGTGATAGCAACCAAAAAAGGGACCTTCTGCGTAAGCGAAGACAATGCAATATCATGCAAAGGCTCAAAAGGAGGACCCTGAAGAGCAGAAAGAACTGGGAGCAAAGGCTCTCTAGGAGGCCACACATGCGTAACCCCCTGGAAAAAAGTTTTAACCAAAGGATGAAGGGCAAAAGACCCTTGAAAGAAAACCGCCAGGGCAGAAACCTGCCCTTTCAGCGTACTAAGTTGGAGCCCCAAGTCCAGACCATATTGCAGAATCTCCAAAATCCTAGGGATAGAAAACGCCCTACAAGGCAAGGCCCTGACCTCACACCAATCAATATAAGACCTCCAAGTCCTATAGTAGATGGTAGAGGAAGACCGCTTCCTAGCGCTAACAAGAGTCTGAATCACAGCATCGGAAAGACCCTCCTCCTTCAAGATGGAGGTTTCAGCAGCCACACCGTCAAAGCCAGCGTTGGTAAATTGGGGTAAAGTAGTTGACCCTGAGTGAGTAGATCCGGCAGCAGGGGCAGAACGAACTGATCCTCTGCCAACCTTACCACGTCTGCGAACCAAACCTGTCTTGGCCATCTTGGAGCCAACAGGATTGCCGTCACCCCCTCTAGGGCCAGCTTGCGCACCACCTTGCCCACCATAGGAAACGGAGGGAACAGGTACAGAAACCCCAGATCCCTCCAGTTCAGAGACATCGCATCCACTGCCAGAGCCAACGGATCCCGCAAGACACAAATGCCGGAAGCTTGTGATTGTGCCAAGAAGCAAAGAGGTCCACCTCCGGAGACCCCCACCTGAGGCAAATCGAGCGAAACACCTTGGGGCTGAGAGACCATTCCCCCCGGCGAGATGAGAACCTGCTCAGAGAGTCCGCCTCCGTGTTCTCCACTCCCAGAATGTAAACTGCCGAAATGCACGGGACATGTCTCTCCGCCCAGGTCAGAATCAAAGACACTTCCCTGAGGGCACTCCTGCTGAGAGTCCCTCGCTGGTGATTGATGTAGGCGACTGCCGTCCGATTGTCCAACCAAACCTGAAGCGGCAAGCCCTGTAACTGATGAGTCAAGTGAAACAGAACCGACCCGATGGCTCTCAGTTCCAGAACATTGATGGGCTCGTGAGCCTCCTGAGGCCCCCACAGACCCTGAAACTGACGATCCTTCCAGAAACCCCCCCATCCTGACAGGCTGGCATCCATGGTGACCGTTTCCCAACAAGGAGTCAGAAAGGATCTGCCCCTAAACAGATTGATTGGATCCAGCCACCACTGAAGGGAGCGCCAAACCCGGGGGGTCATCAGGAAAGACTGATCCAACGACAGCAGAGACCTGTCCCAGGCCACCAACAGATGGAGCTGGAGCGTCCTTGTGTGAAACTGAGCAAAAGGAACCGCCTCGAAGGAGGCCACCATCAATCCCACCAGCCTCATCCCCAGCCTGATGGCCGGACGAGGGATGGACAGGAGAAGCCGAGCCAATTCCTGAATCAAGAGAACCTTGGACTGAGGAAGAAACACCCTGGTCTGAGAAGTATCCAGAGACATTCCCAGAAAAGACACTACCCTGGACGGAGAAAGGGAGGACTTGGGGTAGTTGATCACCCAACCGAATCTCTCCAGAGTGGATACCACAGTCCTGGTGTCTAACTCCGCTTGGCTGAAGGAAGACGCCATAATGAGAAGATCGTCCAGATATGGCACAATGCGGATACCCTGGGCTCTGAGGAGAGCCATCACCCCTGCCAGCACCTTGGTGAAAACCCTTGGAGCCGAGGGTAAGGCCCGAAAGGAAGGGCCACAAACTGAAAATGCCGATCTTCCACCACAAACCTGAGAAATCTCTGGTGCGCCGGATAGATTGGAACATGCAGGTAAGCATCCTTGATGTCTATGGACGTCATGAAGTCCCCCTGATGAAGAGAGTAGATGGCTGAACGCAGCGTTTCCATGCGGAACTTCCGGGACGGACGAACCTGTTGAGGATCTTTAGATCCAGGATGGGCCGAACAAAGCCGTCCTTCTTGGGAACCGTGAACAGATTGGAATAAAAACCCCGGCCCCGGTCCGAGGGAGGCACCGGGCAAATGACAGCCATATCCAGAAGATTTGTTACCGCCGCCCGGAGCCCCTGCGCGGCCAGAGGATCCGAAGGCACCCGAGACCTGAAGAATCTGGGAGAGGGCCGGATCTCGAACTCCAGCTTGTAGCCGGAAGACACCACTTCCCGGATCCATCTGTCCGAGACCTCCTGGTCCCAGACCTGGGAGAAGTGTCGCAGCCGTCCCCCCACCCACAAGGGTGAGGGCGCCCCCTCATTGCTGAGCTGGCTTGGCAGCGGCTTTGGGCTTAGAGCCCCAACTGTGTCCTGGACGGGCACGTCCCCTGCCCCTGTTCCAGGAATCACCTCTGGATGAGGAGAAAGCCAATCCTCTGCCAGCTCTGGCCCCACGAAAGGAAGGGGTAAAGGAAGCCGCCCCCCGAAAGGAACGACGTTGCTTCCTTCGTTGAGGTAACTCACCGCCTTTGGCGACTGAATCCAATTTTTCTCCAAAGAGCCGCAACCCCACAAAGGGAAGAGCCGTAAGCGACTTTTTGGACACAGAATCAGCCGCCCACTGGCGCAACCAAACTGAACGCCGAATGGCCACAAGCAGGGCCGACGTTTTGCCACACATCACCAATGTGTCATCCAAGGCGGCTAGTACAAATGACAAAAACAATTCACACCGTTTAAGAGCAATGAACTCATCACTAGCCGGATCAAGCCTGGAAGTAGTCAACAGGTCCCTAACAACCAACCTGGTAGCTACCACTAACAGCGCCGAAGCACAAACAGGCCGCAAGGCCGACCCGACACTGGCAAAACCATGACAAGCCATCTGGTCAATGAGTTTATCCTCACCATCTTTAAGAGTGGAACAATCAGGAGAATTTAAAACAGCGGTGTTGGACAACCCCAAAACCGGGGCATCCACCTCGGGAGGGGACGACCAAAGCTTTACTGCATCCAACGGAAAAGGATATTTCTTATCCCAACCCTGAGGAACACCTGGGAGCCGAGTAGGCCTCTCCCATTCCTTAGTAATAATGCCATCAAAATGCTTTTGATTAGGGAATTCCAAGCGCGACTTATACTCCTCGAAAAACTCCCCCTTTTGCGGAGGAGCCACCTCAGGAAGAGAAATAGCCAGAACCTCAAACATCTGAGCCAGAACCTTAGGGGTAGCCAAGGAATCCCCCAGCCCCCGCTCGGTATCAGCGCCAACAAACTGCTGATCGTCAGAATCATCCGACTCCTCAAATAGCTCCCCTTCCTCTAGCGGGGAGTAATTGGACCAGTCCAGAGAATCAAACTCATCAAGGTCGACAGCCGGCGAGGCTGGAGACAAGTGCTTTCTCTTAGCCGGGGCCTTTCTGGCAACCGCACTAGAAAATAATTTCTCAAGATTGGCCAATCTGGCACACACCTCAGATTGCGACTCCCCACCCATGACAACGTCACATGGGGCACAGATCAGTCGGGGAGGGGTAGGAAGAAGAGACCGGCGGCGCTGAACCAGACGCCTGGGGTCCGGACTGCCGCGTAATAGTCTGCTGCGCACATGGTATACAAAGAAACACATCATCCCCAGTAAGGGATACCCCATACACTGCCGGGATTGCCCCGAGGGGAGCCCAAGCCCAGTATCCGGGGACACCTCCATACGGTGATCTTATAGGTAGTCGTAATGACCAAGGGAATTACGCATATAAGCAACCTGGGATGCACCTTTAATGTCCCAAGTGGGAGGATTTACATATAAGCCCAATTGAACCCAGGGACCCTAGGACCGGGAGAACTCCCTTAATAAGCAATGTAGGTCCACCTGGAAGACACAATAATAAACCCATTCAGCATCACCAGCCTTTATATGTAAAACATATCACCATATATACAATAATAAACAACACACAGATATGCCATTAAAGAAGGCCCACAGGGCCACTCACAGCGCTGCAATGGCGTCTACGCAGATCCCACGATGCTGAGAGGAGAAGCAGAGAGGAGAAGCAGAAAGGAGAAGCAGAGAGGAGAAGCAGAGAGGAGAAGCAGAGAGGAGAAGCAGAGAGGAGAAGCAGAGAGGAGAAGCAGAGAGGAGAAGCAGAGAGGAGAAGGGGGGTGTGGCCAGCGCGGTTCGCGCGTCGCGCCCTGCTCCACCCCCCCCCCCCCTTCACACAGCGCGGTTCCCAGCCAGTGGCCGGGCTCCGCAGCGGCACCAGCCGCACGGTGGTGGGCCGCGGCGTTGCGTCGAACGCCCGGCCCCCCTCAACCATCGCACCGGAGGGGAGAAGCTCCCCCATGCTTCTCTAAGGAGAAGGGCATCCGGAGAGGGGAGAAAACCACCCGGGTGGAAGGCCAAGGGACAGGGCATCCCAAAACCGGGGTCACCAACCCGGTTAACCGCCTACCCTTTAGTATAGGGTCTCACGGTGGAGCATTAGCTCCTAAGCACCTAGGGTGCCATCTACCCTCGCTCGGACCAGCAGCCTAGGCTGGGAGGCAGGGTAAGACAAAACAAGGATCCGGGCAGAAACAGATAAAAAGCGGGCCAGGGATCATCCCGCTACCTGAAATCCCCCTGTGCAAGGAGGAGACATCATCTTCTGCTTGCTCGCCGTCTGCAGAGATGAAGACTGGGTAATGAGTGGGAGGTCCCAGGTATTTATGGACCAGGAGGGGCTCTTTTTTTTTCCTTTACATCTCTGCAATATCGCCCTCTACAGGTCAGTATAACACACATGTAATGAATGTTTTGAAGCGGGGTGTGTGACATACTTAGAATAGTGGGCGCAGTGTCAGCAGCGACCTCTCTAGCGCCATCTAGTGACCGGCGCACAGCACAGCACTGTCAGCAGCGACCTCTCTAGTGCCATCTAGTGACCGGGGCACAGCACAGCACTGTCAGCAGGGAGACCTCTCTAGCGTCATCTAGTGACCGGCGCACAGCACTGTCAGCAGCGAGACCTCTCTAGCGCCATCTAGTGACTGGAGCACAGCACAGAAGTGTCAGCAGCGACCTCTCCAGCGCCATCTAGTGACCGGCGCACAGCACTGTCAGCAGCGACCTCTCTAGCGCCATCTAGTGACTGGCGTACAGCACAGCACTGTCAGCAGCGAGACCTCTCTAGCGCCATCTAGTGACTGGAGCACAGCACTGTCAGCAGCGACCTCTCTAGCGCCATCTAGTGACCTGCGCACAGCACTGTCAGCAGCGACCTCTCTAGCGCCATCTAGTGACCGGCGCACAGCACTGTCAGCAGCGACCTCTCTAGCGCCATCTAGTGACCGGCGCACAGCACTGTCAGCAGCGACCTCTCTAGCGCCATCTAGTGACTGCAGGGGGTCACACTGCAGCCAGCTCACACTGACCG
The DNA here is from genome assembly GCA_027917425.1 of Gastrophryne carolinensis. Lineage (NCBI taxonomy): Eukaryota > Metazoa > Chordata > Amphibia > Anura > Microhylidae > Gastrophryne > Gastrophryne carolinensis. The sequence continues at coordinate 161,193,383 of CM051244.1, read as the reverse complement.
GCAGGGGTAGACGCGTTTGATCCCTTCGTGGTTGACCCGGACGTGACGGCGCAGGCTGGGGGCGGAGCAAAACGAGCGATCGCACAACCGGCACGGGAACTTCTTTACAGACTGAAAGGAAAAGAGAAAGGGAATGTCAGGGTATCGTACCTAGAGCTTCTATCTGCCCCCATATTTACCCCATTACCCCCCACGACCACCCTTCAGTCCTCCATTATACCCCTCAGCTTTGTTCTCCCCCACAAACCGACTTCAGCTTCCTACCTACCCCTCTATAACCCCCACGACCACCCTTAGTCCTCCACTACCTACCCCTCTATAACCACCATCAGTCCTCCACTACCTACCCTTCTATAACCCCCACTATGACCACCATCAGTCCTCCACTACCTACCCTTCTATAACCCCCACTATGACCACCATCAGTCCTCCACTCCCTACCCTTCTATAACCCCCACTATGACCACCATCAGTCCTCCACTACCTACCCCTCTATAACCCCCACTATGACCACCATCAGTCCTCCACTACCTACCCTTCTATAACCCCCACTATGACCACCATCAGTCCTCCACTACCTACCCCTCTATAACCCCCACTATGACCACCATCAATCCTCCACTACCTACCCCTCTATAACCCCCACTATGACCACCATTAATCCTCCACTACCTCTACCCCTCTATCACCCCCACTATGACCAGTCTCCTCAGTTATGCCCCTCACCTTTCTCTTCCTCCAAAAAAACCCCAGCTTTCTACTCTTCTACTTACCCCTCATATCCCACCTTGACCACCCTCAGTCCACCACTATACCCCTTGGCTTTCTTCTCCCCCCAATAGCAACCCTGACTTCCTACCTACCCCTCTATACCCCCCCCCCCCCCCACCCCCATGACCAGCCTTCAATTATACCCCTCACCTTTCTCTTCCTCCAAATAAACACTGGCTATTTACCCATCTACCTACCCCTCTAGACCCCCATCAGTCCTCTTAATACCCCCTTGACTTTCTTTTCCCCCCACAAACCAACCCTGGCTTCCTACTAATCTACCCCTCTATACCCCCCATGACCAGCCTCAGTCTTCAATTATACCCCTCAGCTTTGTCTTCTTCCACATAAACCCTGGCTTTCTACCCATCTACCTACCCCTTTAGACCCCCAACAGTCCTCCATTAAACCCCCTCAGCTTTCTTCTCCCCCCAAACCAACCCTGGCTTCCCATCTACCCCTCTATAACCACATCAGTCCTCCATTTTACCCCCTCTGCTTTCTTCTCCCCCCAAACCAACCCCATCTTCCTACTGATCTGCCCATCTATACCCCCCCCATGACCAACCTCAGTCTTCTCCATTATACCCCACAGCTTTTACTTCCCCCAACCCTGGTTTCCTAACTACCTATCTACCCCTCTATACCCCCATCAGTCCTCCATTAAACGTCTTGACATTCTTCTCCCCCAAACCAACCCCGGCTTCTTACCCATAAACCCCTCTATACCCTCATGATCACCCTCAGTCTCCTCCATTATACTCCTCCCCTTTCTACCCCCACCAGCTTCCCATCTACCCTTCTATACCCCCATGACCACCCTCAGTCTTCTCCATTATACTCTTCACTATTATACCGCCCCCGGCTTCCTACCTAACTCTATACCCACCCCAGCCGTAGCAACAGAAGTGATATTTAGGGGGCGGGGTCTTTACAGTTTTGCCCAACATTCCTAAGTCAAACCCCGCCCCCTCGCCCATCACTCTGGCAGAGTTAGCCCCTGGCTGCTGCCCCCTGCTGCCCGGAGGCCCTGGCCGCACTCACCTTGCCGTGCTCCCTCTTCATGTGGACGACGTACTCGTCCCTCTCGGGGAACCAGGAGTGGCAGATGCCGCAGGTCCAGCAGTTGCTCCTCTGTCGGGGGCGCTCCGGCTTCTGCGGGTCCTTGGTTTTGGCCTTTTTGTCATTTTTCTCATCCGCGGAGCTGGGAGAGTCCGAGGATGAGGATTCCTCCACCTCGGGTTCCGCCTCAGGCTCCGCCCCCGAATCCGCTGGCCGGCTCACCGGGACCTCCACGGGCTCCTGCTTGGGGGTGACGGGCTCGGGAGTCTGAGGGGGGTCCTCCTTCACCACGCTGTTGTGAGTGGTCTGCAACACAGGGGGGGGGGGGGGGACAGGAATTAATGCACGTGCCTGTTATGTGACTGTCGGGGGGGGGGGGGGCGATGGGGGCACACGCTTACCTTCAGGTGCTCCAGCATGGTCCGCTTCTGGGCAAACAGCAGGGGGCACTCCGGGCACTTGAAGACGCTCACCCGCTGGTTACCCAGCTGCTGGTCGAAGTGGGCGTGGTCCAAGTGCGAGCAGAGCAGAGGCTTGTGGGTAAACACCGTATCGCACATCGCGCACTTGTAGATCATCCTGAGGAGGAGGAGACAACACATCTGTACAGGCAGCCAATCTGTGACTCCCTCACAACCCCGCCCTCTCCGAGACACCAATGACTGAGCAGCTGAGTAAACCCACCCCCCAGGAGAGGAGCCGGGGCATGACGGCAGGTGGGGGGAGAAGTCAGGGCTTGGCGGCAGGTGGGGGGAGGAGCCAGGGTGTGGCGGCAGGTGGGGGGGAGAAGCCAGGGCGTGGCGGCAGGTGGGGGGAGAAGCCAGGGCGTGGCGGCAGGTGGGGGGAGGAGCCAGGGTGTGGCAGCAGGTGGGGGGAGGAGCCAGGGTGTGGCAGCAGGTGGGGGGAGGAGCCAGGGTGTGGCAGCAGGTGGGGGGAGGAGCCAGGGTGTGGCAGCAGGTGGGGGGAGAAGTCAGGGTGTGGCGGCAGGTGGGGGGAGGAGCCAGGGTGTGACCAGAGGTGGGGAGGAGTCAGGATGTGACGGGTTGGGTTTAAAGGGGCAGACACCACTTACTTGGCCTGCTGGTTGCTGAATCCGGGGTGCTGGGTGTAGATGTGGCCGTGGGCACTGGGGGCAGATTTGAAGGCCATGGGGCAGATGGGGCACTTGTGGAAGACCTCGCAGTGCGTCGTCTGGATGTGAGACTTGATGGAGTTCACCCCTCCAAACACCACCGAGCAGCTCTGACACCTGGGGGAGGAGCAAGATGGAGGACGTGTCAGCGAGCGGCAGGGGAAGGGACTCGGCACGCGCGCGCGCGCGCGCGGTCACTACCTGTATCCGATGCGGCGGGAGAAGTGCAGGCAGCTCTCCTTTAGGTGTGTCTGGAAGGTCTCCATGCGGAAGTTGCCCCCGCACTCTGGGCACACGTTGGGGGGCGTCTGCTTGTGCATGCGCTGGTGGGCCTCAAAGCTGCAGCGATTGGGCATCATCATGGGGCACAGCGAGCACACCTGCCGAGAGAACACCCAGCATGCATCACTGCGCTCAACTTCCTTCATGAGAAAGATGTTCCTCACTTCCTGTCTGGAGTGACCAAACAGGAAGTTCATCAGAGACCCTGGCCAAGCCAAATAGAAAAAAAGAGGGTGTAAACGCACACTGGTGAGCGGGTGCAAGACCTGGGGCAGTCCCAAGCCCCACAAGATAGTCACAGCAAATTTTGAAGAGGTCCGCACTCCTTAAAATATCCAATGCTTTATTTTTCAAATCCATAAAAACATCTCCATTGTAGTTAAGCAGCCAAAAAGCAGTATAGGACCCCGGCAGATCAAGAAGTGCCACGCATTCTTACGCGTTTCGGACGCAAAAAGGGTCCTTAATCATAGATAAAAGTGTGGCAAATCAATAACATCTATATAGGATAATAAGAACTCACCCACAGCCGCAGACAACACCGAGCGCGTCCGCCGGAAGTCAGATGACATCACAGATGATGCGCCGGGCCCGCGCTCCAATGAGGAGCCAGAGCTGGGGACCAATCAGAGAGGGGGAAGACCTCTCGTCATGGAGTAAAGAGCCGGCCCGGCAGCACAGGTTGCCAGGCAACGGCGACGCCAGACAGGCGTCAGCGGCGGGGAGAAGAGCAGCCCGGGGCTGCGGCTGGGGGCAATGTAAAAGCTGCAGAATAAGCGTGCCTCCACATGGTAGTATGTCTGGCGTCGCCGTTGCCTGGCAACATGTGCTGCCTCTCTACTCTACTGCCTGGCTCCTCATTGGAGCGCAGGCCCAGCGCGTCATCTGTGGCGTCATCTGACTTCCGGCGGCTGCGGGGACGGACGCAATCGGTGTTGTCTGCGGCTGTGGGTGAGTTTTACACACTTTTATCTATGATTAAGGACCCTTTTTGCGTCCGAAACGCGTAAGAATGCGTGGCACTCCTTGATCTGCCGGGGTCCTATACTGCTTTTTGGCTGCTTAACTACAATGGAGATGTTTTTATGGATTTGAAAAATAAAGCATTGGATATTTTAAGGAGTGCGGACCTCTTCAGAATTTGCTGTGACAGACCCTGGCCACACTGTGTGCGGAAACCCATGGTTAAGGCCCTGGTGACACCCACGGCTTTTCTGATGCACTTCCTGCTGGAGGGTTACATGCTCATCTCCTTACTTCCTGTCTGTGGCGGCCAAGCAGGAAGTTCATCACAGACCTGGACCATACTGTGTGCGGAAACCACAGACGTGGTGACACCCACGGCTTTTCTGATGCACTTCCTGCTGGAGGATTACACGCTCATCTCCTCACTTCCTGTCTGGGGCGACCAAACAGGAAGTTTATCACAGACCCTGGCCATACTGTGTGCGGAAACCCATGATTCAGCCTTGGTGACACCTACGGCTTTTCTGATGCACTTCCTGCTGGTGGGTTACACACTCATCTCCTCACTTCTTGTCTGGGGCGACCAAACAGGAAGTTCATCACAGACCCTGGCCATAATGTGTGAGGAAACCAGGTTCCAACCCTGGTGACACCCATGGATTTTCTGATGCACTTCCTGCTGTCGATGACTAAGAAAGTAGTGAGGCCAGATATCTGCAATAATGGCAAAAGGACAGAGGAAGTGGTTTTAACCCCCCCCCCCCCCCCCCACTCTATCCAAAGCGAACAGACACATTCTGGGTGCAGGGATTAGGTTGGGGAGCCAATTCCAGGCTGCACCAGCTACTTCCTCACAGCTTCCATTGCTGCCCACATATAGGGACTCTATGCGGGACATCTGCCTGTTCTGACTGCCCTAAATCAGACCTACAGCTGGAATAAACTCAACCCTACCCTTTAACGTGAGCCCAAATCTGTCCTGGAACTGCCCTATATATGACCCTGAACCGGCCCCATAGCAGACTCCAAACCTGGCCTAGAACTAGAACCCTATACCTGAGCTCACATTGGCCTGGATCTGCCCTTTACCTGACTCTACCATATACCTAAACCCAAATCTGTCCTCCAACTGCCCTATACCTGACCTAGAGCTGAATTAAACCCGACCCAAACCCCCTGATCCCAAATATGAACTGCCCTAAATCTGACCTACAGCTGGAATAAACTCAACCCCAAATCTGTCCTGGAACTGCCCTATATATGACCCTGAACCTGCCCTATATCCGACTCCAAACCTGGCTGAGAGCTGCCCTGTACTTAAGCTCACATTGACCTGGAGCTGCCCTTTAGCTGACCCTACCAAAACCCAAATCTGTTCTCCAACTGCTCTATACCCGACCTAGAGCTGAATTAAACCTGACCCTACCCTATACCTGGTCCCAAACCTGTCCTGGAACTGACCTGTATATGACCCTGAAACTGCCCTATACCTGACTCCAAACCTGGCTGAGAGCTGCCCTATAGCGGACTTTAAACCCGGCCTAGAACTGCCCTATACTTAAGCTAACATTGGCCCGGAGCTGCCCTTTACCTAACCCCAAAACTTGCTTCAAACTGCCCAATACCTACCCCAATAACTGGCCTAGAACTGCCCTATACCTGACCCCAACCTAACCTAGAGCTGTATTAAACCAGACCCTACTCTATACCTGAGCTCAAACCTGTCCCCCAACTGCCCAATACTTGACCTAGAGCTGTATTAAACCCGACTCTACCCTATACGCAAGCCCAAATCTATGCTCGAACTGCCCTATACTTGACCTCAAACCTGTCTTGGAACTGCCCTATAACCTGGCCGGGAGATGACACCTATACCTAAACCCTACCTTATACCCAAGCTTACATTGGCCTGGAACTGCCCTTTACCTAACCCCAAAACTTGCTACAAACTACCCAATGCCTGCCCCAAAAACTGTCCTAGAACTGCCCTATAGCTGACCCCAAACCTGTCCAGTGCCTGACCCAAACCTGACCCAGAGCTGTATTAAACCCGACCCTACCCTATACGTGCCCAAACCTGGCCTCAAGCCTGACCTATATTTGACCTCAAACCTGGCCTTAAACTGCCCTATAACTGGCCTCAAACTTGACTTCAAGCCTGCCCTGTACCTGATCTAAACCAACTCTGGAGCTGCTCTATTCCTGACCCCAAACCTGACCCAAGATCTGTGGAACCTGGTAGATGGTGGAGGATTGGTTGAGCTCTTGGAGGCCACCGTAGCTGAAACTACAACCTATTATTCTACCTGTTCTAGGACCAGTATAGGACAGTATGTGGGTATATAACTGCAGCTGGTGCAGCCTGGAATAGGTTCCCCTGTCCTGGAACTGCCCTATATATGACCCTGAACCTGTCCTCCAACTTCCCGATACTTGACCTAGAGCTGTATTAAACCCGACCCTACTGCTCTATACCCGACCCCCTTGCTACTCTATACCTGATGGTGGAGAATTGGTTGAGTTCTTGGAGGCCATGTCTTCACCGTATCTGAAACTACAACCCATTATTCCAACTGTTATATATCCACATAGTCCTATACTGGTCCTAGAACTGCAGCTGGTGCAGCCTGGAATAGGTTCCCCTGTCCTGGAACTGCCCTATATATGACCCTGAACCTGTCCTATATCAGACTCCAAAACTGGCCTAGAACTGCCCTATACCTGACCCCAAACCTGACCTAGTGCTGTATTAAACCAGACCCTACTCTATACCTGAGTCCAAACCTCTTCTCCAACTGCCCAATACCTGACCTAGAGCTGTATCAAACCCGACCCTACTCTACTGCTCTATACCTGACCCCCTTACTACTCTATACCTGACCCCAAACCTGACGCAAGACCGGTCATGGCCCTGGGGAACCTGGTAGATGCTGGAGGATTGGTTGAGCTCTTGGAGGCCATGTCTTCACCATGGCTGAAACTACAACCCATTATTCTAACTGTTCTAGGACCAGTATAGGACAGTATGTGGATATATAACTGCAGCTGGTGCAGCCTGGAATAGGTTCCCCTGTTCTGGAACTGCCCTATATATGACCCTGAACTTGTCCTATACCCGACTCCAAAACTGGCCTATACCTGACCCCAAACCTGACCTAGAGCTGTATTAAACCAGACCCTACTCTATACCTGAGCCCAAACCTGTCCTCCAACTGCCCGATACCTGACCTAGAGCTGTATTAAACCCAACCCTACCCTACTGCTCTACACCTGACCCCCTACTACTCTACACCTGACCCCAAACCTGACCCAAGACCAGTCATGGCCCTGGGGAACCTGGTAGATGCTGGAGGATTGGTTGAGCTCTTGGAGGCCACGTCTTCACCGTAGCTGAAACTACAACCCATTATTCTACCTGTTCTAAGACCAGTATAGGACTATGTGGATATATAACTACTCCCTGAACGTTCTATATTGCTAGGTCACGTGGTCCAACTGCCTCTCCTTATTGGCTGCCGGCAACTTACAGGGCAGGCTAGCATGGCATGGGAAAGCAGGGGGTAAGTAACAGAGCCAGATCTTCCGGCTCCGTCTGGGGCAGCCCAATGCCGAGTAGGATAAGGTCCCTCCCACGTGTGATACAATTGGCCCTTATCAAGGTTTGGTTTGCCGCACCCATCCAATACTCACCGTGCTGCCACTGGTAGCGGTGGGCGAGACCTGCTGGAAGTGCAACGCCAGCCCCGCCTTGTTCTTACACTGCTCCTTGCACTCCAGGCAGCGGAAGGTGGAGTAGGTGGACTGGTCGGGCAGTATGGCCGAGTCACCAGCGGGACTGGCGGTGGCAGCAGCAGCAGCGCCATCCTGGGCCGGGCCAGGCGTGGAACTCTTCGCAGGCGTCACCACAGACACAGAGACCAGCTGGGCCATGTCCTGCTGGCCGATCATCTGCTCCAGGCCGATGGGCCGCATGACCAGGTGGGAGCACTGCATGACCAGGCCGTTGTCCTTGTGCTTGCGGGCGTGCAGAAGGAGGCTGCACTTGTTGAAGAAGACCAGGCGCTTGGTGCAGTGGTTACAGGTCACCTCGATCCTCATGCTGCGCCGGTCGTAGTGTCGCGCCAGACTCTTCTCCAGGGCGAAGGAGTCGCCACACTCCAGGCAGCGGAAGCCGAAGGTCGGCAGGCTGAGACTGGAGTCGGCCGGGGGCGTCAGGTTGGGCTTGTACGTCGGCAGAAGGTTCTTGCTGTTGAGGATCTTGTTGAAGGACTCCACCAGGCTGGACTGCGTGCGGGAGATGACCGTGCCAGCCACGGCCGGCGGCTGCTTTTGCGACTGGACCATGACCACAGTGGCGTTGCGCTGCGGGCTGGCCGTGCTGGTGACCACGGTGGGGCTGGTCACCTGGTTGGTCAGGGTCAGGTTGGTGATGGGAATGCTGGTGGGCAGAGGTTGCTGCACCAGGTGGATGATGTTCTTGGCCACCACCTTGTTGGCCTTGGGCGGCATGACCACAGCTTTCTGTTGGGCCACGCTGGCCGCCATCAGCATGACGCTGCTGGCATTCTGGATGGTGGACACGGGCAGGAGGGGGCCTTGGAACTTCACGCCATTGCCCAGCGGCAGCTTCACCACCGGAGAGATCTCCACCTTAGTGGGACTTTGGAGATTGCTTTTAGGTGGGGACTGGATCTTGGGATCTAGTTTGAGTGCCGTGGCCGCTTGAGGGGTCTCTTGGCTGGATTCAGAAATTGGAGGCTGGGAGGAATCCTCAGAAACTTGAGCGGAGGCCGCCGTGTCGGAGTCCGAAGACACCGCCGTGACGGTTCGGGTGATGCTTCCCGATTGGGTCTTGATGGTCTTGATTCGGACCTTCAGAGGCCGGGAGGAGTTGGAGGACGGAGAGCTGATGCCGTCATCCTCGTCCATGTCACTCACCAGACTCTTGGGACTCCAGCACGGCTCCTCCTTCATGCCAGGCACATCGGCCATCGGGCTGGTTTTGGCTTCCGTGAACTCGGCAGGCGGCGGCGGTGGCACCGTAGGGTTGGTTGCGCTCTTGGTGGCCGCTTCTCTGGGAGGGCTCGCGGTCATGGCGAGCCTGTTAGCCACATCCGGCTTCTGCTCATTGGTGGTCCAGGGAGACAGAGGAGGCTCTCCCGCCTGGTACTGCACCGCCACATGCTGCAAGCGCTCTAACGCGCTCTCTCTCGGGCGTGGTGGGCTGAGTGGCGCCTCCTCCATAGGCTCCTCCTTGATGCTGTGGACGCTCAGACCCAGGCCCAAGGGCCCGCCGGGCGATGTGATCTTGCTGATGCTGAAAGGGTTAGGAAGCACCCTATGCCCAACCTCTGTAGGCAACCCTCCAGGAGGTGGCAAGGGATCAGGGCTTTCGAACAGGGGGCGCTCTTTCAGCTTGTGGTCGCGCGGCCTGTCAATCAAGTCCGACACATGCCCGTCGATGGGGTTCTCTACCGGGGCGAAGTCTGTAAACAGGTCAATGGGTTTGGTTTTCACCCGGGGCACCCAGCCCTCCGCGCCGTTGGGGGCCTGGGCCGCGGCAGAGCGGGAGACGTCCGGGTTGGTGAATCCGTTCTGCAGGAGGCGGGGCCCGAGGGCCGGCACGTCCTTCCCGTGCAGGTCTATCAGGTCTACCTGCTCCGGGCATACGGTGTTCTTCACGATGACGCTGACCGTCGTGATGTCGGCGTGAGGGAGGCCGTGATCGGCGACCACCTCCACCGCCGCCTTCGCCTGCCCGTCGCCGTCCTCCTGTCCCGACTGGATGGCCTCGTTGGCATCCATGTCTGGAATGTCGAAAGCCGCCAGCAGGTCGTCGAAGTCCGGCGTCTTCATGTCGCCCATGTTGGGGGGGGGGGGGGGGAAGCGCAGAGAATGGACCTGAAAGACAGAAGATATAGAAGATGGAATTAGAAGCTCTGTCTCTATTTTTGCAGGTAATACAAAGATATGGAGCACAGTGCCTATGTGTCTATTGAAGATGGTCACAAGCTTCAGGTGCACGGTGCCTATGTGTCTATTGAAGATGGTCACAAGCTTCAGGAGCACAGTGCCTATGTGTCTATAGAAGATGGTCATTAGCTTCAGGAGCACAATGCCTATGTGTCTATAGAAGATGGTCACAAGCTTCAGGTGCACGGTGCCTATGTGTCTATTGAAGATGGTCACAAGCTTCAGGAGCACAGTGCCTATGTGTCTATAGAAGATGGTCATTAGCTTCAGGAGCACAATGCCTATGTGTCTATAGAAGATGGTCACAAGCTTCAGGTGCACGGTGCCTATGTGTCTATTGAAGATGGTCACAAGCTTCAGGAGCACAGTGCCTATGTGTCTATAGAAGATGGTCATTAGCTTCAGGAGCACGGTGCCTATGTGTCTATAGAAGATGGTCACAAGCTTCAGGAGCACAATGCCTATGTGTCTATAGAAGATGGTCACCAGCTTCAGGAGCACGGTGCCTATGTGTCTATAGAAGATAGTCACAAGCTTCAGGAGCACAATGCCTATGTGTCTATAGAAGATGGTCACCAGCTTCAGGAGCACAGTGCCGATGTGTCTATAGAAGATGGTCACAAGCTTCAGGAGCACAATGCCTATGTGTCTATAGAAGATGGTCATTAGCTTCAGGAGCACAATGCCTATGTGTCTATAGAAGATGGTCACAAGCTTCAGGTGCACGGTGCCTATGTGTCTATTGAAGATGGTCACAAGCTTCAGGAGCACAGTGCCTATGTGTCTATAGAAGATAGTCACAAGCTTCAGGAGCACAATGCCTATGTGTCTATAGAAGATGGTCACCAGCTTCAGGAGCACAATGCCTATGTGTCTATAGAAGATGGTCACAAGCTTCAGGTGCACGGTGCCTATGTGTCTATTGAAGATGGTCACAAGCTTCAGGCTGACTTGGACACTTTGAGTGTCTGGGCTCCACTTGGTAATGACGTTCAATGAGGAGAAATGTAAAATCCTGCACTTGGGGTCTAACAACCTGAAGGCCACATATGTCCCCGGGGGAGTAAAACTGTGAGAGTTACTCACTGAGAAGGATCTGGGGGTACTGTTAGATCACAGGCTAAATAACAGCATGCAATGCCAAGAAGCTGCTTCCAACGCCACCAAGATATTATCATACATTAATAGAGGCCTGGAATCATGGCATAGGTGAGTAATATCGCCTCTTTACAAGGCTCTGGTGCGCCCTCACCTAGAATATACAGTCCAGTTCTGAGCATAGAAAGGACACTCTGACTAAGGGTGCAGAGGAGAGCCACCAAACTAATAAGAGGAATGAAAGATCTTAGTTATGAGGAAAGATTACAGGAACTAAATCTGTTTAGTCTTGATAGGAGACGACTGAGAGAGGACATGATTAGCTTGAATAAATATGTAAATGACCCATACAAAAAATATGGGGGAACACTATTTCAGGTAATATCCTCTCTAAAGACAAGGGGGCACGCTCCTTTTGACTGGAAAAAAGAAATTCAGTCTCTGGAGGTGACAATCATTCTTTACCATAAGAACTATAAATCTGTGTAATAGCCTCCCACAGAAGCTTGTTACAGCATCAACCGCTGACAGCTTCTAGAAAGGATGAGATGCTTATTTAGAAGACAATAACATTAACAGTTACTATTAGATGTCATCAGTAAAAAAATAAAATAAGAATTAACTTCCCCGACTCCAACACTGTTGGCTGAACTTGATGGACATATGTCTTATTTCAACCGTATTAAACCGGACCTTCACCATGATTTATTAAAAAGCCCAAACCCTTAAACAACAATTGCCCAGCATCTAAAGTTAACAAATTCTAAGTTTTTAGTCACTTACTTATTATTCTTTCCTCCACTGGGCTGCAACTCTGTTTAGGACTTTAGGATACGGGCGCCGCCATCTTGACTCAGAAGCATAACACTTACTGAGGAGAGGAGAGTGGGATAAGGTACAGGGGGGTGGGTTATAGCTGTGCTTTGCTGAGACAGTGCAGAGCTGGGGTCAGGTAAAGGTCAGCAGTCCCAGAATGCAGAGCAGCACAGTCAGGAGGCACTTCCTGTTTGCAGGCTGCCTGATAAGATGGCGGCTTCCATAAGCCGCCATCTTGGATGTTTAAAGGCTCATAACATGCAGTAGATGCAGGTAGGATGATTTTTAATGTGAGCAATCTGTATGTACAGGGTGTGGGAAACATATAAGATAGGCTCTTATTCAGGGTGAGGGTCCGGATTAATGTGGGCAATCTGTATGTACAGGGTGTGGGAAACATATAAGATAGACTCTTATTCAGGGTGAAGGTCCGCTTTAACTATGTAACTATATACCAACTATGTAACTATGTAACAACTATATAACTATGTAACAACTATATAACTATGTAACAACTATATAACTATGTAACAACTATATAACTATGTAACAACTATATAACTATGTAACAACTATATAACTATGTAACAACTATATAACTATGTAACAACTATATAACTATGTAACAACTATATAACTATGTAACAACTATATAACTATGTAACAACTATATAACTATGTAACAACTATGTAACTATGTAACAACTATATAACTATGTAACAACTATATAACTATGTAACAACTATATAACTATGCAACAACTATATAACTATGTAACAACTATATAACTATGTAACAACTATATAACTATGTAACAACTATATAACTATGTAACAACTATGTAACTATATGTAACCCGTGTGAGCGTCACATGACACAGATTCCCCCTCAAAGATCTGGATAGACTGCACTTTCCATTCTAGCGTGCTGTCTAACTGCAACTCCCAGCATGCCCTCCAATCCAGATCCTGGGCAATGTGAGGCTGAGAGAGTCAGGCATTGCAGTTTATAATGATTGGATGACCGCTGCTCTGGAGGATGGATGGGATGGGGGCAGAACCACCCACACCTACCAGAAGTCCGCTGGAGGAGGGAAAGCAGCAATGGCCGGACACTTACCAGGGAAAGAGCCGAAGTCAGCTCGTACACAGGCCCCCAACCCCCACCTGGCAGGTGAAGAGCGAGGGGAGGGAACCAGTCTGACCGCTCCACTTACAGGCAGGACATGGTTGAACGCCGGAGCCTGGCCCTGGGGGCAACAGCTGGGCTCACTGATAGCGGATGCCCTTACTTCCCCCGGCCTCGACTCTGTTGGGGCCTGACTGCTTTTCAGGATATGGCCTCACTGGCTGCTTGTCTGGTCTTAGACAGGCCTGGCAAGCTGAGGGTCTGGGCCTGAGTGCAACGGAGCCAACACAGGATGAGAATCAGGGCACTGGGCAAGGCTGGCAGGCTGAAGGTTAGGGCCCCAGACAGGGATGGCGGGGCCTAGGTAGAGCTGGCAAGGTAAGGGTCCCAGGCAGGGTTGACAGGGTAAGGGTTAGGGTCTCAGGCAAAGCTGGTAGGCTGAAGGTTAGGGCCCAAGACCGGGATGGCGGGGTCTAGGTAGAGCTGGCAGGGTTAGGGCCCCAGGCAGGGCTGAGGGTTAGGGTAAAAGACAGAGCTGGTAGGCGGAGGATCAGTGTCCTGGGCAAGGCTGGCAGGATGAGGGTTTGGTCCCCAGACAGGGATGGCAGGGCTAGGTAGAGCTGGCAAGGTAAGGGTACCAGACAGGGATGGCAGGGTAGAGCTGACAAAGTAAGGGTTAAGGTCCCTGGCAGGGTTGTCAAGGGTTAGGGTCCTAGACAGAGCTGGAAGGCTGAAGGTCAAGGCCCCAGACAGGGATAGTGGGGCCTAAGTATAGCTGGCTAGGTAAGGGTTAGGGTCCCTGGCAGGCTGAAAGTTAGGGCCCCAGACAGGGATGGCAGGGCCTAGGTAGAGCTGGCAAGGTAAGGGTTAGGGTCCCTGGCAGGCTGAAAGTTAGGGCCCCAGACAGGGATGGCAGGGCCTAGGTAGAGCTGGCAAGGTAAGGGTTAGGGTCCCTGGCAGGCTGAAAGTTAGGGCCCCAGACAGGGATGGCAGGGCCTAGGTAGAGCTGGCAAGGTAAGGGTTAGGGTCCCTGGCAGGCTGAAAGTTAGGGCCCCAGACAGGGATGGCAGGGCCTAGGTAGAGCTGGCAAGGTAAGGGTTAGGGTCCCTGGCAGGCTGAAAGTTAGGGCCCCAGACAGGGATGGCGGGGCCTAGGTAGAGCTGGCAAGGGTTGTCATGTAAGGGTTAGGGTGGTAACCTAAGGGACGGGACCAAGGCAGGCCTGGTAGGCGGAGGATCAGTGTCCAGGCACGGATGAGGGTCAAGGGCCCCCAGGCACGGATGAGGGTCAAGGGCCCCCAGGCACGGATGAGGGTCAAGGGCCCCCGGGCACGGATGAGGGTTAAGGGCCCCCCGGCACGGATGAGGGTTAAGGGCCCCCCGGCACGGATGAGGGTTAAGGGCCCCCAGGCACGGATGAGGGTTAAGGGCCTCCAGGCACGGATGAGGGTTAAGGGCCCCCCGGCACGGATGAGGGTTAAGGGCCCCCCCGGCACGGATGAGGGTTAAGGGCCCCCCCGGCACGGATGAGGGTTAAGGGCCCCCCCGGCACGGATGAGGGTTAAGGGCCCCCCCGGCACGGATGAGGGTTAAGGGCCCCCCCGGCACGGATGAGGGTTAAGGGCCCCCCCGGCACGGATGAGAGTTAAGGGCCCCCCCGGCACGGATGAGGGTTAAGGGCCCCCCCGGCACGGATGAGGGTTAAGGGCCCCGGGCACAGCTGGCAGGAGGAGGGTTGGGGCCCCGGGCAGGGCAGCAGCATCGCCCTCGGGTTGCACAGAGGGAGCTGTGACATCACAGGGGTCAGGACGGCCCAATGCAGCAAAACATTGCCTGCCGCAAAGCATGCTGGGAGACTGGGGCCTGCAGGGAGGGGTTAACCCTCCGACAGCCAAAGCCCTGCCACATTCCTGACATACAACTGACAGCGGGCGGCCCGACCATCGCACATCCTGACCCCACACACCCCAATCTGTGTTACTGGAGCCCCGCACTGACCCCACACACCCCAATCCGTGTTACTGGAGCCCCACACTGACCCCACACACCCCAATCTGTGTTACTGGAGCCCCACACACCCCAATCTGTGTTACTGAAGCCCCGCACTGACCCCACACACCCCAATCTGTGTTACTGGAGCCCCACACACCCCAATCTGTGTTACTGAAGCCCCGCACTGACCCCACACACCCCAATCTGTGTTACTGGAGCCCTGCACTGACCCCACACACCCCAATCTGTGTTACTGGAGCCCTGCACTGACCCCACACACCCCAATCTGTGTTACTGGAGCCCCGCACTGACCCCACACACCCCAATCTGTGTTACTGGAGCCCCGCACTGACCCCACACACCCCAATCTGTGTTACTGGAGCCCCGCACTGACCCCACACACCCCAATCTGTGTTACTGGAGCCCCGCACTGACCCCACACACCCCAATCTGTGTTACTGGAGCCCTGCACTGACCCCATACACCCCAATATGTGTTACTGGAGCCCTGCACTGACCCCACACACCCCAATCTGTGTTACTGGAGCCCCGCACTGACCCCATACACCCCAATCTGTGTTACTGGAGCCCTGCACTGACCCCACACACCCCAATCTGTGTTACTGGAGCCCCGCACTGACCCCACACACCCCAATCTGTGTTACTGGAGCCCCGCACTGACCCCACACACCCCAATCTGTGTTACTGGAGCCCCGCACTGACCCCACACACCCCAATCTGTGTTACTGGAGCCCCGCACTGACCCCACACACCCCAATCTGTGTTACTGGAGCCCCGCACTGACCCCACACACCCCAATCTGTGTTACTGGAGCCCCGCACTGACCCCACACACCCCAATCTGTGTTACTGGAGCCCTGCACTGACCACACACCCCAATCTGTGTTACTGGAGCCCCGCACTGACCCCACACACCCCAATCTGTGTTACTGGAGCCCCGCACTGACCCCACACACCCCAATCTGTGTTACTGGAGCATTACACTGACCCCACACACCCCAATCTGTGTTACTGGAGCCCCGCACTGACCCCACACACCCCAATCTGTGTTACTGGAGCATCACACCGACCCCACACCCCAATCTGTGTTACTGGAGCCCCGCACTGACCCCACACACCCCAATCTGTGTTACTGGAGCCCCGCACTGACCCCACACACCCCAATCTGTGTTACTGGAGCCCCGCACTGACCCCACACACCCCAATCTGTGTTACTGGAGCCCCGCACTGACCCCACACACCCCAATCTGTGTTACTGGAGCCCCGCACTGACCCCACACACCCCAATCTGTGTTACTGGAGCCCCACACACCCCAATCTGTGTTACTGGAGCCCTGCACTGACCACACACCCCAATCTGTGTTACTGGAGCCCCGCACTGACCCCACACACCCCAATCTGTGTTACTGGAGCCCCGCACTGACCCCACACACCCCAATCTGTGTTACTGGAGCATTACACTGACCCCGCACACCCCAATCTGTGTTACTGGAGCCCCGCACTGACCACACACCCCAATCTGTGTTACTGGAGCCCCGCACTGACCCCACACACCCCAATCTGTGTTACTGGAGCCCCGCACTGACCCCACACACCCCAATCTGTGTTACTGGAGCATTACACTGACCCCACACACCCCAATCTGTGTTACTGGAGCCCCGCACTGACCCCACACACCCCAATCTGTGTTGCTGGAGCCCCGCACTGACCCCACACACCCCAATCTGTGTTACTGGAGCCCCGCACTGACCCCACACACCCCAATCTGTGTTACTGGAGCCCCGCACTGACCACACACCCCAATCTGTTACTGGAGCCCCGCACTGACCCCACACACCCCAATCTGTGTTACTGGAGCATCACACTGACCCCACACACCCCAATCTGTGTTACTGGAGCCCCGCACTGACCCCACACACCCCAATCTGTGTTACTGGAGCCCCGCACTGACCCCACACACCCCAATCTGTGTTACTGGAGCCCCACACACCCCAATCTGTGTTACTGGAGCATCACACTGACCCCACACACCCCAATCTGTGTTACTGGAGCCCCGCACTGACCACACACACCCCAATCTGTGTTACTGGAGCCCCACACACCCCAATCTGTGTTACTGGAGCCCCGCACTGACCCTACACACCCCAATCTGTGTTACTGGAGCCCCGCACTGACCCCACACACCCCAATCTGTGTTACTGGAGCCCCGCACTGACCACACACACCCCAATCTGTGTTACTGGAGCCCCACACTGACCACACACCCCAATCTGTGTTACTGGAGCCCCGCACTGACCCCACACACCCCAATCTGTGTTACTGGAGCCCCGCACTGACCACACACACCCCAATCTGTGTTACTGGAGCCCCACACTGACCACACACCCCAATCTGTGTTACTGGAGCCCCGCACTGACCCCACACACCCCAATCTGTGTTACTGGAGCATCACACTGACCCCACACACCCCAATCTGTGTTACTGGAGCCCCGCACTGACCCCACACACCCCAATCTGTGTTACTGGAGCCCCACACACCCCAATCTGTGTTACTGGAGCCCCGCACTGACCACACACACCCCAATCTGTGTTACTGGAGCCCCGCACTGACTCCACACACCCCAATCTGTGTTACTGGAGCATCACACTGACCCCACACACCCCAATCTGTGTTACTGGAGCCCTGCACTGACCCCACACCCCAATCTGTGTTACTGGAGCCCTGCACTGACCACACACACCCCAATCTGTGTTACTGGAGCCCTGCACTGACCCCACACACCCCAATCTGTGTTACTGGAGCCCTGCACTGACCCCACACACCCCAATCTGTGTTACTGGAGCCCCGCACTGACCCCACACACCCCAATCTGTGTTACTGGAGCCCCACACACCCCAATCTGTGTTACTGGAGCCCCACACACCCCAATCTGTGTTACTGGAGCCCCGCACTGACCCCACACACCCCAATCTGTGTTACTGGAGCCCCGCACTGACCCCACACACCCCAATCTGTGTTACTGGAGCCCCACACACCCCAATCTGTGTTACTGGAGCCCCACACACCCCAATCTGTGTTACTGGAGCCCTGCACTGACCCCACACACCCCAATCTGTGTTACTGGAGCCCCGCACTGACCCCACACACCCCAATCTGTGTTACTGGAGCATCACACTGACCCCACACACCCCAATCTGTGTTACTGGAGCCCCGCGCTGACCCCACACACCCCAATCTGTGTTACTGGAGCATCACACTGACCCCACACACCCCAATCTGTGTTACTGGAGCCCTGCACTGACCCCATACACCCCAATCTGTGTTACTGGAGCCCCGCGCTGACCCCACACACCCCAATCTGTGTTACTGGAGCCCCGCACTGACCCCACACACCCCAATCTGTGTTACTGGAGCATTACACTGACCCCACACACCCCAATCTGTGTTACTGGAGCCCCACACACCCCAATCTGTGTTACTGGAGCCCCACACACCCCAATCTGTGTTACTGGAGCCCCACACACCCCAATCTGTGTTACTGGAGCATTACACTGACCCCACACACCCCAATCTGTGTTACTGGAGCATTACACTGACCCCACACACCCCAATCTGTGTTACTGGAGCCCCACACACCCCAATCTGTGTTACTGGAGCCCAGCACTGACCACACACACCCCAATCTGTGTTACTGGAGCCCCACACACCCCAATCTGTGTTACTGGAGCCCCGCACTGACCCCACACACCCCAATCTGTGTTACTGGAGCCCCGCATTGACCCCACACCCCAATCTGTGTTACTGGAGCCCTGCACTGACCCCACACACCCCAATCTGTGTTACTGGAGCCCCGCATTGACCCCACACCCCAATCTGTGTTACTGGAGCCCTGCACTGACCCCACACACCCCAGTCTGTGTTACTGGAGCCCCACACTGACCCCACACACCCCAATCTGTGTTACTGGAGCATTACACTGACCCCACACACCCCAATCTGTGTTACTGGAGCCCCGCACTGACCCCACACACCCCAATCTGTGTTACTGGAGCCCCGCACTGACCCCACACCCCAATCTGTGTTACTGGAGCCCCGCACTGACCCCACACACCCCAATCTGTGTTACTGGAGCATCACACTGACCCCACACACCCCAATCTGTGTTACTGGAGCCCCGCACTGACCCCACACACCCCAATCTGTGTTACTGGAGCATTACACTGACCCCACACACCCCAATCTGTGTTACTGGAGCCCCGCACTGACCACACACCCCAATCTGTGTTACTGGAGCCCCGCACTGACCACACACACCCCAATCTGTGTTACTGGAGCCCCGCACTGACCCCACACACCCCAATCTGTGTTACTGGAGCCCTGCACTGACCCCACACACCCCAATCTGTGTTACTGGAGCCCCGCACTGACCCCACACACCCCAATCTGTGTTACTGGAGCCCCGCACTGACCCCACACACCCCAATCTGTGTTACTGGAGCCCCGCACTGACCCCACACACCCCAATCTGTGTTACTGGAGCCCCGCACTGACCCCACACACCCCAATCTGTGTTACTGGAGCCCCGCACTGACCCCACACACCCCAATCTGTGTTACTGGAGCCCCGCACTGACCCCACACACCCCAATCTGTGTTACTGGAGCCCCGCACTGACCCCACACCCCAATATGTGTTACTGGAGCCCCGCACTGACCCCACACACCCCAATCTGTGTTACTGGAGCCCCGCACTGACCCCATACACCCCAATCTGTGTTACTGGAGCCCTGCACTGACCCCACACACCCCAATCTGTGTTACTGGAGCCCCGCACTGACCCCACACACCCCAATCTGTGTTACTGGAGCCCCGCACTGACCCCACACACCCCAATCTGTGTTACTGGAGCATCACACTGACCCCACACCCCAATCTGTGTTACTGGAGCCCCGCACTGACCCCACACACCCCAATCTGTGTTACTGGAGCATCACACTGACCCCACACACCCCAATCTGTGTTACTGGAGCCCCACACTGACCACACACCCCAATCTGTGTTACTGGAGCCCCGCACTGACCCCACACACCCCAATCTGTGTTACTGGAGCCCCGCACTGACCCCCACACACCCCAATCTGTGTTACTGGAGCCCCGCACTGACCCCACACACCCCAATCTGTGTTACTGGAGCCCCGCACTGACCCCACACCCCAATATGTGTTACTGGAGCCCCGCACTGACCCCACACACCCCAATCTGTGTTACTGGAGCATCACACTGACCCCACACCCCAATCTGTGTTACTGGAGCCCCGCACTGACCCCACACACCCCAATCTGTGTTACTGGAGCATCACACTGACCCCACACACCCCAATCTGTGTTACTGGAGCCCCGCGCTGACCCCACACACCCCAATCTGTGTTACTGGAGCCCCACACTGACCACACACCCCAATCTGTGTTACTGGAGCCCCGCACTGACCCCACACACCCCAATCTGTGTTACTGGAGCCCCGCACTGACCCCCACACACCCCAATCTGTGTTACTGGAGCCCCGCACTGACCCCACACACCCCAATCTGTGTTACTGGAGCCCCGCACTGACCCCACACCCCAATATGTGTTACTGGAGCCCCGCACTGACCCCACACACCCCAATCTGTGTTACTGGAGCCCCGCACTGACCCCATACACCCCAATCTGTGTTACTGGAGCCCTGCACTGACCCCACACACCCCAATCTGTGTTACTGGAGCCCCGCACTGACCCCACACACCCCAATCTGTGTTACTGGAGCCCTGCACTGACCCCACACACCCCAATCTGTGTTACTGGAGCCCCGCACTGACCCCACACACCCCAATCTGTGTTACTGGAGCCCTGCACTGACCCCACACACCCCAATCTGTGTTACTGGAGCCCCGCACTGACCCCACACACCCCAATCTGTGTTACTGGAGCATCACACTGACCCCACACCCCAATCTGTGTTACTGGAGCCCCGCACTGACCCCACACACCCCAATCTGTGTTACTGGAGCATCACACTGACCCCACACACCCCAATCTGTGTTACTGGAGCCCCGCGCTGACCCCACACACCCTAATCTGTGTTACTGGAGCCCCGCACTGACCCCACACACCCCAATCTGTGTTACTGGAGCCCCACACTGACCCCACACACCCCAATCTGTGTTACTGGAGCCCCGCACTGACCCCACACACCCCAATCTGTGTTACTGGAGCCCCGCACTGACCCCACACACCCCAATCTGTGTTACTGGAGCCCCGCACTGACCCCACACACCCCAATCTGTGTTACTGGAGCCCCGCACTGACCCCACACACCCCAATCTGTGTTACTGGAGCCCCGCACTGACCCCACACACCCCAATCTGTGTTACTGGAGCCCTGCACTGACCACACACCCCAATCTGTGTTACTGGAGCCCCGCACTGACCCCACACACCCCAATCTGTGTTACTGGAGCCCCGCACTGACCCCACACACCCCAATCTGTGTTACTGGAGCCCCGCACTGACCCCACACACCCCAATCTGTGTTACTGGAGCCCCGCACTGACCCCACACACCCCAATCTGTGTTACTGGAGCCCCGCACTGACCCCACACACCCCAATCTGTGTTACTGGAGCCCCGCACTGACCCCACACACCCCAATCTGTGTTACTGGAGCCCCGCACTGACCCCACACACCCCAATCTGTGTTACTGGAGCCCCGCACTGACCCCACACACCCCAATCTGTGTTACTGGAGCATCACACTGACCCCACACACCCCAATCTGTGTTACTGGAGCCCCGCACTGACCCCACACACCCCAATCTGTGTTACTGGAGCCCCGCACTGACCCCACACACCCCAATCTGTGTTACTGGAGCCCCGCACTGACCCCACACACCCCAATCTGTGTTACTGGAGCCCCACACTGACCCCACACACCCCAATCTGTGTTACTGGAGCCCCACACTGACCCCACACACCCCAATCTGTGTTACTGGAGCATCACACTGACCCCACACACCCCAATCTGTGTTACTGGAGCCCTGCACTGACCCCACACACCCCAATCTGTGTTACTGGAGCCCCGCACTGACCCCACACACCCCGATCTGTGTTACTGGAGCATTACACTGACCCCACACACCCCAATCTGTGTTACTGGAGCCCCGCACTGACCCCACACACCCCATTCTGTGTTACTGGAGCCCCACACACCCCAATCTGTGTTACTGGAGCCCCACACTGACCCCACACACCCCAATCTGTGTTACTGGAGCCCCGCACTGACCCCACACACCCCAATCTGTGTTACTGGAGCCCCGCACTGACCCCACACACCCCAATCTGTGTTACTGGAGCCCTGCACTGACCCCACACACCCCAATCTGTGTTACTGGAGCCCTGCACTGACCCCACACACCCCAATCTGTGTTACTGGAGCATTACACTGACCCCACACACCCCAATCTGTGTTACTGGAGCTCCGCACTGACCCCACACACCCCAATCTGTGTTACTGGAGCATTACACTGACCCCACACACCCCAATCTGTGTTACTGGAGCCCCGCACTGACCCCACACACCCCAATCTGTGTTACTGGAGCCCCGCACTGACCCCACACACCCCAATCTGTGTTACTGGAGCCCCGCACTGACCACACACACCCCAATCTGTGTTACTGGAGCCCCGCACTGACCCCACACACCCCAATCTGTGTTACTGGAGCCCCACACTGACCCCACACACCCCAATCTGTGTTACTGGAGCCCCACACTGACCACACACCCCAATCTGTGTTACTGGAGCATCACACTGACCCCACACACCCCAATCTGTGTTACTGGAGCCCCGCACTGACCCCACACACCCCAATCTGTGTTACTGGAGCCCCGCACTGACCCCACACACCCCATTCTGTGTTACTGGAGCCCCACACACCCCAATCTGTGTTACTGGAGCCCCGCACTGACCACACACACCCCAATCTGTGTTACTGGAGCCCCGCACTGACCCCACACACCCCAATCTGTGTTACTGGAGCCCCACACTGACCCCACACACCCCAATCTGTGTTACTGGAGCCCCACACTGACCACACACCCCGATCTGTGTTACTGGAGCATTACACTGACCCCACACACCCCAATCTGTGTTACTGGAGCCCCGCACTGACCCCACACACCCCATTCTGTGTTACTGGAGCCCCACACACCCCAATCTGTGTTACTGGAGCCCCACACTGACCCCACACACCCCAATCTGTGTTACTGGAGCCCCGCACTGACCCCACACACCCCAATCTGTGTTACTGGAGCCCCGCACTGACCCCACACACCCCAATCTGTGTTACTGGAGCCCTGCACTGACCCCACACACCCCAATCTGTGTTACTGGAGCCCTGCACTGACCCCACACACCCCAATCTGTGTTACTGGAGCATTACACTGACCCCACACACCCCAATCTGTGTTACTGGAGCTCCGCACTGACCCCACACACCCCAATCTGTGTTACTGGAGCATTACACTGACCCCACACACCCCAATCTGTGTTACTGGAGCCCCGCACTGACCCCACACACCCCAATCTGTGTTACTGGAGCCCCGCACTGACCCCACACACCCCAATCTGTGTTACTGGAGCCCCGCACTGACCACACACACCCCAATCTGTGTTACTGGAGCCCCGCACTGACCCCACACACCCCAATCTGTGTTACTGGAGCCCCGCACTGACCCCACACACCCCAATCTGTGTTACTGGAGCCCCGCACTGACCCCACACACCCCAATCTGTGTTACTGGAGCCCCGCACTGACCCCACACACCCCAATCTGTGTTACTGGAGCCCCGCACTGACCACACACACCCCAATCTGTGTTACTGGAGCCCCGCACTGACCCCACACACCCCAATCTGTGTTACTGGAGCCCCGCACTGACCCCACACACCCCAATCTGTGTTACTGGAGCCCCGCACTGACCCCACACACCCCAATCTGTGTTACTGGAGCCCCGCACTGACCCCACACACCCCAATCTGTGTTACTGGAGCATCACACTGACCCCACACACCCCAATCTGTGTTACTGGAGCCCTGCACTGACCCCACACACCCCAATCTGTGTTACTGGAGCCCCGCACTGACCCCACACACCCCAATCTGTGTTACTGGAGCCCCACACTGACCACACACCCCAATCTGTGTTACTGGAGCCCCGCACTGACCCCACACACCCCAATCTGTGTTACTGGAGCCCCACACTGACCCCACACACCCCAATCTGTGTTACTGGAGCCCCGCACTGACCCCACACCCCAATCTGTGTTACTGGAGCCCCGCACTGACACATACTCTTTAAAGTGGACCAAAACCCAGGATTTTGACTATCCTGGGTTTTGGTCCCCGATCGGGGATGCCCCGCTGTTTGAACCACCCAGAAACTCACCTCTTCCCGGTCCTATGGCGCATGCGCGGCCGCTCGTCCAATCAGCGTGCTCAGAGCCGCTGACATCTCTTAATCTAAACCTTTTTGTTTTCATCAAAGGTTTAGTTAATCTTATAGATTCCCGGGCTGTTCGTCGGGGGTTTTGGTCTACTTTAAAGTGGACTAAAACCCACGGTCCAACGGCCCTGGAGTCTATAAGATTCCAGGGCTGCTTGATTCCCTCCTTCCTTCCCGGGGCATCCAGAATCGGGATACCCCCCTGTGTGACACCCCCAGGTCACCCAGAAACTTACCTTCTTCCTTGGTCCAATGGCGCATGCGCGGGAAGCGGCCGAATCCCCGCTATCCCTTTAGCAGGGCGCGTGCCCGGGCATTGAATTGTGAATGGCCGGCGGGGGCACACTCCCTGCAAGCGCGCTCAGAGCTGCATCCTTAGACGAGCTGTTAGACAAAGGGGCGGGAGTGGAAAGGAAGGGCCGGGAGTAGATCCGAGAGCGCTGATTGGATGAGAGGCCGCGCAGGCGCCGTAGGACCGGGAAAGGATGAGTCAGGTCAGGTGACCTGGGGGGTTTCACACAGCGGGGCATCCCCGATCGAAGGGGCAAGGACCAAAACCCAGGATAGTCAAAATCCTGGGTTTTGGTCCAATTTAAAAGCAGGTTTTGTTCCGCGTGTCAGGGTATCCGGCATTGGGATACCCCACTGTGTGAGACCCTCCCCATTGCATTCAGACTCACCTCTTCCCAGTCCAATGATGCCTGCGTGGGCTCCTGTCCAATTAGAGCCGCCCGCTGAAGTGACATCATTCGACAAGCAGCTCTAATTAGAGTAAAAGAGTGAGAGCGGGTCCAATCAGAATCACCCACTGACGTGACATCATTCGACAAGTAGCTCTTATTATAGTGAATGGGGAGTGCAAGCGGGCCAATCAGAATCGCCCACTGAAGAGATATAAATCGACAAGCAGCTCATATTAGAGTAAAAGAGTGAGAGCGGCCCAATCAGAATCACCCACTGAAGTGACATCATTCGACAAGCAGCTCCTATTAGAGTGAAAGAGTGAGAGCGGCCCAATCAGAATCACCCACTGAAGTGACATCATTCGACAAGCAGCTCTTATTAGAGTGAAAGAGTGAGAGCGGCCCAATCAGAATCGCTCACTGAAGTGACATCATTCAGTGAGCGGCTCTTATTAGAGTGAAAGAGTGAGAGCGGCCCAATCAGAATCACCCACTGAAGTGACATCATTCAGCGAGTGGCTGTTATTAGAGTGAATGGGGAGCGAGAGCGGGCCAATCAGAATCGCCCACTGAAGTGACATCATTTGGCGAGTGGCTGTTATTAGAGTGAATGGGGAGCGAGAGCGGCTGCATCCCTCGCTTCCCTGCGCTCCAGCCTATCTGAATGGCTAAGGCGGGAGCGCGCACAGCTGGAGGATGCGGCCGCTCTCGCTCCCCATAGTAAATAATCAGAGCAGCTTTGCCCAATTACATCATTTCAGCGGGCAGCTCTGATTGGATGAGAGCCCGCACAAGTGCCGTTGGACTGGGGAAAGGTGGGTGATTAGCAGAGCCTTGGGGGGGGGGGTTTTGCAAAGTGGGGTCCCCCGATTTAGGGTGCCTTGGGGTTAAAGCCAGAGGCCGGCCACTGGTTTGTTTTGTTCCGCTTTAAAACTCCAGGGCCAGGTACTATAAAGTGGACCTAAATCTGGGATTTTCCAGGGCCAGGTACTATAAAGTGGACCAAAATCTGGGATTTTCCAGGGCCAGGTACTATAAAGTGGACCAAAATCTGGGATTTTCCAGGGCCAAGTACTATAAAGTGGACCAAAATCTGGGATTTTCCAGGGCCAGGTACTATAAAGTGGACCAAAATCTGGGATTTTCCAAAGCCAGGTACAATAAAGTGGACCAAAATCTGGGATTTTCCAGGGCCAGGTACTATAAAGTGGACCAAAATCTGGGATTTTCCAGGGCCAAGTACTATAAAGTGGACCAAAATCTGGGATTTTCCAGGGCCAGGTACAATAAAGTGGACCAAAATCTGGGATTTTCCAAAGCCAGGTACAATAAAGTGGACCAAAATCTGGGATTTTCCAGGGCCAGGTACTATAAAGTGGACCAAAATCCTGGATTTTCCAGTGCCAGGTACTATAAAGTGGACCAAAATCTGGGATTTTCCAGGGCCAGGTACTATAAAGTGGACCAAAATCTGGGATTTTCCAGGGCCAGGTACTATAAAGTGGACCAAAATCTGGGATTTTCCAGTGCCAGGTACTATAAAGTGGACCAAAATCCTGGATTTTCCAGTGCCAGGTACTATAAAGTGGACCAAAATCTGGGATTTTCCAGGGCCAGGTACTATAAAGTGGACCAAAATCTGGGATTTTCCAGGGCCAGGTACTATAAAGTGGACCAAAATCTGGGATTTTCCAGGGCCAGGTACAATAAAGTGGACCAAAATCTGGGATTTTCCAAAGCCAGGTACAATAAAGTGGACCAAAATCTGGGATTTTCCAGGGCCAAGTACTATAAAGTGGACCAAAATCTGGGATTTTCCAGGGCCAGGTACTATAAAGTGGACCAAAATCTGGGATTTTCCAGGGCCAGGTACTATAAAGTGGACCAAAATCCTGGATTTTCCAGTGCCAGGTACTATAAAGTGGACCAAAATCTGGGATTTTCCAGGGCCAGGTACTATAAAGTGGACCAAAATCTGGGATTTTCCAGGGCCAGGTACTATAAAGTGGACCAAAATCTGGGATTTTCCAGGGCCAGGTACTATAAAGTGGACCAAAATCCTGGATTTTCCAGTGCCAGGTACTATAAAGTGGACCAAAATCTGGGATTTTCCAGGGCCAGGTACTATAAAGTGGACCAAAATCTGGGATTTTCCAGGGCCAGGTACTATAAAGTGGACCAAAATCTGTGATTTTACAGTGCCAGGTGCTATAAAGTGGACCAAAATCGGGGATTTTCCAAAGCCAGGTACTATAAAGTGGACCAAAATATGGGATTTTCCAGGGCCAGGTACTATAAAGTGGACCAAAATCTGGGATTTTCCAGGGCCAGGAACTATAAAGTGAACCAAAATCTGGGATTTTCCAGGGCCAGGTACTATAAAGTGGACCAAAATCCTGGATTTTCCAGTGCCAGGTACTATAAAGTGGACCAAAATCTGGGATTTTCCAGTGCCAGGTACTATAAAGTGGACCAAAATCTGGGATTTTCCAGTGCCAGGTACTATAAAGTGGACCAAAATCTGGGATTTTCCAGTGCCAGGTACTATAAAGTGGACCAAAATCTGGGATTTTCCAGTGCCAGGTACTATAAAGTGGACCAAAATCTGGGATTTTCCAGTGCCAGGTACTATAAAGTGGACCAAAATCCGGGATTTTCCAGGGCCAGGTACTATAAAGTGGACCAAAATCTGGGATTTCCCAGGGCCAGGTACTATAAAGTGGACCAAAATCTGGGATTTCCCAGGGCCAGGTACTATAAAGTGGACCAAAATCCGGGATTTTCCAGGGCCAGGTACTATAAAGTGGACCAAAATCTGGGATTTTCCAGGGCCAGGTACTATAAAGTGGACCAAAATCCAGGATTTTCCAGTGCCAGGTACTATAAAGTGGACCAAAATCTGGGATTTTCCAGGGCCAGGTACTATAAAGTGGACCAAAATCTGGGATTTTCCAGTGCCAGGTACTATAAAGTGGACCAAAATCTGGGATTTTCCAGTGCCAGGTACTATAAAGTGGACCAAAATCCAGGATTTTGGACAACTGTTGAGACACCCCCCATGAAAACGTAACTGACCGCCGAAGAGCACAGCCAATCAGCTCGCTCGGTTACATTTGGCTAAGGGCTAAATGGAGCTGAATAAAGCCAAGCGCGTCAATAGCCTCCTCCTCGTTGGCCTCTAGGAGGGGGCGTGGTCACACTGCCCATTCACAAATGCCTGGCGCTAGAGGCACAGCGGAGCGCGGCTGCATCAAGCTCATGCGCCACTGAATCAGGAGACTGGGAATCATGCGGTCCTGGAGTCTTATAGTCTTTAAAGTGGACCAAAACCCAGCGCAATGGGCCCGGGAATCCCCCGTGGCATCCCAAAATCAGGGTGTCCAGGTCCCCCCAGACACTTACCTTCGTTCTCGGTCCAATGGCGCATGCGCGAGCTGCCTCCCCCGCTATCCTTCTAGCAGGGTGCATGCCCACACCAGGCATTTTTGAATGGCACACTCCATGTTAGAGGGAAGCAGGGGATGCGCCTGCCAGCGCACTGGGGGCCACTGGCCTTAGACAACGTGACATCAGCAGCGCTGATTGGACGGCCGGCCGCACAGGACCGGGAACAGGTGGGTTAACTTCGGCGATCTAGGGGGGGGGGGGGGTTTCAAACAGCTGACCGGGGGCAAGGACCAAGACCCACTTTAAAATCCTGAGCATTGTTCAGCTTTAAACCCAGGATTCTGACTATCCCGGGTTTTTGTCCTTTCCCCCGGGGCACCCTGATCGGGGATGCCCCACCGTGTGAAACCCCCCAGAATGCCTGAACCTCTTACCGGTCCTACTGTGCATGCGCGGCTGCTCGGCCAATCAGCACGCTCGGAGCCACACTGACGTCATGTCGTCTAAGGCCAGCGGCTGCAGACGCATCTCGCGCTTTCCTCTAACAGGGAGCGTGTCATTCACAAGTACCCGGTGTGCGCACGCCCCCTGCTGGAGGGATAGCGTGGGATACAGCTCGCACATACGCCATTGGACCAGGAAGCAAGGGAAGTGAATGGGGCGACCTGGGGGGGTTTCACATAGTGGGGTATCCCGATTTTGGATGCCCCGGGGGGGGGGGAGGAAATCGATAGGGGTTTTGGTCTACTTTAAGGGTTGGATAACACTGGTGTCCTCTGAAGAGGGGCTAAGTGAATAGTGTCTCCTCACGGGTGGAGTCTTAGATTCCGCTTTAAAGCGGACCTTCACCCTGAATAAGAGCCTATCTTATATGTTTCCCACACCCTGTACATACAGATTGCCCACATTAATCCAGACCTTCACCCTGAATAAGAGCCTATCTTATATGTTTCCCACACCCTGTACATACAGATTGCCCACATTAATCCAGACCTTCACCCTGAATAAGAGCCTATCTTATATGTTTCCCACACCCTGTACATACAGATTGCTCACATTAATCCGGACCTTCACCCTGAATAAGAGCCTATCTTATATGTTTCCCACACCCTGTACATACAGATTGCCCACATTAATCCAGACCTTCACCCTGAATAAGAGCCTATCTTATATGTTTCCCACACCCTGTACATACAGATTGCCCACATTAATCCAGACCTTCACCCTGAATAAGAGCCTATCTTATATGTTTCCCACACCCTGTACATACAGATTGCCCACATTAATCCAGACCTTCACCCTGAATAAGAGCCTATCTTATATGTTTCCCACACCCTGTACATACAGATTGCCCACATTAATCCAGACCTTCACCCTGAATAAGAGCCTATCTTATATGTTTCCCACACCCTGTACATACAGATTGCTCACATTAATCCGGACCTTCACCCTGAATAAGAGCCTATCTTGTATGTACCCCCCCCCCCCCCGTACATACAAATTGCCCACATTAATCCGGACCTTCACCCTGAATAAGAGTCTATCTTATATGTTTCCCCCACCCTGTACATACAGATTTCCCACATTAATCCGGACCTTCACCCTGAATAAGAGCCTATCTTATGTTTCCCCCCCCCTGTACATACAGATTGCCCACATTAATCCGGACCCTCACCCTGAATAAGAGTCTATGTTATATGTTTCCCACACCCTGTACATACAGATTGCCCACATTAATCCGGACCCTCACCCTGAATAAGAGTCTATGTTATATGTTTCCCACACCCTGTACATACAGATTGCCCACATTAAAAATCATCCTACCTGCATCTACTGCATGTTATGAGCCTTTAAACATCCAAGATGGCGGCTCATGGAACATCAGGCAGCCTGCAAACAGAAAGTGCATTCTGACTGTGCTGCTCTGCATTCTGGGATTGCTGACCTTTTCCTGACCCCAGCTCTGCTCTGTCTGAGCAAAGCACAGCTATAACCCACCCCCTGTACTTTATCCCATTCTCCTCTCCTCAGTAAGTGTGATACTTCTGAGTCAAGGTGGCGGCACCCGTATCCTAGAGTCCTGAACAGAGTTGCAGCCCAGTGGGGGGAAAGAATAGTAAGTAAGTGACTAAAAACTTAAAATATATGAACTTTAGATGCTGGGGAATCGTTTCTTAAGGGTTCGGGCTTTTCAATAAATCAGGGTGAAGGTCCGGATTAATGAGGAACAAGACCAGGGATGTTAACTTTCCCGGGTTCTATTCCGTACCCCGCTTTGGGATACCCCACTGTGCGACACCCCTGCCAACATTTAGACTCACCTTGTCCCGGTCCATCGGCGCTTGCGCAAGCTCACGTCCAATAAGAGCCGCCCGCTGAAGTGACATCATTAGGGGAACACCTGTGATTAGTGTGAATGCGGAGCGATAGCGGCCTATCTCAATGGCTGGGGGCGGGAGCGCGCATAGCCCGAGGATGCGGACGCCCTCACTTCCCCATAATAAACAGAGCCGGATGACATCAGTTCAGCGGGCGGCTCTGATTGGATGAGAGCGCACGTGCCGTTGGAGCGGGGGAAAGGTGAATGATCAGCGGCTCCCTGGGGGGTTTTATCCAGATTCGGGATGCCCAGAACAAAACCCAGTAGAGTGAAAATCCCAGGTTTTGTTCTGCTTTAAGAGTCAGGGAGCACATTGAAGAGGGGGTAAGTTAAGGACTCCTCAGGGGCGGGTCTTTTAGATTCCAGGCTGGTGGGTTTTGTTTCGCTTTAAACCAGACATTCAGCATGATTTAAAGAAAAGCCCAAACCCTTAAAAAAACGATTCCCCAGCACTCTGTTCAGGACTCTAGTATACGGGCGCCGCCATCTTGACTCAGAAGCATCACACTTACTGAGGACAGGAGAGCAGGATAAAGTACAGGGGGCGGGGTTATAGCTGTGCTTTGCACACACAGAGCAGAGCTGGGGTCAGGGAAAGGACAGCAATCCCAGAATGCAGAGCAGTATAGTCAGAAGACACTTCCTGTTTGCAGGCCGCCATCTTGGATGTTTAAAGGCTCATAACATGCAGTAGATGCAGGTAGGATGATTTTTAATGTGAGCAATCTGTATGTACAGGGTGGGGGAAACATATAAGATAGACTCTTATTCAGGGTGAAGGTCCGGATTAATGAGGGCAATCTGTATGTACAGGGAGGGGGAAACATATAAGATAGGCTCTTATTCAGGGTGAAGGTCCGGATTAATTTGAGCAATCTGTATGTACAGGGTGTGGGAAACATATAAGATAGACTCTTATTCAGGGTGAAGGTCCGGATTAATGTGAGCAATCTGTATGTACAGGGTGGGGGAAACATATAAGATAGACTCTTATTCAGGGTGAAGGTCCGGATTAATGTGAGCAATCTGTATGTACAGGAGGGAAACATATAAGATAGACTCTTATTCAGGGTGAAGGTCCGGATTAATGTGAGCAATCTGTATGTACAGGGTGGGGGAAACATATAAGATAGACTCATATTCAGGGTGAAGGTCCGCTTTAACTAGAGGTACTTGTTCCCAACCCACCTGTTTGACCCCTCCCCTGAGGAGATTCGGCACACCCAGCCCCTCCCATAAGGAAATCATTTCCCTCCCCCTTTATAGTCCCTGCAGAGTTAGCACCTCCATTTCAATGGAAGCATTGACTCCTCCCCCGCGGACCTTTCAGCTGCAAGCTCTTACAGACTCCCACCCCTGAGGGGCCCCAACAGCGCCTCCAAATGCCCCCTAATACTGACAGCTCTGCAGGGGGCCCCTGCACCAGGTCGCCATTTTCCCAGGCTCCGCCCACTACCGGAGACCCCACAACAAGAGACATTACACCAAGCCGCCCCCCTCATAGTCACCTGTGGCCCCCGGGCGGGATGTGGCGGTTCGGGGGTCCCCGGTTTAGCAGCTCCGGCCTGCAACAGTCTCTTCCTGCTTCTTCCGAGGAGCGCTTCCCCTCCCCTCAGCCTCGTCCCCCCCGCCCCAATACAGCTGCCCCGCCTCCAGACTGCCGATTCCTATCTCCCATAGGCCGCCGGCCTGTCAATCACGGCATAGCCCCGCCTCCAGACTGCCATTTCCTCTCTCCCATAGGCCGCCGGCCTGTCAGTCACGGAGTAGCCCCGCCTCCCCCAGCCAGCAGCTGTAAATTGCATCAGTCAGCACAAGAGTCGGGCCCGCCCACTTCCCCGCCTTCTATTTGGTTGTTACCTCAAGATCTTCCGCAGCCATTGGTTGAAAGTGCTGCCAGTTACAAAACCGACCCCGCCTCTCGCAGCAACACGTGACGTAAGAAGTTTTTTTCCGCTTTCAGAACAAACTTTATTAAACTTGGTCCGAATCTGACAGCGACAGTTGACTGTAGTGACTCTGGGGAGGGAGAGACTAACTGGCCGCATTGGAGACCGCCATGTTTGGGTCGCCCCCCCCCCTCTCCATCGCGTGACCTGTCACCCTTAAAGGGCATCTTATCCTCGCCTAGTTATTCCCCTTCCTGACACCACTTAAAGGGCATCTTATCCTCGCCTAGTTATTCCCCTTCCTGACACCCCCTTAAAGGGCATCTTATCCTCACCTAGTTATTCCCCTTCCTGACACCCCCTTAAAGGGCATCTTATCCTCACCTAGTTATTCCGCTATCCTGACACCCCCTTAAAGGGCATCTTATCCTCACCTAGGTTTTCCCCTATCCTGACACCCCCTTAAAGGGCATCTTATCCTCGCCTAGTTATTCCCCTATCCTGACACTCCCTTCAAAGGGCATCTTATCCTCGCCTAGTTATTCCCCTATCCTGACATCCCCTTAAAGGGCATCTTATCCTTGCCTAGTTATTCCCCTATCCTGACACCCCCTTAAAGGGCATCTTATCCTCGCCTAGTTATTCCCCTTCCTGACACCCCTTAAAGGGCATCTTATCCTCGCCTAGTTATTCCCCTATCCTGACACCCCCTTAAAGGGCATCTAATCCTCGCCTAGTTATTCCCCTATCCTGACACCCCCTTAAAGGGCATCTTATCCTCACCTAGTTATTCCCCTATCCTGACACCCCCTTAAAAGGGCATCTTATCCTCGCCTAGTTATTCCCCTTCCTGACACCCTCTTAAAGGGCATCTTATCCTCGCCTAGTTATTCTCCTTCCTGACACCCCCTTAAAGGGCATCTTATCCTCACCTAGTTATTCCCCTATCCTGACACCCCCTTAAAGGGCATCTTATCCTCACCTAGTTATTCCCCTTCCTGACACCCCCTTAAAGGGCATCTTATCCTCGCCTAGTTATTCCCCTATCCTGACACCCCCTTAAAGGGCATCTTATCCTCGCCTAGTTATTCCCCTATCCTGACACCCCCTTAAAGGGCATCTTATCCTCGCCTAGTTATTCCCCTATCCTGACACCCCCTTAAAGGGCATCTTATCCTCGCCTAATTATTCCCCTTCCTGACACCCCTTAAAGGGCATCTTATCCTCGCCTAGTTATTCCCCTATCCTGACACCCCTTAAAGGGCATCTTATCCTCGCCTAGTTATTCCCCTTCCTGACACCCCCTTAAAGGGCATCTTATCCTCGCCTAGTTATTCCCCTTCCTGACACCCCCTTAAAGGGCATCTTATCCTCACCTAGTTATTCCCCTTCCTGACACCCCCTTAAAGGGCATCTTATCCTCGCCTAGTTATTCCCCTATCCTGACACCCCCTTAAAGGGCATCTTATCCTCGCCTAATTATTCCCCTTTCCTGACACCCCCTTAAAGGGCATCTTATCCTCGCCTAGTTATTCCCCTTCCTGACACCCCCTTAAAGGGCATCTTATCCTCACCTAGTTATTCCCCTTCCTGACACCCCCTTAAAGGGCATCTTATCCTCACCTAGTTATTCCCCTTCCTGACACCCCCTTAAAGGTCATCTTATCCTCGCCTAGTTATTCCCCTATCCTGACACTCCCTTAAAGGGCATCTTATCCTCACCTAGTTATTCCCCTTCCTGACACCCCCTTAAAGGGCATCTTATCCTCGCCTAGTTATTCCCCTTCCTGACACCCCCTTAAAGGGCATCTTATCCTCGCCTAGTTATTCCCCTATCCTGACACCCCCTTAAAGGGCATCTTATCCTCACCTAGTTATTCCCCTTCCTGACACCCCCTTAAAGGGCATCTTATCCTCACCTAGTTATTCCCCTATCCTGACATCCCCTTAAAGGGCATCTTATCCTCGCCTAGTTATTCCCCTATCCTGACACCCCCTTAAAGGGCATCTTATCCTCGCCTAGTTATTCCCCTATCCTGACACCCCCTTAAAGGGCATCTTATCCTCGCCTAGTTATTCCCCTTCCTGACACCCCCTTAAAGGGCATCTTATCCTCGCCTAGTTATTCCCCTATCCTGACACCCCCTTAAAGGGCATCTTATCCTCGCCTAGTTATTCCCCTTCCTGACACCCCTTAAAGGGCATCTTATCCTCACCTAGTTATTCCCCTTCCTGACACCCCCTTAAAGGGTATCTTATCCTCACCTAGTTATTCCCCTATCCTGACACCCCCTTAAAGGGCATCTTATCCTCGCCTAGTTATTCCCCTATCCTGACACCCCCTTAAAGGGCATCTTATCCTCGCCTAGTTATTCCCCTATCCTGACACCCCCTTAAAGGGCATCTTATCCTCACCTAGTTATTCCCCTTCCTGACACCCCCTTAAAGGGCATCTTATCCTCGCCTAGTTATTCCCCTATCCTGACACCCCCTTAAAGGGCATCTTATCCTCACCTAGTTATTCCCCTATCCTGACACCCCCTTAAAGGGCATCTTATCCTCGCCTAGTTATTCCCCTATCCTGACACCCCCTTAAAGGGCATCTTATCCTCACCTAGTTATTCCCCTTCCTGACACCCCCTTAAAGGGCATCTTATCCTCGCCTAGTTATTCCCCTATCCTGACACCCCCTTAAAGGGCATCTTATCCTCGCCTAATTATTCCCCTTCCTGACACCCCTTAAAGGGCATCTTATCCTCGCCTAGTTATTCCCCTATCCTGACACCCCCTTAAAGGGCATCTTATCCTCACCTAGTTATTCCCCTATCCTGACACCCCCTTAAAGGGCATCTTATCCTCACCTAGTTATTCCCCTATCCTGACATCCCCTTAAAGGGCATCTTATCCTCGCCTAGTTATTCCCCTATCCTGACACCCCCTTAAAGGGCATCTTATCCTCGCCTAGTTATTCCCCTATCCTGACACCCCCTTAAAGGGCATCTTATCCTCACCTAGTTATTCCCCTATCCTGACACCCCCTTAAAGGGCATCTTATCCTCGCCTAGTTATTCCCCTATCCTGACACCCCCTTAAAGGGCATCTTATCCTCGCCTAGTTATTCCCCTATCCTGACATCCCCTTAAAGGGCATCTTATCCTCGCCTAGTTATTCCCCTATCCTGACACCCCCTTAAAGGGCATCTTATCCTCACCTAGTTATTCCCCTTCCTGACACCCCCTTAAAGGGCATCTTATCCTCACCTAGTTATTCCCCTATCCTGACACCCCCTTAAAGGGCATCTTATCCTCACCTAGGTTTTCCCCTATCCTGACACCCCCTTAAAGGGCATCTTATCCTCGCCTAGTTATTCCCCTATCCTGACACCCCATCCTCACCTACTTATTCCCATATCCTCACAACCCCTTAAAGGGCATCTAACCCTCACCCAGTGATAGCCCTTCCTGCACCCTTAAAGGGCATCTAATCCCCACCCAGTGATAGTCGTTCCTAGACCCTTAAAGGGCATCTAATCCCCACCCAGTGATAGTCCTTCCTGCACCATTCAAGGGCATCTAACCCTCACCCAGTGATAGTCCTTCCTGCACCCTTAAAGGGCATCTAATCCCCACCCAGTGATAGTTGTTCCTAGACCCTTAAAGGGCATCTAATCCCCACCCAGTGATAGTCCTTCCTGCACCCTTAAAGGGCATCTAATCCTCACCCAGTGATAGTTCTTCCTGCACCCTTAAAGGGCATCTAATCCCCACCCAGTGATAACCCTTCCTGCACCCTTAAAGGGCATCTAATCCTCACCCAGTGATAACCCTTCCTGCACCCTTAAAGGGCATCTAATCCTCACCCAGTGATAACCCTTCCTGCACCCTTAAAGGGCATCTAATCCTCACCCAGTGATAGTTCTTCCTGCACCCTTAAAGGGCATCTAATCCCCACCCAGTGATAACCCTTCCTGCACCCTTAAAGGGCATCTAATCCCCACCCAGTGATAGTCTTTCCTGCACCCTTAAAGGGCATCTAATCCTCACCCAGTGATAGTCTTTCCTGCACCCTTAAAGGGCATCTAATTCTCACCCAGTGATAGTTCTTCCTGCACCCTTAAAGGGCATCTAACCCTCACCCAGTGATAGTCCTTCCTGCACCCTTAAAGGGCATCTAACCCTCACCCAGTTATAGTCCTCCCGGCACCCTTAAAGGGCATCTAATCCTCACCCAGTGATAGTCCTTCCTGCACCCTTAAAGGGCATCTAACCCTCACCCAGTGATAGTCCTCCCTGCACTCTTAAAGGGCATCTAATCCCCACCCAGTGATAGTCCCTCCTGCACCCTTCAAGGGCATCTAACCCTCACCCAGTGATAGTCCTTCCTGCACCCTTAAAGGGCATCTAATCCTCACCCAGTGATAGTCCTTCCTGCACCCTTCAAGGGCATCTAACCCTCACCCAGTGACTCAGCCTTTCTTGCCACCCCTAAATAACGCCTAACCCCTTTCTTGCCACCCTAACCCTGCACCTTACCCTCACCCAAAGACACAGCCTCTTCTTTAGCCCTTAAAGAGGACCTAGCAGTGTTTCCTGCTGCCCTAAACTACAACCCCCCCCATAGGATATTGAGGTTTAGCCTCTGTTTGGAGGGGTAGGAGATACAGGAAAAAAAGTAACTGATGCCAGGTCAGGGCCTGCACCGCTCCCTTTAAGAATTGGGTGACCCCAGGGACCCAGCACCAAGTCACAGCCCAGCCATGGGAGACCCTAGATCTGACTGCAGCACCAGAATATCCAGGCTGCACAGCTCCCAATGCATCATGGGATTGTGATTGTCATTCTACTCTCTATATGAGGAGCTCCCCTTTACATACTGTCACCTGTCAGTGTCCATACACCTTACAATCAGCCCCAGGGTCAGGCCAGGCTGACGTTCATATTGTATCATGTATAGACCTACCTCCCAACTTTTCAGGGTGGGAAAGAGGGACAAGTGTTAAATTAAGCCACGCCCCCATTGATTGATGGATAGGAGATACATTGTAACAGTTACAACAATAGAAACATGTTGAATAGGCAAATGAATCATTTATTGCTGCAGATCTGCATGTTACACCTCAAAGGAGGGGCAATATGTAAATGTAGACACGCCCCCTCATTGAGGGATGAGTGAGGCCACGCCCCCTCATTGGGGGTGTATGAAGCCACGCCCCCTCACTGATTGATGGCTACGATGTAACAGTTACAA
Organism: Gastrophryne carolinensis; assembly: GCA_027917425.1. Lineage (NCBI taxonomy): Eukaryota > Metazoa > Chordata > Amphibia > Anura > Microhylidae > Gastrophryne > Gastrophryne carolinensis. Next base: position 161,155,027 of record CM051244.1, on the reverse strand, counting down.
CAATAGAAACACTTTGAATAGGAAAAGGAATAATTTATTGCTGCAGATCTGCATGTTACACCTCAAAGAGGGACAATATGTAAATGAAGCCATGCCCCCCCCCATTGAGGGATGGATGAAGCCACACCTCCTCATTGAGGGATGAATTAAGCCACGCCCCCTCATTGATTGATAGATAGGAGATACATTGTAACAGTTACAATAGAAACACTTTGAATAGGCAAATAAATAATTAATTGCTGCAGATCTGCATGTTGCACCTCAAAGAGGGAAAATATTTATATGAAGCCACGCCTCCTCATTGAGGGATGGATGAAGCCACTCCCCCTCATTGAGGGATGTATATGAGATACATTGTAACAGTTACAACAATAGAAACACTTTAAATAGGCAAATGAATCATTTATAGATGCAGATCTGCATGTTACATCTCAAAAAGGGACAATATGTAAATGAAGCCACACCCCCTTATTGAGGGATGTATGAAGCCACGCCCCCTAATTGAGGGATTGATAGGAGATACATTGTAACAGTTAAAACAACAGAAACACTTTAAATAGGCAAATTAACCATTTATTGCTGCAGATCTGCATGTTACACTTCAAAGAGGGACAATATGTAAATGTAGCCACGCCCCCTTTTTGAGAGATGTGTTAGGTCACGCCCCCTTATTGAGGGATATGTGAAGCCACGCCCCCTTATTGAGGGCCTATTAAGCCACGCCCCCTCATTGAGGGATGGATAGGAGATAGATACATTGTAACAGTTACAACAATAGAAACACTTTGAATAGGCAAATGAATCCTTTATTGCTGCAGATCTGCATGTTACACCTCAAAGAAGGACATTATGTAAATGAAGCCATGCCCCCCCCCCCCCCCCCCCCATTGAGGGATGGATGAAGCCACACCTCCTCATTGAAGGATGAATGAAGCCACGCCCCCTCATTGATTGATAGATAGGAGATACATTGTAACAGTTACAATAGAAACACTTTGAATAGGCAAATGAATCATTTATTGCTGCAGATCTGCATGTTACACCTCAAAGAGGGACAAATGAGGACAACCAGGGACAGGGGGACATGGACTTAAAAGAGGGACAGTCCCTCCAAATCAGGGACACTTGGGAGGTATGTGTATAAACAACCTCTCATTGTAGATTGCAAGCTCTGTGGCCCACACTATACAGGTCCTCCATTCCTCCAGGTACAATGGGCCCCCGTCCAGAGACAGAGGCGCCCTATGGCTGTGTCCAGGAAGGTGGTGGTGACAGGTGGTGGGGTCGGGGGCTGCTGGACGAGGGCCCCATTGTTCCGGGCACACTGGGGCCCATTCATTCCCGGGAACAGAGGCCCCTTGTTTAGAAGACAGGAGGCTCTCAGGTGTCAGGTGACAGTTGGCTGCTCTGCCGGACCCTCTGTTCTTCACCCAACCTGATACCTCCAGTTGCCAATCACCTGAGACCCCGCCCCTCCACCTGCCAGTCACCTGAGACCCTTGCCCTTCAACCTGCCAATCACCTGAGACCCCGCCCTTCCACCTGCCAGTCAACTGAGACCCTGCCCCTTCCACCTGCCAGTCACCTGAGACCCCGCCCTTCCACCTGCCAGTCACCTGAGACCCCGCCCCTTCCACATGTCAGTCAGCCGAGACCCCGGCCCTTCCACCTGCCAGTCACCTGAGACCCTCCCCCTTCCACCTGCCAGTCACCTGAGACCCCGCCTATACACCTGCCAGTCACCTGAGACCCCGCCTATACACCTGCCAGTCACCTGAGACCCTGCCCCATCCACCTGCCAGTCACCTGAGACCCCGCCCCTCCACCTGCCAGTCACCTAAGACCCACCCCTCCATCCCTTACACCCCCCTCACTACCTGCCTCTCACCTGAAGCTGGCTTCCTATTGGTGGCTTATTTTGGGCAGGTGATGCTGCTTTATAACGCTCACCCCCCGTCCAGCCCCTCGCACACACCTCTGTCTCCAGCATCGCAGGTGTAACAGGGGACCCAACATGTCAGCCGAGGAAAAGACCCCCGAGATGTGGCCCCCTCGGGTGCAGCTGAAGACCCCTCCCTATGTGAGTATCAATATAACTGCACACCCATCATGAGGGGCTGCTCATTGCCCCGCCGTCATCCTGCTCCTCCATCTGATAGTACTTACCTGGTCCAGGTCAGTGACTTACTATTGCATTGATGATGAAGGAGTAGCATGACCTCCAGCAATGTGAGCCCCCACCCAAATGACTTACCTGCCTTCATGCCCCGCTGTCATCCTGCTCCTCCATATAACTGATAGTACTTACCTGCTCTCATGCCCCGCTGTCATCCTGCTCCTCCATATAACTGATAGTACTTACCTGCCTTCATGCCCCGCTGTCATCCTGCTCCTCCATATAACTGATAGTACTTACCTGCCTTCATGCCCCGCTGTCATCCTGCTCCTCCATATAACTGATAGTACTTACCTGCTCTCATGCCCCGCTGTCATCCTGCTCCTCCATATAACTGATAGTACTTACCTGCCTTCATGCCCCGCTGTCATCCTGCTCCTCCATATAACTGATAGTACTTACCTGCTCTCATGCCCCGCTGTCATCCTGCTCCTCCATATAACTGATAGTACTTACCTGCTCTCATGCCCCGCTGTCATCCTGCTCCTCCATATAACTGATAGTACTTACCTGCTCTCATGCCCCGCTGTCATCCTGCTCCTCCATCTAACTGATAGTACTTACCTGCCTTCATGCCCCGCTGTCATCCTGCTCCTCCATATAACTGATAGTACTTACCTGCCTTCATGCCCCGCTGTCATCCTGCTCCTCCATATAACTGATAGTACTTACCTGCTCTCATGCCCCACTGTCATCCTGCTCCTCCATATAACTGATAGTACTTACCTGCTCTCATGCCCCGCTGTCATCCTGCTCCTCCATATAACTGATAGTACTTACCTGCTCTCATGCCCCGCTGTCATCCTGCTCCTCCATATAACTGATAGTACTTACCTGCTCTCATGCCCCGCTGTCATCCTGCTCCTCCATATAACTGATAGTACTTACCTGTCTTCATGCCCCGCTGTCATCCTGCTCCTCCATATAACTGATAGTACTTACCTGCTCTCATGCCCCGCTGTCATCCTGCTCCTCCATATAACTGATAGTACTTACCTGCTCTCATGCCCGCTGTCATCCTGCTCCTCCATATAACTGATAGTACTTACCTGCTCTCATGCCCCGCTGTCATCCTGCTCCTCCATATAACTGATAGTACTTACCTGCTCTCATGCCCCGCTGTCATCCTGCTCCTCCATATAACTGATAGTACTTACCTGCTCTCATGCCCCGCTGTCATCCTGCTCTTCCATATAACTGATAGTACTTACCTGCCTTCATGCCCCGCTGTCATCCTGCTCCTCCATATAACTGATAGTACTTACCTGCTCTCATGCCCCGCTGTCATCCTGCTCCTCCATATAACTGATAGTACTTACCTGCCCTCATGACCCTCTGTCATCCTGCTCCTTTATCTAACTGATAGTACTTACCTGCCTTCATGCCCCGCTGTCATCCTGCTCTTCCATCTAACTGATAGTACTTACCTGCTCTCATGCCCCGCTGTCATCCTGCTCCTCCATATAACTGATAGTACTTACCTGCCTTCATGCCCCGCTGTCATCCTGCTCCTCCATATAACTGATAGTACTTACCTGCTCTCATGCCCCGCTGTCATCCTGCTCCTCCATATAACTGATAGTACTTACCTGCCTTCATGCCCCGCTGTCATCCTGCTCCTCCATATAACTGATAGTACTTACCTGCTCTCATGCCCCGCTGTCATCCTGCTCCTCCATATAACTGATAGTACTTACCTGCCTTCATGCCCCGCTGTCATCCTGCTCCTCCATATAACTGATAGTACTTACCTGCTCTCATGCCCCGCTGTCATCCTGCTCCTCCATATAACTGATAGTACTTACCTGCTCTCATGCCCCGCTGTCATCCTGCTCCTCCATATAACTGATAGTACTTACCTGCTCTCATGCCCCGCTGTCATCCTGCTCCTCCATCTAACTGATAGTACTTACCTGCCTTCATGCCCCGCTGTCATCCTGCTCCTCCATATAACTGATAGTACTTACCTGTCTTCATGCCCCGCTGTCATCCTGCTCCTCCATATAACTGATAGTACTTACCTGCCTTCATGCCCCGCTGTCATCCTGCTCCTCCATATAACTGATAGTACTTACCTGCTCTCATGCCCCGCTGTCATCCTGCTCCTCCATATAACTGATAGTACTTACCTGCTCTCATGCCCCGCTGTCATCCTGCTCCTCCATATAACTGATAGTACTTACCTGCTCTCATGCCCCGCTGTCATCCTGCTCTTCCATATAACTGATAGTACTTACCTGCTCTCATGCCCCGCTGTCATCCTGCTCCTCCATATAACTGATAGTACTTACCTGCTCTCATGCCCCGCTGTCATCCTGCTCCTCCATATAACTGATAGTACTTACCTGCCTTCATGCCCCGCTGTCATCCTGCTCCTCCATATAACTGATAGTACTTACCTGCTCTCATGCCCCGCTGTCATCCTGCTCCTCCATATAACTGATAGTACTTACCTGCTCTCATGCCCCGCTGTCATCCTGCTCCTCCATATAACTGATAGTACTTACCTGCTCTCATGCCCCGCTGTCATCCTGCTCCTCCATATAACTGATAGTACTTACCTGCTCTCATGCCCCGCTGTCATCCTGCTCCTCCATATAACTGATAGTACTTACCTGCTCTCATGCCCGCTGTCATCCTGCTCCTCCGTATAACTGATAGTACTTACCTGCTCTCATGCCCCGCTGTCATCCTGCTCCTCCATATAACTGATAGTACTTACCTGCTCTCATGCCCCGCTGTCATCCTGCTCCTCCATATAACTGATAGTACTTACCTGCTCTCATGCCCCGCTGTCATCCTGCTCTTCCATATAACTGATAGTACTTACCTGCCTTCATGCCCCGCTGTCATCCTGCTCCTCCATATAACTGATAGTACTTACCTGCCTTCATGCCCCGCTGTCATCCTGCTCCTCCATATAACTGATAGTACTTACCTGCTCTCATGCCCCGCTGTCATCCTGCTCCTCCATATAACTGATAGTACTTACCTGCTCTCATGCCCCGCTGTCATCCTGCTCCTCCATCTAACTGATAGTACTTACCTGCTCTCATTCCCCGCTGTCATCCTGCTCCTCCATATAACTGATAGTACTTACCTGCTCTCATGCCCCGCTGTCATCCTGCTCCTCCATATAACTGATAGTACTTACCTGTCTTCATGCCCCGCTGTCATCCTGCTCCTCCATATAACTGATAGTACTTACCTGCTCTCATGCCCCGCTGTCATCCTGCTCCTCCATATAACTGATAGTACTTACCTGCTCTCATGCCCCGCTGTCATCCTGCTCCTCCATATAACTGATAGTACTTACCTGCCTTCATGCCCCGCTGTCATCCTGCTCCTCCATATAACTGATAGTACTTACCTGCTCTCATGCCCCGCTGTCATCCTGCTCCTCCATATAACTGATAGTACTTACCTGCCTTCATGCCCTGCTGTCATCCTGCTCCTCCATATAACTGATAGTACTTACCTGCTCTCATGCCCCGCTGTCATCCTGCTCCTCCATATAACTGATAGTACTTACCTGCCTTCATGCCCTGCTGTCATCCTGCTCCTCCATATAACTGATAGTACTTACCTGCTCTCATGCCCCGCTGTCATCCTGCTCCTCCATATAACTGATAGTACTTACCTGCTCTCATTCCCCGCTGTCATCCTGCTCCTCCATATAACTGATAGTACTTACCTGCTCTCATGCCCCGCTGTCATCCTGCTCCTCCATATAACTGATAGTACTTACCTGCCTTCATGCCCCGCTGTCATCCTGCTCCTCCATATAACTGATAGTACTTACCTGCTCTCATGCCCCGCTGTCATCCTGCTCCTCCATATAACTGATAGTACTTACCTGCTCTCATGCCCCGCTGTCATCCTGCTCCTCCATATAACTGATAGTACTTACCTGCCTTCATGCCCCGCTGTCATCCTGCTCCTCCATATAACTGATAGTACTTACCTGCTCTCATGCCCCGCTGTCATCCTGCTCCTCCATCTAACTGATAGTACTTACCTGCTCTCATGCCCCGCTGTCATCCTGCTCCTCCATATAACTGATAGTACTTACCTGTCTTCATGCCCCGCTGTCATCCTGCTCCTCCATATAACTGATAGTACTTACCTGCTCTCATGCCCCGCTGTCATCCTGCTCCTCCATATAACTGATAGTACTTACCTGCTCTCATGCCCCGCTGTCATCCTGCTCCTCCATATAACTGATAGTACTTACCTGCCTTCATGCCCCGCTGTCATCCTGCTCCTCCATATAACTGATAGTACTTACCTGCTCTCATGCCCCGCTGTCATCCTGCTCCTCCATATAACTGATAGTACTTACCTGCCTTCATGCCCCGCTGTCATCCTGCTCTTCCATATAACTGATAGTACTTACCTGCTCTCATGCCCCGCTGTCATCCTGCTCCTCCATATAACTGATAGTACTTACCTGCTCTCATGCCCCGCTGTCATCCTGCTCCTCCATATAACTGATAGTACTTACCTGCCCTCATGCCCCGCTGTCATCCTGCTCCTTTATCTAACTGATAGTACTTACCTGTCTTCATGCCCCGCTGTCATCTTGCTCCTCCATATAACTGATAGTACTTACCTGCTCTCATGCCCCGCTGTCATCCTGCTCCTCCATATAACTGATAGTACTTACCTGCTCTCATGCCCCGCTGTCATCCTGCTCCTCCATCTAACTGATAGTACTTACCTGCTCTCATTCCCCGCTGTCATCCTGCTCCTCCATATAACTGATAGTACTTACCTGCTCTCATGCCCCGCTGTCATCCTGCTCCTCCATATAACTGATAGTACTTACCTGTCTTCATGCCCCGCTGTCATCCTGCTCCTCCATATAACTGATAGTACTTACCTGCTCTCATGCCCCGCTGTCATCCTGCTCCTCCATATAACTGATAGTACTTACCTGCTCTCATGCCCCGCTGTCATCCTGCTCCTCCATATAACTGATAGTACTTACCTGCCTTCATGCCCCGCTGTCATCCTGCTCCTCCATATAACTGATAGTACTTACCTGCTCTCATGCCCCGCTGTCATCCTGCTCCTCCATATAACTGATAGTACTTACCTGCCTTCATGCCCCGCTGTCATCCTGCTCTTCCATATAACTGATAGTACTTACCTGCTCTCATGCCCCGCTGTCATCCTGCTCCTCCATATAACTGATAGTACTTACCTGCTCTCATGCCCCGCTGTCATCCTGCTCCTCCATATAACTGATAGTACTTACCTGCTCTCATGCCCCGCTGTCATCCTGCTCCTCCATATATCTGATAGTACTTACCTGCCTTCATGCCCTGCTGTCATCCTGCTCCTCCATATAACTGATAGTACTTACCTGCCTTCATGCCCTGCTGTCATCCTGCTCCTCCATCTAACTGATAGTACTTACCTGCTCTCATGCCCCGCTGTCATCCTGCTCCTTCATATAACTGATAGTACTTACCTGCTCTCATGCCCCGCTGTCATCCTGCTCTTCCATCTAACTGATAGTACTTACCTGCTCTCATGCCCCGCTGTCATCCTGCTCCTCCATATATCTGATAGTACTTACCTGCCTTCATGCCCTGCTGTCATCCTGCTCCTCCATATAACTGATAGTACTTACCTGCCTTCATGCCCTGCTGTCATCCTGCTCCTCCATCTAACTGATAGTACTTACCTGCTCTCATGCCCCGCTGTCATCCTGCTCCTCCATCTAACTGATAGTACTTACCTGCCTTCATGTCCCGCTGTCATCCTGCTCCTCCATATAACTGATAGTACTTACCTGCCTTCATGCCCCGCTGTCATCCTGCTCCTCCATATAACTGATAGTACTTACCTGCTCTCATGCCCCGCTGTCATCCTGCTCCTCCATATAACTGATAGTACTTACCTGCCTTCATGCCCCGCTGTCATCCTGCTCCTCCATATAACTGATAGTACTTACCTGCTCTCATGCCCCGCTGTCATCCTGCTCCTCCATATAACTGATAGTACTTACCTGCCTTCATGCCCCGCTGTCATCCTGCTCCTCCATATAACTGATAGTACTTACCTGTCTTCATGCCCCGCTGTCATCCTGCTCCTCCATATAACTGATAGTACTTACCTGCCTTCATGCCCCGCTGTCATCCTGCTCCTCCATATAACTGATAGTACTTACCTGCTCTCATGCCCCGCTGTCATCCTGCTCCTCCATATAACTGATAGTACTTACCTGCTCTCATGCCCCGCTGTCATCCTGCTCCTCCATATAACTGATAGTACTTACCTGCTCTCATGCCCCGCTGTCATCCTGCTCCTCCATATAACTGATAGTACTTACCTGCTCTCATGCCCCGCTGTCATCCTGCTCCTCCATATAACTGATAGTACTTACCTGCTCTCATGCCCCGCTGTCATCCTGCTCCTCCATATAACTGATAGTACTTACCTGCCTTCATGCCCCGCTGTCATCCTGCTCCTCCATATAACTGATAGTACTTACCTGCTCTCATGCCCCGCTGTCATCCTGCTCCTCCATATAACTGATAGTACTTACCTGCTCTCATGCCCCGCTGTCATCCTGCTCCTCCATATATCTGATAGTACTTACCTGCCTTCATGCCCTGCTGTCATCCTGCTCCTCCATCTAACTGATAGTACTTACCTGCTCTCATGCCCCGCTGTCATCCTGCTCCTCCATATAACTGATAGTACTTACCTGCTCTCATGCCCCGCTGTCATCCTGCTCCTCCATATAACTGATAGTACTTACCTGCCTTCATGCCCCGCTGTCATCCTGCTCCTCCATATAACTGATAGTACTTACCTGCTCTCATGCCCCGCTGTCATCCTGCTCCTCCATATATCTGATAGTACTTACCTGCCTTCATGCCCTGCTGTCATCCTGCTCCTCCATATAACTGATAGTACTTACCTGCTCTCATGCCCCGCTGTCATCCTGCTCCTCCATATATCTGATAGTACTTACCTGCCTTCATGCCCCGCTGTCATCCTGCTCCTCCATATAACTGATAGTACTTACCTGCTCTCATGCCCCGCTGTCATCCTGCTCTTCCATCTAACTGATAGTACTTACCTGCTCTCATGCCCCGCTGTCATCCTGCTCCTCCATATATCTGATAGTACTTACCTGCCTTCATGCCCTGCTGTCATCCTGCTCCTCCATATAACTGATAGTACTTACCTGCCTTCATGCCCTGCTGTCATCCTGCTCCTCCATCTAACTGATAGTACTTACCTGCTCTCATGCCCCGCTGTCATCCTGCTCCTCCATCTAACTGATAGTACTTACCTGCCTTCATGCCCCGCTGTCATCCTGCTCCTCCATATAACTGATAGTACTTACCTGCTCTCATGCCCCGCTGTCATCCTGATCCTCCATATAACTGATAGTACTTACCTGCCTTCATGCCCCGCTGTCATCCTGCTCCTCCATATATCTGATAGTACTTACCTGCTCTCATGCCCCGCTGTCATCCTGCTCCTCCATATAACTGATAGTACTTACCTGCTCTCATGCCCCGCTGTCATCCTGATCCTCCATATATCTGATAGTACTTACCTGCTCTCATGTTGCACCTTTCAGTCGCTGCCTCTGGACTTCCCGGCCCCCCCCGGCCCCTCCGGGCACAAGCTGCTGATCATGACGGTGGGAGCGGTGACGGCTCTCGCTATCAGCGTCCTGGGGGTCCTGCTGGCCACTTACCTGGGGAGAGGACACTGCGCACAGGTAAGTCTTTTTTCTGGGTAATCACACGGCTGACACATCTGTTACAGCAAAAAACACTTCAGGTCTCTTTAATTCTTGATTTGGGAGGTAAAGAAACGTAGGAGATCCAAATCATCCATGGAAGCCCTGTATGATGGGGGACGGGAAATAACTGCACACTGCAATGGAGGAGGAGGAGCCACTGCATGGGTGTGCAGCAGATTCCTGTTCCCAATAAGATGGAGCGCTGATAGGAAAAGGTAAGTACCTTTCTATTTTTGTAGGGCTCATTGATGGGGTGAGTTAGATTAGCTTAGTATCCCCCAGGAACCAGGACCCTGTCCACTATATGGCGGAATCCCATAAACTGCCAGAGAGTGTAGGTCAGCTTTAAAGTACTCCTTCCCCCTGAATAAGAGCCTATCTTGTATGTTCCCCACACCCTGTACATATAGATTGCTCACATTAATCCGGACCTTCACTCTGAATCTATCTATCTATCTATCTATGGGCAATCTGTATGTACAGGGGGGAAACATACAAGATAGACTGTTATTCAGGATGAGGGTCCGGATTAATATGGGCAATCTGTATGTACAGGGTGTGGGAAACATATAAGATAGGCTCTTATTCAGGGTGAGGGTCCGGATTAATGTGGGCAATCTGTATGTAAAGGGGGGAAACATACAAGATAGACTGTTATTCAGGGTGAGGGTCCAGATTAATGTGGGCAATCTGTATGTACAGGGGGGAAACATACAAGATAGACTGTTATTCAGGATGAGGGTCCGGATTAATATGGGCAATCTGTATGTACAGGGTGTGGGAAACATATAAGATAGGCTCTTATTCAGGGTGAGGGTCCGGATTAATGTGGGCAATCTGTATGTAAAGGGGGGAAACATACAAGATAGACTGTTATTCAGGATGAGGGTCCGGATTAATATGGGCAATCTGTATGTACAGGGTGTGGGAAACATATAAGATAGGCTCTTATTCAGGGTGAGGGTCCGGATTAATGTGGGCAATCTGTATGTAAAGGGGGGAAACATACAAGATAGACTGTTATTCAGGGTGAGGGTCCAGATTAATGTGGACAATCTGTATGTACAGGGTGTGGGAAACATATAAGATAGGCTCTTATTCAGGGTGAAGGTCCGGATTAATGTGAGCAATCTGTATGTACAGGGTGTGGGAAACATATAAGATAGGCTCTTATTCAGGGTGAAGGTCCGGATTAATGTGAGCAATCTGTATGTACAGGGTGTGGGAAACATATAAGATAGGCTCTTATTCAGGGTGAAGGTCCGGATTAATGTGAGCAATCTGTATGTACAGGGTGTGGGAAACATATAAGATAGGCTCCTATTCAGGGTGAGGGTCCGGATTAATGTGGGCAATCTGTATGTACAGGGTGTGGGGAAACATATAAGATAGACTCTTATTCAGAGTGAAGGAGTACTTTAAAGCTGACCTACACTCTCAGGCAATTTATGAGAGCCCGCCATATAGTGGACAGGGTCCTGGTTCCTACAGAATAAATAACAGAACAGTACAGGGAAACCAAAAAGACTGTAATAGTCCTGGCTCTGCATCCGCTCCTCCTTGCTCTAGCCATCCATCCATCCATCCATCCCTCCTTATTAGCTCTTCTCATCTATGCCTCCCCCACTCTTCCCAGCTCATCCCATCCATCCCTCAGTTCTGGTCATCTATCAGATCCTCATAGCCCAAGCCATCCATTAATCCCTCCCTCCTGCTCCTTCCAGCTCATTCCATCCATCCCTCTCCCCCTAGTTCTGCCCATCTATCTGATCCTTATAGCTCTAGTCATCCCTCCCTCCCCCACTTCTCCCAGCTCATCCCATCCCTCTCTCAGTTCTGGTCATCTATCCAATCCACATAGCTCTAGCCATTCATCCCCAACTCCTCCCGGCTCATCCCATCCCTCCCTCTCCCCTCAGTTCTGGCCATCTATCCGATCCTAATATTTCAAGCCCGATCCTCATAACTCTAGCCATTCATCCATCTCCTAATCCTCCCAGCTAATCCCATCCATCCCTCTCCCCTCAGTTCTGCCCATCTACCTGATCCTTATAGCTCTAGCCATCCATCCCTTCCTTACTCCTCCCAGCTCATCCTATCCATCCCTCAGTTCTGGCCATATATCAGATCCTCATAGCTCAAGCCATCCATTTATCCCTCCCTTCTGCTCCTCCCATCCATCCATCTCTCCAACCACTCCCCCAGCTCATCCCATCTATCCCCTTCCCCTCAGTTCTGCCCATCTATCAAATCCTCATAGCTCTAGCCATCTATCCATCCCCTACTCCTCCAAGCTCCTCCCATCCATCCCTCAGTTCTGACCATCTATCAGACGCTCATAGCTCAAGCCATCCATTCATCCCTCCCTCCCCCCCAAGTTATTCCCATCTATCCAATCCTCATAGCTCAAGCCATCCATTCATCCCTCCTTCCTAGCTCCTCCCATCCATCCATCTTTCCTCCACTCCCCCAGCTCATCCCATCCATCCACTTCCACTCAGTTTCGCCCATCTATCCGATCCTTATAGCTCTAGTCATCTATTCATCCCTCCCTCCCCCCTCTCCTCCCAGCTCATCCCATCTATCGGATCTTCATAGCGCTAGCCATCCATCCATCCCCTACTCCTCCCAGCTCATCCCATCCATCCCTCTTATACATCCATCCCTCTTCTCTCAGTTCTGCACATCTATCTGATCCTTATAGCTCAAGCCTGATCTTCATAGCTCTAGCCATCCATCTTTCCCCTACTCCTCTCAGCTCATTCCATCCATCCCTCTCCCCTCAGTTCTGCACATCTATCTGATCCTTATAGCTCAAGCCATCCATCCCTCCCTCCCTTCCATCCATCCATCCCTCCCTCCCATCCATTCATCCATCCCTCCCTCCCTTTCTCCTCCCAACTCATCCCATCCATCCCTCTCCCCTCAGTTCTGCACATCTATCTGATCCTTATAGCTCAAGCCATCCATCCATCCCTCCCATCTATCCATCCATCCCTCCCTCCCATCCATTCATCCCTCCCTCCCTTTCTCCTCCCAACTCATCCCATCCATCCCTCTCCGCTCAGTTCTGCCCGTCCCTCCGCTCCTCCTAGCTCCAGCCATCCCTCCCTCCCTTGTGCCAGCTCATCCCATCTATTCCTCCTATCCATCCCTCTCTGCTGATCCCAGGGTAGGGGGTGTGTGGCCTAATTTAAAAATGCTCTTGGAGGATATGGGTCATTTATTTCTTTTGCATGGAGACACTTTTATTATGAAGACACATTAAAAATCACCCTACCTGCACCTACTGGGCCTTTAAACATCAAGAATGGCGGCCCGTGGAGTCTCAGGCTGACTGCAGACAGGAAGTGTCTTCTGACTGTGCCGCTCTGCATTCTGGGATTGCTGTCCTTTTCCTGACCCCAGTTCTGCTCTGTCTGTACAAAGCACAGCTATAACCCCGCCCCCTGCACTCCTCCCCTCTCCTCAGTAAGTGTGATGCTTCTAAAGCAAGATGGCGGCACCCGTATCCTTGAGTCCTGAACCGAGTTGCAGCCCAGTGGGGGAAAGAATAATACGTAAGTAACTAAAAATGTAAAATATATTCATTTTGCTGGGAAATAGTTTTTCAAGGGTTTGGGCTTTTCATAAAATGATGCGGAAGGTCCGGTTTAAGTGGAGCAATCATCAGGATTTTAACTTTCCCTGTGATTGGTTCTTGTCCCTGGGGCATCCCGATTTGGTTTGATGATTGTAACCCAGACCCAGCCTCCCCTGGTCAATAGGAATAACCACTCAGGGGTTTGTTGTCCTTTAAGTGATCAGGTGCTGGATGCCCTGAGCATGGTGCCAAGTGTCTCACCATTACACTCTCCCCCTCAGAAAGACGTGTCGTCCTTTTTGGTTCCCCAACTGAACGTACAGAACGAGGCTTCGCTCCTGCTGGCGTTCAGCGAGCTCAGCGACCAAGGCTCCGCCCCCGGGATCACCTGTGACCTGAAAAATGTGAGTACGGGGCCAGTCACCTGTGTGGCTACCAGCATTAGAGTGTGAGCTCTGAGGGACAGGAGGTCATGTGACTGCCTCTATGTACAGCGCTGTGGTATATGTCAGCGCTATATAAATGTATAATAACAGTGTGTGAGTGTGGGGGAGACATTAGAGTGTGAGCTCTGAGGGACAGCGGGTCATGTGACTGCTTCTACGTACAGCGCTGTGGTATATGTCAGCGCTATATAAATGTATAACAGTGTGTGAGTGTGGGGGAGACATTAGAGTGTGAGCTCTGAGGGACAGGAGGTCATGTGACTGCTTCTATGTACAGCGCTGTGGTATATGTCGGCGCTATATAATGTATAATAACAGTGTGTGAGTGTGGGGGAGACATTAGAGTGTGAGCTCTGAGGGACAGGAGGTCATGTGACTGCTTCTATGTACAGCGCTGTGGTATATGTCAGCGCTATATAAATGTATAATAACAGTGTGTGAGTGCGGAGGAGACATTAGAGTGTGAGCTCTGAGGGACAGGAGGTCATGTGATCAGGACTTTCCCATCTCTCTGCAGCATGTGATGGTCTATCATGGGCAGGCTGAAGGTTGTGTGGCGCGGAAGATGGATGTTGGCGAGAGCCTCCCGTCATGTCAGGACCTGGAGACCTACTTCCAAGCCGTGCTGGTAAGTCTCACAATGTAACTGTCACCAAGGAGATATCTCACCACAAGACACAACACTGTCTATTTCTCCATGGCAACCATCGCCAAGGAGATATCTCCCCACAAGACACAACACTGTCTATTTCTCCATGACAACCATCGCCAAGGAGATATCTCCCCACAAGACACAACGCTGTCTATTTCTCCATGACAACCATCGCCAAGGAGATATCTCCCCACAAGACACAAAGCTATTTCTCCATGGCAACCATCACCAAGGAGATATCTCACTACAAGACACAACACTGTCTATTTCTCCATGGCAACCATCGCCAAGGAGATATCTCACCACAAGACACAACACTGTCTATTTCTCCATGACAACCATCGCCAAGGCGATATCTCACCACAAGACACAACACTGTCTATTTCTCCATGACAACCATCACCAAGGAGATATCTCCCCACAAGACACAACACTGTCTATTTCTCCATGACAACCATCGCCAAGGAGATATCTCACCACAAAACACAACACTGTCTATTTCTCCATGACAACCATCGCCAAGGAGATATCTCACTACAAGACACAACACCGTCTATTTCTCCATGGCAACCATCGCCAAGGAGATATCTCCCCACAAGACACAAAGCTATTTCTCCATGACAACCATCACCAAGGAGATATCTCACCACAAGACACAACACTGTCTATTTCTCCATGACAACCATCGCCAAGGAGATATCTCACCACGAGGTTACAGTCCCAGCATCACCTGTTCCAGGTCAGGGCAGCTGAATAGTGATGTTGATGGGTCAGTATTTATACCGTAACCCACAGGAAAGCTCCGCCCCCCTGTCTTCCCACACTGACCAATCACAGATCGCCCCGGGTATCGGCGACCAATCAGCTCGCACTCTCTCTCTTTCAGAGGAACATCACGCTGGGGTTGTCTCTGGACGTCCAGGTGGTCGGCGTGGGGTCTTTGGGGAACCTGGTCACCCTCCTCTGCAACAACAAGCCCACCTACCTGCTCAGCACCCTGCCAGGTAAGTACCAGAAGCATCTCCTCCACCATCCTACAGCACATGAGGGGCCCCTGGAGAAGCAATAGAGGCGGCTGTGCTGCTTTCCTATTGGCCAGAGCTACAGCTTACACAGAGGGACAGCTTTTATAGGGAAGATGGGAGGGATCAAGGGGTTAAAGAGGAACTAAAGTCAAGTCGCCACTTCCTCAATGACTTGTAGGACATCACATGACCACATGTGACCCTTCAGGTTGGATGTGCGAGGCCCGCTAAGCCTGATTGGTTGCCGGCAGTTATAGAGGAGATGAGGGAGTGGTATGCATTTGCAGATTTGACTTTACGTCCTCTTTAAAGCCAATCAGATATGCTGGCTGCTTGGGATGCCCCCCCCCCAACCTGCACATGCCCCATGGCTAATGGATCCTGAGGGGATTATCTGGTGAAACCCAGTGGATCTACAGCCCTGGAGTCTTTGAGACCGAAATCTGGCGTGATTGGGTTTGGCTCCTCTTTAACAAGGTTGTAAAGTCAATCTAGTGGATTTACGGCCCTGGAGTCTTTGAGGCTGAAACCCACGAGATTGGGTTTGGCTCCCCTTTAACAAGGACATAAAGTCAAACTAGTGGATCTACAGCCCTGGAGTCTTTGAGACCGAAATCCGGTGTGATTGGGTTTGGCTCCCCTTTAACAAGGACGTAATGTCAACCTAGTGGATCTACGGCCCTGGAGTCTTAAAGACTGAAATCCGGTGTGATTGGGTTTGGCTCCTCTTTAACAAGGACGTAGAGTCAACCTAGTGGATTTACGGCCCTGGAGTCTTTAAGACTGAAACCCGCGAGATTGGGTTTGGCTCCCCTTTAACAAGGACGTAAAGTCAACCTAGTGGATCTACGGCCCTGGAGTCTTAAAGACTGAAATCTGGTGTGATTGGGTTTGGCTCCTCTTTAACAAGGACGTAATGTCAACCTAGTGGATCTACGGCCCTGGAGTCTTAAAGACTGAAATCCGGTGTGATTGGGTTTGGCTCCCCTTTAACAAGGACGTAAAGTCAACCTAGTGGATCTACGGCCCTGGAGTCTTAAAGACTGAAATCCGGTGTGATTGGGTTTGGCTCCTCTTTAACAAGGACGTAGAGTCAATCTAGTGGATCTACGGCCCTGGAGTCTTTGAGGCCGAGACCCGACAAGATTGGGTTTGGCTCCTCTTTAACAAGGACGTAAAGTCAACCTAGTGGATTTACGGCCCTGGAGTCTTTGAGACCGAAATCCGGTATGATTGGGTTTGGCTCCTCTTTAACAAGGACGTAAAGTCAACCTAGTGGATTTACGGCCCTGGAGTCTTTGAGACCGAAATCCGATGTGATTGGGTTTGGCTCCTCTTTAACAAGGACGTAAAGTCAACCTAGTGGATCTATGGCCCTGGAGTCTTTGAGGCTGAGACCCGGGAAGATTGGGTTTGGCTCCTCTTTAACAAGGACGTAATGTAAACTTGGCGGATTTACGGCCCTGGAGTCTTTAAGACCGAAACCGGGCGTGATTGGGTTTGGCTCCCCTTTAATGTAAAGTCACCACTGTACAGTTGCCAACCATGTGACCAGTCGGGCTCGCACATCAAAAAAGGTCACATGACTGGCTGCCAAACAAGGCAATTAGGGAATTTACTTCCTCTTTAGTGGCCTCACCCAGTATCCGGGCTGCCATCCGGGCGCCCCCTGGTGGCCGAGGAGGGTGGATCAGTCAGTGCTCTATGGGAGCTAACAGACGCCAGCACTGGGCGGACCTGAGCAGGTGCCGGGGCCCCTAAACCTTGGGGGGGCCCCAACTCATTCTCTACCCTGGGCAGCCCCTATGCAGGACGCAGGGCCCTGCAGTAACCAGGACTAAGGACTGTCAGCCAGATTGGCCATTGGGAGCCTTGGTTTCTGTCCTTCTATTTCTTTTCTTTCTTTCTATCCATCTATTTTTGCTTCTTTCTCTCTTTCTTTTATCTGTTTGTTCTGACAATTCCTTGTCTTTCTTTCTTCTATTATTTCTGTCAGTCCTTCTATTCTTTCTTTTTTTCCTTCAACCTCTTCTCTCTTTCCTGCTTTTTATGGCATTTCTTTTTATTCTTTCCTTGTTTCTGACATTCGTTCATTCTCTTTCTTTGCTTCTGTCATTCGGTCTATGTTTTCGTTATTTCTCAATTTATTTTCATTTGTTCTTTCTTTTTTGTCATTCCTTCTATTCTATTTGTTCTTTATTTCTGTCATTTCCTTTGATTCTGTTCGTTCTCTTATTTCCTTCAATTCTGTTCGTTCTTTATTTCTCTTTCTGTCATTTCCTTCCATTATATCATTCTTTCTTTCTGTTATTTCCTTCTATTCTATTTGTTCTTTCTTTCTGTTATTTCCTTCTTTTCTATTCTTTCTTTCTGTCATTTCCTTCTATTCTATTTGTTCTCTTTCTGTCATTTCCTTCTATTCTATTCCTTCTATTCTATTAATTCTTTGTGTCATTTCCTTCGATTCTGTTCGTTCTCTTATTTCCTTCAATTCTATTCGTTCTTTCTTTCTGTCATTTCCTTCTATTCTATTTGTTCTTTCTTTCTGTCATTTCCTTCTATTGTTCCTTCTTTCTGTCATTTCCTTCTATTCTATTCGTTCTTTGTGTAATTTCCTTCGATTCTGTTCATTCTTTCTCTTATTTCCTTCAATTCTATTCGTTCTTTCTTTCTCATTCCTTCTATTCTATTTGTTCTTTCTTTGTCATTTCCTTCTATTATATCATTTTTTATTTCTGTCATTTCCTTCTATTCTATTCGTTCTTTCTATCATTTCCTTCTATTCTATTCGTTCTTTCTATCATTTCCTTCTATTCTATTCGTTCTTTCTGTCATTTCCTTCTATTCTATTCGTTCTTTCTGTCATTTCCTTCTATTCTATTCGTTCTGTCATTTCCTTCTATTCCATTCGTTCTTTCTGTCATTCCTTCTATTTGTTCTTTTTTCACTTTCTTTCTGTCATTTCCTTCTATTCTATTCATTCTCTGTCATTTCCTTCTATTCTATTTGTTCTGTCATTTCCTTCTATTTTATTTGTTCTTTCTGTCATTTCCTTCTATTTGTTCTGTCATTTCCTTCTATCGTTCTTTCTTTATCTTTCTGTCATTTCCTTCTATTTGTTGTCATTTCTTTCTATTCAATTTGTTCTTTCATTTCCTTCTATTCTATTCTTTCTTTCTGTCATTCCTTCTATTCTATTTGTTCTTTCTGTCATTTCCTTCTATTCTATTTGTTCTTTCTGTCATTTGCTTCTATTCTATTCTTTCTGTCATTTCCTTCTATTCATTCTTTCTGTCATTTCCTTCTATTCATTCTTTCTGTCATTTCCTTCTATTCTTTCTTTCTGTCATTTCCTTCTATTCTTTCTGTCATTTCCTTCTATTTGTTTCTTTTTTTCTGTCATTTCCTTCTATCGTTCTTTCTTTCTGTCATTTCCTTCCGGTGATCCCCCCAGTAATAATTATCACTTGTTCCATCCCTCCAGCTCCGGATAAAGGCCACACCAGTCTGCCTGCGTGATGCCGACCCCATCTCCTGCCTGCTCCGCTTACTGCTTAAAGAGGACCTGTTATTGCATGGAAACTGGCACCTGACATAAGATTACCCATAACCCCCTGCCTGGCTTATACAGGAATCTGACAGCCAGACCCCTCCCCCCTCATTACTACTGGCCAGCCAACCAATCACAGGCCACAAGCGTCTTGATTTATAGGACTGAGCCCGCCTCTGGCAGTTTAGCTCGCTGCTCTGCTTGTACTGCGCTCGGGTATATGTCGGCATATTATCAATAAACAGATGCAAATCTCTCTGTCTCCACTTAATGGATTCTGCAGCAGCTGCTGTGATGTCATAGACCCTCCCACCCGTGTGTGATGTCACAGCATCCTGCATCACTGAATGGAGCCGAGCGCACCGATTCTGCAGCAGCTGCTGTGATGTCATAGACCCTCCCACCCGTGTGTGATGTCACAGCATCCTGCATCACTGAATGGAACTGAGCACGCTGATTGTGCAGCAGCTGCTGTGATGTCATAGACCCTCCCACCCCTATGTGTGATGTCACAGCACCTTGCATAACTGAATAGAGCTGAGCGCACGGATTCTGCAGCAGCTGCTGTGATGTCATAGACCCTCCTACCCCTGTGTGTGATGTCACAGCATCTTTCAAAACTGAATGGAGCTGAGCGCGCTGATTCTGCAGCAGCTGCTGTGATGTCATAGGCCCTCCCACCCCTATGTGTGATGTCACAGCATCCTGCATCACTGAATGGATCTGCGCGCACCGATTCTGCAGCAGCTGCTGTGATGTCATAAACCCTCCCACCCCTGTGTGTGATGTCACAGCATCCTGCATCACTAAATGGAGCTGAGCGCAGATTCTGCAGCAGCTGCTGTGATGTCATAGACCCTCCCACCCCTGTGTGTGATGTCACAGCATCCTGCATCACTGAATGGATATGCGCACACCGATTCTGCAGCAGCTGCTATGATGTCATAGACCCTCCCACCTCTCTATGTGTGATGTCACAGCACCTTGCATAACTGAATGGAGCAGAACACACTGATTCTGCAGCAGCTGCTGTGATGTCATAGGCCCTCCCACCCCTATGTGTGATGTCACAGCATCCTGCATCACTGAATGGATCTGCGCGCACCGATTCTGCAGCAGCTGCTGTGATGTCATAAACCCTCCCACCCCTGTGTGTGATGTCACAGCATCTTCCATTACTGAATGGAGCTGAGCGCACCTATTCTGCAGCAGCTGCTGTGATGTCATAGACCCTCCCAGCCGTGTGTGATGTCACAGCATCTTTCAAAACTGAATGGATCTGAGAGCACCGATTCTGCAGCAGCTGCTGTGATGTCATAGACCCTCCCACCCCTGTGTGTGATGTCACAGCATCCTGCATCACTAAATGGAGCTGAGCGCAGATTCTGCAGCAGCTGCTGTGATGTCATAGACCCTCCCACCCCTGTGTGTGATGTCACAGCATCCTGCATCACTGAATGGATATGCGCACACCGATTCTGCAGCAGCTGCTGTGATGTCATAGACCCTCCCACCCCTGTGTGTGATGTCACAGCACCTTGCATAACTGAATGGAGCAGAACACACTGATTCTGCAGCAGCTGCTGTGATGTCATAGACCCTCCCACCCCTGTATATGATGTCACAGCATCTCTCATAACAGAATGAAGCTGAGCGCCGGCTCACGTCAGTGTACAGTGGCTTCCTATCCTCTGCATTGTGTTACCCGCCCCCTCACTTGCCACATCCCCGCTATCCCTTTAGTAGGGCACGTGCCCGGCGTTTGTGAATGGCCGGCTTGGGCGCACTCCTTAAAACGAGCCTAGCTGAGTTTACATCCGTGCAGATAAGTGCGATTGGACAGGAGGCCGCTCATGCGCCGTAGGACTGGTGAAAGGTGAGTTAGTTCGGGTGACCTGGGGAGGTTTCACATAGCGGGACATCGAGGATCAGGATCAGGGTGCCCTTTGGTGGCTCGAAAATAGTGAAAATCCCGGGTTTTGGTCCCCGATGGGAGATGCCCGCGCTGTGTGAGACCCCCCCCCAGATTGCCAAAGCCGGTCCTACTTCACATGCGCGGCCTTCGTCCAACCAGCGCGCCCGGTGACATCACGCCATTTAAGAAGACGTCTAAGTCCAGCGGTTCTGAGCGGCATCCCCAGCTTCACTCTAACCTGGTCCCAAAGGGCTTTAACCGCTTTTTTATTATACATGTCATTAACCCTCTGCCGTCTGGTAAGAGTTTGAGCCTTCCGGTGGTGGGAACACTTGCTATAAAGTTTGATGCATGAACTTCGGGACGCTCTAATTCGGTTGAAAGGCCCATCAAGAGAAGCTCTGTGTTCTTACAATTTCGCTATATTCCAGGATTGGGACTTCCTTACACGTTGAGCTGTTTTTCGCATTTTCCTGTTTAATGTTTGTGCGCGGTGTCTGTATAATCTTTACTCTAAGTTTTATACCTGTTCCATTCGGCTCTGCTTAGAACAGAGCGTCCACATCCCCAGGCTCCACCTGGTACGTCCCCGTCCGGCCTCTCTGAATGGCTGGGTCATGGGAGCTCTGCAGCCATGCAGTAGGGGCGTTCCCCCCCCCCCCCCCGAATCGGGATGCCCTGGGGGGTTACTCGATCGTCCAGCTCCCGGAGCCTTTTAGACTTCAGGTCCGAGATAATTGCCGGTTGTTTCATTGACCAATCAAAGAGCAGAGCTGGAGATAACTCTTTAGTGACCAGTCACTGACCTCCCCCCCCCTCCCAATCACAGACAGAGCCGGAGGTGGGTTACAAGAGCAATTTAATAACTAGAAGTGAAAACAAAGTGTCACACGGCCACGCACCCTCCCCCCTCCCATGATGGGCCCCGGCCATTATTTTTTCTCCTCCTCCTTTTTGTCCTTCTTACTGTCCTTGGAGGCCTGGGAGGCCAGCGAGCCCATGGCGTTGCGGATGGCTTCGTTGTTGGGGTCCACGCCGGGGAGATTCTCCAACACGCTCTGCAGGAATTCCGGGTCCTGCATCACGTCATAGTCGTCCTCCTCCTGGGGGGAAAGCAGAGCGCGCCACTCGTTACGTTGTACAGCGCTACAGAGGACCACAGAGCTCAGTGTGTGGAGGGGTGGTATGCCATCTCTCACATTCCCAGTGTGTGGAGGGGTGGCATGCCGTCTCTCACATTCCCAGTGTGTGGAGGGGTGGCATGCCGTCTCTCACATTCCCAGTGTGTGGAGGAGTGGTATGCCGTCTCTCACATTCCCAGTGTGTGGAGGAGTGGTATGCCGTCTCTCACATTCCCAGTGTGTGGAGGGGTGGTATGCCATCTCTCACATTCCCAGTGTGTGGAGGGGTGGTATGCCATCTCTCACATTCCCAGTGTGTGGAGGGGTGGTATGCCATCTCTCACATTCCCAGTGTGTGGAGGGGTGGTATGCCATCTCTCACATTCCCAGTGTGTGGAGGGGTGGTATGCCGTCTCTCACATTCCCAGTGTGTGGAGGGATGGTATGCCGTCTCTCACATTCCCAGTGTGTGGAGGGGTGGTATGCCGTCTCTCACATTCTCAGTGTGTGGAGGGGTGGTATGCCATCTCTCACATTCTCAGTGTGTGGAGGGGTGGTATGCCATCTCTCACATTCTCAGTGTGTGGAGGGGTGGTATGCCGTCTCTCACATTCCCAGTGTGTGGAGGGGTGGTATGCCGTCTCTCACATTCCCAGTGTGTGGAGGGATGGTATGCCGTCTCTCACATTCCCAGTGTGTGGAGGGGTGGTATGCCGTCTCTCACATTCTCAGTGTGTGGAGGGGTGGTATGCCATCTCTCAAATTCTCAGTGTGTGGAGGGGTGGTATGCCATCTCTCACATTCTCAGTGTGTGGAGGGGTGGTATGCAGTCTCTCACATTCTCAGTGTGTGGAGGGGTGGTATGCCGTCTCTCACATTCTCAGTGTGTGGAGGGGTGGTATGCCATCTCTCACATTCCCAGTGTGTGGAGGGGTGGTATGCCATTTCTCACATTCCCAGTGTGTGGAGGGGTGGTATGCCATCTCTCACATTCCCAGTGTGTGGAGGGGTGGTATGCCATCTCTCACATTCTCAGTGTGTGGAGGGGTGGTATGCCATCTCTCACATTCTCAGTGTGTGGAGGGGTGGTATGCCGTCTCTCACATTCTCAGTGTGTGGAGGGGTGGTATGCCGTCTCTCACATTCTCAGTGTGTGGAGGGGTGGTATGCCATCTCTCATATTCCCAGTGTGTGGAGGGGTGGTATGCCATTTCTCACATTCCCAGTGTGTGGAGGGGTGGTATGCCATCTCTCACATTCTCAGTGTGTGGAGGGGTGGTATGCCATCTCTCACATTCTCAGTGTGTGGAGGGGTGGTATGCCATCTCTCACATTCTCAGTGTGTGGAGGGGTGGTATGCCGTCTCTCACATTCTCAGTGTGTGGAGGGGTGGTATGCCGTCTCTCACATTCTCAGTGTGTGGAGGGGTGGTATGCCGTCTCTCACATTCTCAGTGTGTGGAGGGGTGGTATGCCATCTCTCATATTCCCAGTGTGTGGAGGGGTGGTATGCCATCTCTCATATTCCCAGTGTGTGGAGGGGTGGTATGCCATTTCTCACATTCCCAGTGTGTGGAGGGGTGGTATGCCATCTCTCACATTCTCAGTGTGTGGAGGGGTGGTATGCCGTCCCTCACATTCTCAGTGTGTGGAGGGGTGGTATGCCGTCCCTCACATTCTCAGTGTGTGGAGGGGTGGTATGCAGTCTCTCACATTCTCAGTGTGTGGAGGGGTGGTATGCCATCTGAAGACCTTTGTCTTGGTCCAAGTCTGTGCCATTTCTACTTCAGGAGAGGGAGGCTCCACCCCCTGGGAGGAGACACAGAACTGCCACGCTACATGACCGGCTTTCCTGTGCCATTTTTCATGAAGGGTTAAAGTGGACCAAAACCCAGGATTTTGGGATGCCCCCAGGTCACCCAAACAAACTCACCTCTTCCCGGTCCTACGGCGCATGTGCAGGTGTGTGTGTGGGGAGCCCCAGCATTCTGGATACCCCCAACCCCACAGCCTGTCATTTCAGTGGCAGCCCCAGCGGCCACCAACACCCTTGCCGCAGAAGATGTTGGTCCACTTGAACCCTTTCGCTGGCTGGTCGAGCAGATTTACTTTTTCAACCTAAACAGTCCTGTTACTATGGTAACATAGAAAATGGGGAAAAAAATCTCTGTATTGGGTAAACCAATGGAGAGGAAGGCCGCAGCGGGGGACTTACCTTTGCCGGCTCAGACGTGTCCATGACTCCGCTGCTGTCCAGGTCACCGGTCTCTGCCTGGCCGAACTCTGTATGAAGAGAGGAGACAGCATCGTTTCCAGTTATCCTGTTCTATTACACGCTGCTTGTGATGTCATTCATATTGGGGTAAGTAAGCGGGTAAGGTTACAAAATGTGTTACCCCCAATACGGGGCGCCGTGATGGATGGAGGTGATAAATGATAAACATATGAAGGTGAACATTCCCTCCCTCCATTTGTTCCACTCTATCTTATCTTTCTCTCTGCATTGCACGCTTAGTGGCTAATAAAGGTGAAATAAACCCTCAGGCATCCACTTCACTCTGCGCTATTTCTCTAATGCTTAGGATTATGAAGATAATAGAATATGCTGCTACTAATGTATTACTGTGATAAAGATGGCGTCGGGAAGCTGGACAACGCCTTTGAGTGGCCTGCCTTTAGGCGTAGACAACATTCCAATGTGCTCGTTAGGTAGAACAGACCAATTACTGAGCTAGAGTTTTTTCTAATTTGATGATATGCCCCCTGTAGGTGACTTGTGTAAGTTTTCTAATACGATGATATGTCTCCTGTAGATGACGTGTTAAGTTCTTTAATATGATGATATGTCTCCTGTAGATGACGTGTGTAAGTTTTCTAATATGATGATATGTCTCCTGTAGGTGACGTGTGTAAGTTCTCTAATACGATGATATGTCTCTTGTAGTTTTCTATTTTACTATAAATAAATAGGTCAGAGGGAGGAGCACCAGATGCATCTCCGTGAGATGGTCGAACGCATTCCAATGACTGTGTCCTTCTGTCTCGTGTATTTCTTATCTGACTGATATGACCTGAACGACACCCAGGACCCCCGTTAAACGGGCACAAAGGAGGAGTCCGTCCTTGACAGCAGGAACCCCGACTAGTTGGAAAGGCTCCTCTCTTGGTATCATTGGTGAGGTGATATAGTTAATGGTGGCCCCGCCTCCAGCACCTACCTGCCCCCTGTAAGGACATCTGCATGGCGTAGGCAATCTGCTCGTCCTCCGTCATGCTGCTGAAGTCGGGGAGGCCGCTGCGGCCGCTCTCCTGTTGCCCGATGGTCATCTTCAGCAAAGCCTCATCAGAGTCTGGAACGAGAAGGAGGAGGGGTGAGGGTCAGAGGCCTAATACTTACCTGTTCCATGTCGACCAGCTCCGCCCTGCCGGGTCGAGAAACAAAACCAGAGACGTAATACCTGGTTTCGTTCTGCTTTAACGAGACGGGGCAAAATCACTTACCATCGCCAGCCGTGGAGGTGATTCCGGCCTCAGCGGCAGATGCAGCCGCCGCCCTCCTGGCCTCCTCCTCCTGCCGCTGCCTCTGCTCCTCCATCGACACCCGCAGCGCCTGAGTATGAGGAAGATTCACAACATTACTGACCGTGAAAGATTCACCGGACCCCGACTCCATCTCCATAACATTCACCAGAGCCCCAACCTAGCCTCCATAACATTCACCGGAGCCCCAACCCAGCATCCATAATATTCACCGGAGCCCCAACCCAGCCTCCATAACATTCACCGGAGCCCCAACCCAGCCTCCATAACATTCACCGGAGCCCCAACCCAGCCTCCATAACATTCACCGGAGCCCCAACCCAGCCTCCATAACATTCACCGGAGCCCCAACCCAGCCTCCATAACATTCACCGGAGCCCCAACCCAGCCTCCATAACATTCACCGGAGCCCCAACCCAGCCTCCATAACATTCACCGGAGCCCCAACCCAGCCTCCATAACATTCACCGGAGCCCCAACCCAGCCTCCATAACATTCAACGGAGCCCCAACCCAGCCTCCATAATATTCACCGGAGCCCCAACCCAGCCTCCATAACATTCACCGGAGCCCCAACCCAGCCTCCATAACATTCACCGGAGCCCCAACCCAGCCTCCATAATATTCACCGGAGCCCCAACCCAGCCTCCATAACATTCACCGGAGCCCCAACCCAGCCTCCATAACATTCACCAGAGCCCTGCCCAGCCTCCATAACATTCACCAGAGCCCCAACCCAGCCTCCATAACATTCACCGGAGCCCCAACCCAGCCTCCATAACATTCACCGGAGCACCGCCCAGTCTCCATAAGCCCTAAAACATTCACCGGAGCACCGCCCAGTCTCCATAACATTCACCAGAGCCCCAACCCAGCCTCCATAACATTCACCAGAGCCCCGTCCAGTCTCCATAAACTATGAAATATTCACCAGACCCCCGTCCAGTCTCCATAAACTATGAAATATTCACCGGACCCCCACCCAATCTCCATAAACTCTGAGACATTCACCTGACCCCCGTCCAGTCTCCATAAACTATGAAAATACAATTCTGTGATTACTCACCTGTAGAATTGTTATTATGAGTATACAGTACGTCCTGCTCCAGATAAGAATCATTACACATGGGTATTACTCCGCCAGATGGCGCTGGACTACAGAGACAGCGAAATTGGCTCCTCCCGGCCCCTCAAATACCCGGGACCTCCTACAAATCCCCAGCATTGAAAAGCAGTTAACGAGAAGCCAAGAGAATGATAACAGAACCAACCAGTAACTATAACAAAGATAACAATCACCATACAGGGGATCCAGGATAATGCAAAACCAAGGGTGAGGTGGAGCAGGACGTACTGTATACCAATTCTACAGGTGAGTAATCACAGAATTGTATTATTCTTAGTATACAGTACGTCCTGCTCCACTAAAGAATCATTATGGACACTGCTATTGGATGTCCCAAGTGTAAAGTAGGGTGGGATCCCCAAAGGTAACAACAGACAGGTCAGACCACTGCCGCCTGCAGAACCTTGCGGCCAAAAGCAGCATCAGCTGTCAGTGTCTCTCATAGTAGGGGGGCTGAATGGAGAGCGCCGCCAACTCAGACACACGCCTAACAGAGGTGATAGCCACCAAAAAGACAACTTTGAGAGTAAGAATGGCCAGAGCAGCCTCCTGCACAGGGTCAAAGGGAGCACCCTGCAAGATTGACAAAACCAAGTTCAAATCCCAAACAGGCACCATAGGCTTACGTGGGGGACGCACATGAGCAACCACCTGGAAAAAGGTCCTGATCAGAGAATGCTGGGCAAAGGACTTCTGGAATAAAACAGCCAGGGCAGAAACCTGACCCTTCAGAGTACTGAGTTGGAGCCCCATCTCCAACCCATGCTGCAGGAACTCCAGAATCTGGGAATAGAGAAGACACGACAGGGAAGAGACCTAGACTCACACCAGTCAATGTAGGCACGCCAAACCCTGTAGTAAATGGAAGAAGAAGACTTCTTCTTAGCCTTTATCATGGTATCAAGAACAAAGGCAGACAGCCCCTTCTCCATCAAGGTGGAGGTTTCAGCAGCCAAGCCGTCAAAGCCAGAGTTTGTAAATTGGGATGGCGTAAGTGATCAGGTCTGGCACCCTGGGCAGAACGTACTGATCTACTGCCAGCTGCACCACGTCTGCGAACCACACTCTTCTTGGCCACCTGGGGGCCACCAGAATTGCTGGCACCCCGAGTTATCTTGCGCAGAACCCTGCCCAGCAGGGGGAATGGGGGAAAGACATACAGGAGGTGAAAGCCCTGCCATGACATTGCTAGAGCATCCATGGCCAAGGCCAGAGGATCCTGGGACAGAGAGACAAAGGCTGGAAGCTTGTGATTGTGACGGGACGCAAACAGATCCACATCTGGTTGGCCCCAACGGTGACACAGAGATTGAAACACCCTGCTGCATAGGGACCATTCTCCCAGGCGAGAGGTCCCCCTGCTCAGAGAGTCCGCCTGCAGATTCTCCACCCCCGGAATGTACACAGCTGATATGCAGGGGACATTGGCCTCCGCCCAGGTCAGGATCAGAGACACTTCCTGGAGGGCCCTCTTGCTCCGGGTCCCTCCCTGATGATTGATGTAGGCAACCGCCGTCTGGTTGTCAGAGCGTCCCTGAACAGGCAGGCCCCGAAGGTGTTTGGTCAAGTGAGCAAGAACCAACCTGATCGCCCTCAGTTCCAGAATGTTGATAGGTGTGTGGGCCTCCTGAGGGCCCCACCGCCCCTGGAACTGCAGGGACTTCCAGAAGCCCCCCAACCTGTCAGACTGGCATCCGTGGTGACCATCTCCCAGCAGGGGGCCAGAAAGCATCTGCCCACCAACAGGTTCCTGGAGTTCAGCCACCACGAGAGGGACCGCCTGACCAGGTGGGACAGCACAAGGACCTGGTCCAGGGACACAGGCTCCTTGTCCCATACTGACAAGAGGTGGAGTTGCAGAGGCCTCAAGTGGAACTGAGCATAAGGCACCGCCTCGAAGCACGCCACCATCAGGCCCACCAGCTGCATTCCCTGCCTGATGGAGGGATGAGGGCAAGATAGCAGGAACTAAACCTGCGCTAGCAGACTGTCCACCTTCTGCTGAGGAAGAAAAATCCTTGCCTGAACTGTATCCAGATTCATCCACAGGAAGGGTGTCACCAAGGAGGAAGACAGGGAAGATTTGGGGTGGTTGATCACCCAGCCAAATGACTCCAGAGTGGACACTACCAGCTGAGTATACTGCTCTGCCTGATGTAGGGACTGGGAAGTGATGAGAATGTCGTCCAGGAAGGGCAGAACGCGAATGCCCCGAGACCTGAAAAGAGACATCACGCCAGCCAGCACCTTGGTGAACACCCTGGGAGCTGAAGTGAGACCAAAGGGCAATGCCACAAATTGGTAGTGCTGATCCTCCAGAGTGAACCTGAGGAACCTTTGATGACCTGGAAATAAAGGAATATGAAGGTAAGCATCTTTGATGTCCACAGAGGTCATGAAATCCCCTGGAGTTTCCATGCGAAAGCACCTGCATCTGACAAATTTGTTGAGGATCTTCAAGTCCAGGATGGGCCTGACTGACCCATCCCTTTTGGGCAAGGTGAAAAGGTTGGAATAGAAACCCTTGCCCCTTTCTCGTAAGGGGACCTGACAGATGACCCCCCAGCTCCAGAAGGCTTTGCACCGCCAGAATTAGAGCCTGAGCTGACATAGGATCCTGAGAGTCCGGGATCTGATGAATCTTGGGGGCGGGCAGGCAGCAAACTCTATCTTGTAACCGGAGGACACAACCTCCTGAATCCACCGGTCTGAGACATGAAGCCTCCAGACGTGAGCAAAATGCTGAAGCCGTCCCCCCACCCGGATGGGTGAGGGCGCCCCTTCAAGCCTGAGGGGGCTTAGGAGAAGACTTAGGCTTGGAGCCCCAGGATGAGCCAGGGCGTCCACGTCCTCTGCCCCTACCCCAGAAATCTCCTCAGGCCCCAGTAAGGGAGACCCCCCCCCCCCCTGTCTGGCTCCACGGTAGGGGGAAGAAAAGGAGCCCTGACCCCGAAAGGGCCGAGACTGCCGCCTGCGCTGGGGTAACCTGCCTCCCTTAGGAAACAGGTCCAGGCGGTCCCCAAACAGGCGTAGTCCTTTGAAGGGAAAACTGGTAAGGGCCTTCTTGGCAGCGTTGTCAGCAGCCCACTGGCGCAGCCAAACTGAGCGGCATATAGCCACCACGAGGGCAGAAGTTCTGCCACACATCCTAATGGTGTCATCCAAAGCAGAGAGGACATAAGTCACAAAAACCTCACAACGAGAGAGCGCATTAAACTCCTCCCTAGACACATCATCAGGGGCACCATCAAGGATACTTCTAAGCAGGGTCCTAATAGCCACAGCCGTAATGGCAGAGGCACAGACCGGGCGCAGTGCCGTCCCCGCACATGCAAAGGCGTGGGACGCCAGCTGGTCAATGTGCCGGTCCTCACTATCCCGCAGCGTAGTAGAGTCAGGGGAGTGCATGACAGAGGTGTTAGATAACCCTAGGATCGGGGCATCCACCTCGGGGGGGGGGGGGGGGGGGGTGACCAACGCTTCACCACATCAGCAGGAAAGGGATACCTCTTATCCCAACTCTTAGGGACTCCGGGAAGCCTGCTGGGGCGCTCCCATTCCTTAAGCACGAGATTATTAAAATGGGCTTGTTCAGGAAACTCTAAACGTGGCTTAGCAGTATGAAACAATTCCGCAGCCAGGGGAGAGATAGACAGTACCTCAAAAATCTGAGCCAACAGCCTAGCAGTATCACCTGGGGCCCAGGGGTCAGAGCCAGAATCATCATGACCCCTGGGCCTCTCATCAGATGACCCTGAGTCGGAGAATAGCTCCCCTTCTTCCAAAGGGGTATAGCCAGACAGAACTCAAAGAACTCATCAGCTTCCATAGGGAACACAGTGAAATTAGGCGTCAAGTGCCGCTTCTTAGCGGAGGCCTTACGTGCTAAGGACTTAGCAATCAACTGCTCAACACTAGCCAGTCTAGAAGACACATCAGGCTGAGACTCCCCACTGGTATGCAACTCAATGGGAGTCAGATTCAAGCTTGGGGGAGTAGGTGACGCCATACGTGATGCAGGCCCAGCCACTGGTAAACCAGGCTGCAGCGCAAGCACCTGCTGGGCACAAGGTACACAGACCCGCGCATTGTCAGCACTAGTAGGGGACACCCCACACGCCACACACAGCCGGGGTGGAGCAGCGCTCCTGAGCACCTAACAGCGGTGCTGCCTACCATCACCCGACCAGCGCAGCCAAGGCTGGGAGGCACATTACTAATGGAACGGGTGGGAATAGTCCTACAGGGCCGCAGGCTAATAGCGCCGCTCACCTGCGAGTAGAGAGCCAATTTCTCGTCCTTCGCAGCCAGACTGCAGAGAAATTCTGGGGATTGTGGGAGGTCCCTGGGTATTTGAGGGGCCGGGAGGAGCCATTTCGCGGTCTCTGCAGTCCTGGCGGAGTAATACCCCAAGTGTAATGATTCTTATCTGGAGCAGGACGTACTGTATACTAAGAATACATTCACCGGCCCCCCGTCCAGTCTCCATAAACTCTGAGACATTCACCGGCCCCCCGTCCAGTCTCCATAAACTCTGAGACATTCACCGGAGCCCCCGTCCAGTCTCCATAAACTCTGAGACATTCACCGGCCCCCGTCCAGTCTCCATAAACTCTGAGACATTCACCGGCCCCCGTCCAGTCTGCATAAACTCTGAGACATTCACCGGCCCCCCGTCCAGTCTCCATAAACTCCGAGACATTCACCGGCCCCCGTCCAGTCTCCATAAACTCTGAGACATTCACCGGCCCCCCGTCCAGTCTCCATAAACTCTGAGACATTCACCGGCCCCCCGTCCAGTCTCCATAAACTCTGAGACATTCACCGGCCCCCGTCCAGTCTCCATAAACTCTGAGACATTCACCGGCCCCCCGTCCAGTCTCCATAAACTCTGAGACATTCACCGGAGCCCCGTCCAGTCTCCATAAACTCTGAGACATTCACCGGCCCCCGTCCAGTCTCCATAAACTCTGAGACATTCACCGGAGCCCCGTCCAGTCTCCATAAACTCTGAGACATTCACCGGCCCCCGTCCAGTCTCCATAAACTCTGAGACATTCACCGGCCCCCCGTCCAGTCTCCATAAACTCTGAGACATTCACCGGCCCCCCGTCCAGTCTCCATAAACTCTGAGACATTCACCGGCCCCCCGTCCAGTCTCCATAAACTCTGAGACATTCACCGGCCCCCCGTCCAGTCTCCATAAACTCTGAGACATTCACCGGCCCCCGTCCAGTCTCCATAAACTCCGAGACATTCACCGGCCCCCCGTCCAGTCTCCATAAACTCTGAGACATTCACCGGCCCCCGTCCAGTCTCCATAAACTCTGACATTCACCGGCCCCCCGTCCAGTCTCCATAAACTCCGAGACATTCACCGGCCCCCCGTCCAGTCTCCATAAACTCTGAGACATTCACCGGCCCCCGTCCAGTCTCCATAAACTCCGAGACATTCACCGGCCCCCCGTCCAGTCTCCATAAACTCTGACACATTCACCGGCCCCCGTCCAGTCTCCATAAACTCTGAGACATTCACCGGCCCCCCGTCCAGTCTCCATAAACTCCGAGACATTCACCTGACCCCCGTCCAGTCTCCATAAACTCTGAGACATTCACCGGAGCCCCGTCCAGTCTCCATAAACTCTGAGACATTCACCGGCCCCCGTCCAGTCTCCATAAACTCTGAGACATTCACCGGCCCCCCGTCCAGTCTCCATAAACTCTGAGACATTCACCGGCCCCCCGTCCAGTCTCCATAAACTCTGAGACATTCACCGGCCCCCCGTCCAGTCTCCATAAACTCTGAGACATTCACCGGCCCCCCGTCCAGTCTCCATAAACTCTGAGACATTCACCGGCCCCCCGTCCAGTCTCCATAAACTCTGAGACATTCACCGGCCCCCGTCCAGTCTCCATAAACTCTGAGACATTCACCGGCCCCCCGTCAATAAATAAAGTCAGTCTAGTTCCGCTTTAACCTGAATGATGTCACTCACCAGAGCCAGCTCGGGATCAGCGCTGGGGTCCACCCCGAACTCAAAGTCACTGGCGCCCAACCCCAGCATGGCCCCGCCCTCTCCCGCCAGGATGGGGGAGCTGATGAGGGCGTCGGCCAGGCTGGGCCCCGGCGGCACCGTCACCAGGTGAGACCCCGTCCCATCCTTTCCATTCAGGGTGTTTATAAAGGACGTCAGCTTCTCTGTGTTACACTCCTGCAGAGAGAGAGACACAGAGGTAAAGAGAGAGAAAGGTAAAGAGAGAGACAGAGAGAGAGAAAGGGGTAAAGAGAGAGAGAGAGGTAAAGAGAGACAGAGACAGAGGTAAAGAGAGAGACAGAGGTAGAAGAAAAATAACGATAAAAGGGAGAGAGAAAAATTAAAAAAGAAAAAAAAAACGAAAGAAAGAAGGAGAGAGGAAAAAGAGAAGAAAGGAGTTAAAAGAACAGGAAACAGAATTAGAAAGAAAAGGAGAATATAGGAAAGGAAGACAAAAAGAATAAAAGAGGAAGAGAGAAAGAAAAAGAAATCAAGAGGGGATAGAGAAGAAAAAGGAAAGAGAGGAGGGAGGAAAAAAAACATAAGAGGTAAATAAGATAAAAAGAAAGTGAGGGAGAGAGAAAAATAAAAAGGAGGAAAAAAAAGAAGAAATAAGGTAAGAGAGAGAAGGAAACAAATTAGAAAGAAAAAGAAAAAGGAGGAAATAAAGACAAAAAGAATGATAAAGGAAAGAAAAAAAGAAAGAGGAAGAGAGGCAGAAAGACAGGATGATACAGGAGGATAAGACGCGTCACTACTCACCTCCTCCCCAAAGTTGATGATGTCTACGCTGACTTTCTCTTTCTTTAGCCGCTTGGCCATTTTCACCAGCTGGAAGACAGAAGAGGAGAGAGTGAGGGGGCGGGCAGAGTCCCTAACCCCGCCCCCTTCCTTGCAGCAGAGTCCCTAACCCCGCCCCCTTCCTTGCAGCAGAGTCCCTAACCCCGCCCCCTCCTGTGGCAGAGTCCCTAACCCCGCCCCCTCCTGTGGCAGAGTCCCTAACCCCGCCCCCTTCCATACGGCAGAACCCCTAACCCCGCCCCCTCCTGCGGCAGAGCCCCTAACCCCGCCCCTTCCCTGAGGCAGAGTCTCTAACCCCGCCCCCTTCCCTGCAGCAGAGTCCCTAACCCCGCCCCCCATGCGGCAGAGTCCCTAACCCCGCCCCCTTCCCTGCGGCAGAGAACCTAACCCCGCCCCCTTCCCTGCGGCAGAGAACCTAACCGCGCCCCCTTCCCTGCGGCAGAGCCCCTATCCCCGCCCCCTTCCCTGCGGCAGAGTCCCTATCCCCGCCCCCTTCCCTGCGGCAGAGCCCCTAACCCCGTCCCCTTCCCTGCAGCAGAGTCCCTATCCCCGCCCCCTTCCACGCGGCAGAGCCCCTAACCCCACCCCCTTCCCTGCGGCAGAGTCCCTATCCCCGCCCCCTTCCCTGCGGCAGAGTCCCTATCCCCGCCCCCTTCCCTGCGGCAGAGCCCCTAACCCCGCCCCCTTCCCTGCAGCAAAGTCCCTATCCCCGCCCCCTTCCCTGCGGCAGAGCCCCTAACCCCGTCCCCTTCCCTGCAGCAGAGTCCCTATCCCCGCCCCCTTCCCCGCGGCAGAGCCCCTAACCCCGCCCCCTTCCCTGCGGCAGAGTCCCTATCCCCGCCCCCTTCCCTGCGGCAGAGCCCCTAACCCCGCCCCCTTCCCTGCAGCAGAGTCCCTATCCCCGCCCCCTTCCCTGCGGCAGAGCCCCTAACCCCGTCCCCTTCCCTGCAGCAGAGTCCCTATCCCCGCCCCCTTCCCCGCGGCAGAGCCCCTAACCCCGCCCCCTTCCCTGCGGCAGAGTCCCTATCCCCGCCCCCTTCCCTGCGGCAGAGTCCCTATCCCCGCCCCCTTCCCTGCGGCAGAGCCCCTAACCCCGCCCCCTTCCCCGCGGCAGAGTCCCTATCCCCGCCCCCTTCCCCGCGGCAGAGTCCCTAACCCCGCCCCCTTCCCCGCGGCAGAGTCCCTAACCCTGCCGGCTCCCCGTCACTCACGTCCTTCTCGTTGTCCTCCACAGGACTCCCCACGAAGGCGATGATCCTCATCTTGTGGTTCTTTCCCTGGCGATGCTTCAGGGCGAGCTAAGGGCAGAGAGTGGTCACATGATGGGTCACATGATGGGTCACATGATGGGTCACATGATGGGTCACATGATGGGTCACATGATACCCCGCACCCCTCCCCCACCCGCCACGCACCCAACAAGGGGGCGGGACTCACGTGTGCGATGCGGATCCCGGTGCAGAAGCTGATCCGGCCGATGGGCTGCACCGCGTGTAACTTGGAGAGGATGCGCCCGGTGTCCGGGGTCAGGGTGGTGAGGACCTCGCAGTTACTGCCGGGGGGAGAGTAAGGTGAGTATCAGCACCTGCCTGGCACCCCCCCCTCCACTGTATCAGCACCTGCCTGGCACCCCCCCCCTCCACTGTATCAGCACCTGCCTGGCACCCCCCCCTCCACTGTATCAGCACCTGCCTGGCACCCCCCCCTCCACTGTATCAGCACCTGCCTGGCACCCCCCCCTCCACTGTATCAGCACCTGCCTGGCATCCCCCCCCTCCACTGTATCAGCACCTGCCTGGCACCCCCCCCCCCTCCACTGTATCAGCACCTGCCTGGCACCCCCCCCCCCCCTCCACTGTATCAGCACCTGCCTGGCACCCCCCCCCCTCCACTGTATCAGCACCTGCCTGGCATCCCCCCCCTCCACTGTATCAGCACCTGCCTGGCACCCCCCCCCCTCCACTGTATCAGCACCTACCTGGCATCCCCCCCCCCCTCCACTGTATCAGCACCTGCCTGGCACCCCCCCCCCCCCTCCACTGTATCAGCACCTACCAGGCATCCCCCCATCCACTGTATCAACGCCTGCCTGGCATCCCCCCCTCCACTGTATCAGCGTCCGCCTGGCATCCCCCCATCCACTGTATCAGCGCCTGCCTGGCATCCCCCCTCTGCATTCTATCAGCACCTGCCTGGCATCCCCCCCTCTCCATTCTATCAGTGCCTGCCTGGCATCCCCCCCTCTCCATTCTATCAGCGCCTGTCTGGCATCCCCCCTCTCCATTCTATCAGCACCTGCCTGGCATCCCCCCCTCTCCATTCTATCAGCGCCTGTCTGGCATCCCCCCCTCTCCATTCTATCAGCGCCTGTCTGGCATCCCCCCTCTCCATTCTATCAGCACCTGCCTGGCATCCCCTCCTCTCCATTCTATCAGCACCTGCCTGGCATCCCCCCGCTCCACTGTATCAGCACCTGCCTGGCATCCCCCCCTCCACTGTATCAGCACCCGCCTGGCATCTCCCCTCTCCACTGTATCAGCACCTGCCTGGCATCCCCTCCTCTCCATTCTATCAGTGCCTGCCTGGCATCCCCTCCTCTCCATTCTATCAGCACCTGTCTGGCATCCCCCCTCTCCATTCTATCAGTGCCTGCCTGGCATCCCCCCCTCTCCATTCTATCAGCACCTGCCTGGCATTCCCCCCCCCCCCCCTCTCCATTCTATCAGCACCTGCCTGGCATCCCCTCATCTCCATTCTATCAGCACCTGCCTGGCATCCCCCCTCTCCATTCTATCAGCACCTGTCTGGCATCCCCCCCTCTCCATTCTATCAGTGCCTGCCTGGCATCCCCCCCTCTCCATTCTATCAGCACCTGCCTGGCATCCCCTCATCTCCATTCTATCAGGCACCTGCCTGGCATCCCCCCTCTCCATTCTATCAGCACCTGTCTGGCATCCCCCCCTCTCCATTCTATCAGTGCCTGCCTGGCATCCCCCCCTCTCCATTCTATCAGCACCTGCCTGGCATCCCCTCATCTCCATTCTATCAGCACCTGCCTGGCATCCCCCCTCTCCATTCTATCAGTGCCTGGCTGGCATCCCCCCCTCTCCATTCTATCAGCACCTGCCTGGCATCCCCTCATCTCCATTCTATCAGCACCTGCCTGGCATCCCCCCTCTCCATTCTATCAGTGCCTGGCTGGCATCCCCCCCTCTCCATTCTATCAGCACCTGCCTGGCATTCCCCCCCCCCCTCTCCATTCTATCAGCACCTGCCTGGCATCCCCTCATCTCCATTCTATCAGCACCTGCCTGGCATCCCCCCTCTCCATTCTATCAGTGCCTGCCTGGCATCCCCCCCTCTCCATTCTATCAGCACCTGCCTGGCATCCCCTCCTCTCCATTCTATCAGCACCTGCCTGGCATCCCCTCCTCTCCATTCTATCAGCACCTGCCTGGCATCCCCCCCTCTCCATCCTATCAGCACCTGCCTGGCATCCCCCCCTCTCCATCCTATCAGCACCTGCCTGGCATCCCCTCCTCTCCATCATATCAGCACCTGCCTGGCATCCCCTCCTCTCCATCCTATCAGCGCCTGCCTGGCATCCCCCCCTCTCCATTCTATCAGCACCTGCCTGGCATCCCCCCTCTCCATTCTATCAGCACCTGCCTGGCATCCCCTCCTCTCCATCCTATCAGCACCTGCCTGGCATCCCCTCCTCTCCATTCTATCAGCACCTGCCTGGCATCCCCTCCTCTCCATCCTATCAGCACCTGCCTGGCATCCCCTCCTCTCCATTCTATCAGCACCTGCCTGGCATCCCCTCCTCTCTATTCTATAAGCGCCTGCCTGGCATCCCCTCCTCTCCATCATATCAGCACCTGCCTGGCATCCCTCCTCTCCATCCTATCAGCACCTGCCTGGCATCCCCCCTCTCCATTCTATCAGCACCTGCCTGGCATCCCCCCCTCTCCATTCTATCAGCACCTGCCTGGCATCCCCTCCTCTCCATCCTATCAGCACCTGCCTGGCATCCCCCTCTCCATTCTATCAGCACCTGCCTGGCATCCCCTCCACTCAGCCAACACAGCTCTGCTCCTGTGCTGCACCCATTCCCTGCACCTTCCTTCATCAGGCCATGAGCCTCTCCCTCACATCTATATGGAAAGTATAATAAAATATAGGTGCGCGGTTACAGAATTATTCAGCCAATCAGAGAGCAGAGAGGTGCAGGGGTGCGAGCGCTTACTTGGCCAAGGTGATGAGGCCGACGTTGTTCTCGGGGTTGCTGCGGGTCTTGGAGTGACACACGATGTTGACGGCGTCTTGCTGGGCCTGGAGGCGTGTGGGCAGGAAGTCGCCATTCCTCATATACTCACTGTTATCCACACTGAGGAGACAGGACATAGAGATATCCCATCAGCCACCTCTGCTAACACACCGGGACTGAGGGGGACTTCCTGGATTATAGACACCTATAGGGATATAGCGTCCTCTCAGGATACACTGAGGAAGAGGGCGGAGTCTGTAAAGTCCATTATCCCCAATGACCTAAGCCCCGCCTTTCTCTTGTGCTGATAACACCCAGACCTGTCACTGCAGCTCCAGCAGGATCAGGAGCCTTCTATAGAATTAGGTGTAAAGCCGGGATACAACGTTCTCATCATAAAGGGGAGTTTAGGTCATGCTCAGAGGTCAGGTGACATTGTAAGTTAAACTACTTATTTAGCTTTACACTTAGGGGTGACAATTCTATTTAGTTTTGGGGGTGGGTTAGGTGGCCTTAGGGAGGAGGGTAAAGGGTATGTTTCCCTTTAATTTTAGGATTTGGCATTATACTTAGGGGCCAGAATAGGTTAAGGTCCATTTTAGCGGCGGATCTTGGTGGGGACCCATTTTGAGGTTGCACAATCATTTCCTTTGTCCTTTCTCTGCTGCTGTTAGTCCCCCCCCCTTAAAGGGAACTGCAGCGCAGCCTGGAATAGACTAACAGGTGCGTCAGAGGAGGGCAGGCAGGTGCCCGGCACAAGTCAGAGGAGGGCAGGAGGTGCCCGGCACAAGTCAGGGGAGGGCAGGCAGGTGCCCGGCACAAGTCAGGGGAGGGCAGGAGGTGCCCGGCACAAGTCAGGGGGAGGGCAGGCCGGTGCCCGGCACACGTCAGGGGAGGGGCAGGCCGGTGCCCGGCACACGTCAGGGGAGGGCAGGCCGGTGCCCGGCACACGTCAGGGGAGGGCAGGCCGGTGCCCGGCACACGTCAGGGGAGGGCAGGCCGGTGCCCGGCACACGTCAGGGGGGCTCAGGCCGGTGCCCGGCACACGTCAGGGGGGCTCAGGCCGGTGCCCGGCACACGTCAGGGGGGCTCAGGCCGGTGCCCGGCACACGTCAGGGGGGCTCAGGCCGGTGCCCGGCACACGTCAGGGGGGCTCAGGCCGGTGCCCGGCACACGTCAGGGGGGCTCAGGCCGGTGCCCGGCACACGTCAGGGGGGCTCAGGCCGGTGCCCGGCACACGTCAGGGGGGCTCAGGCCGGTGCCCGGCACACGTCAGGGGGGCTCAGGCCGGTGCCCGGCACACGTCAGGGGGGCTCAGGCCGGTGCCCGGCACACGTCAGGGGGGCTCAGGCCGGTGCCCGGCACACGTCAGGGGGGCTCAGGCCGGTGCCCGGCACACGTCAGGGGGGCTCAGGCCGGTGCCCGGCACACGTCAGGGGGGCTCAGGCCGGTGCCCGGCACACGTCAGGGGGGCTCAGGCCGGTGCCCGGCACACGTCAGGGGGGCTCAGGCCGGTGCCCGGCACACGTCAGGGGGGCTCAGGCCGGTGCCCGGCACACGTCAGGGGGGGCTCAGGCCGGTGCCCGGCACACGTCAGGGGGGCTCAGGCCGGTGCCCGGCACACGTCAGGGGGGCTCAGGCCGGTGCCCGGCACACGTCAGGGGGGCTCAGGCCGGTGCCCGGCACACGTCAGGGGGGCTCAGGCCGGTGCCCGGCACACGTCAGGGGGGCTCAGGCCGGTGCCCGGCACACGTCAGGGGGGCTCAGGCCGGTGCCCGGCACACGTCAGGGGGGCTCAGGCCGGTGCCCGGCACACGTCAGGGGGGCTCAGGCCGGTGCCCGGCACACGTCAGGGGGGCTCAGGCCGGTGCCCGGCACACGTCAGGGGGGGCTCAGGCCGGTGCCCGGCACACGTCAGGGGGGCTCAGGCCGGTGCCCGGCACACGTCAGGGGGGCTCAGGCCGGTGCCCGGCACACGTCAGGGGGGCTCAGGCCGGTGCCCGGCACACGTCAGGGGGGCTCAGGCCGGTGCCCGGCACACGTCAGGGGGGCTCAGGCCGGTGCCCGGCACACGTCAGGGGGGCTCAGGCCGGTGCCCGGCACACGTCAGGGGGCTCAGGCCGGTGCCCGGCACACGTCAGGGGGGCTCAGGCCGGTGCCCGGCACACGTCAGGGGGGCTCAGGCCGGTGCCCGGCACACGTCAGGGGGGCTCAGGCCGGTGCCCGGCACACGTCAGGGGGGCTCAGGCCGGTGCCCGGCACACGTCAGGGGGGCTCAGGCCGGTGCCCGGCACACGTCAGGGGGGCTCAGGCCGGTGCCCGGCACACGTCAGGGGGGCTCAGGCCGGTGCCCGGCACACGTCAGGGGGGCTCAGGCCGGTGCCCGGCACACGTCAGGGGGGCTCAGGCCGGTGCCCGGCACACGTCAGGGGGGCTCAGGCCGGTGCCCGGCACACGTCAGGGGGGCTCAGGCCGGTGCCCGGCACACGTCAGGGGGGCTCAGGCCGGTGCCCGGCACACGTCAGGGGGGGCTCAGGCCGGTGCCCGGCACACGTCAGGGGGGCTCAGGCCGGTGCCCGGCACACGTCAGGGGGGCTCAGGCCGGTGCCCGGCACACGTCAAGGGGGGCTCAGGCCGGTGCCCGGCACACGTCAGGGGGGCTCAGGCCGGTGCCCGGCACACGTCAGGGGGGCTCAGGCCGGTGCCCGGCACACGTCAGGGGGGCTCAGGCCGGTGCCCGGCACACGTCAGGGGGGCTCAGGCCGGTGCCCGGCACACGTCAGGGGGGCTCAGGCCGGTGCCCGGCACACGTCAGGGGGGCTCAGGCCGGTGCCCGGCACACGTCAGGGGGGCTCAGGCCGGTGCCCGGCACACGTCAGGGGGGCTCAGGCCGGTGGCCGGCACACGTCAGGGGGGCTCAGGCCGGTGCCCGGCACAAGTCAGGGGGGCTCAGGCCGGTGCCCGGCACAAGTCAGGGGGGCTCAGGCCGGTGCCCGGCACAAGTCAGGGGGGCTCAGGCCGGTGCCCGGCACAAGTCAGGGGGGGTCAGGCAGGTGCCCGGCACAAGTCAGGGGGGGTCAGGCAGGTGCCCGGCACAAGTCAGGGGGGGTCAGGCAGGTGCCCGGCACAAGTCAGGGGGGGTCAGGCAGGTGCCCGGCACACGACAGAGGGGCTCAGGCAGGTGCCCGGCACACGACAGAGGGGCTCAGGCAGGTGCCCGGCACAAGTCAGAGGGGCTCAGCAGGTGCCCGGCACAAGTCAGAGGGGCTCAGGCAGGTGCCCGGCACACGTCAGAGGGGCTCAGGCAGGTGCCCGGCACACGTCGGAGGGGCTCAGGCAGGTGCCCGGCACACGTCGGAGGGGCTCAGGCAGGTGCCCGGCACACGTCGGAGGGGCTCAGGCAGGTGCCCGGCACACGTCGGAGGGGCTCAGGCAGGTGCCCGGCACACGTCGGAGGGGCTCAGGCAGGTGCCCGGCACACGTCGGAGGGGCTCAGGCAGGTGCCCGGCACACGTCGGAGGGGCTCAGGCAGGTGCCCGGCACACGTCGGAGGGGGTCAGGCAGGTGCCCGGAACAAGTCAGAGGGGCTCAGGCAGGTGC
This sequence comes from Gastrophryne carolinensis, assembly GCA_027917425.1. Taxonomy (NCBI): domain Eukaryota; kingdom Metazoa; phylum Chordata; class Amphibia; order Anura; family Microhylidae; genus Gastrophryne; species Gastrophryne carolinensis. The sequence goes on along the minus strand of CM051244.1, from coordinate 161,113,415 downwards.
CCGGCACACGTCAGAGGGGGGGGGTCAGGCCGGTGCCCGGCACACGTCAGAGGGGGGGGTCAGGCCGGTGCCCGGCACACGTCAGAGGGGGGGGTCAGGCCGGTGCCCGGCACAAGTCAGGGGAGGGGGTCAGGCCGGTGCCCGGCACAAGTCAGGGGAGGGGGTCAGGCCGGTGCCCGTCACAAGTCAGGGGAGGGGGTCAGGTAGGTGCCCAGCACACGTCAGGGGGGGTCAGGTAGGTGCCCAGCACACGTCAGAGGGGGTCAGGCAGGTGCCCGGCACACGTCAGGGGGTGAAGGGCGGTCAGGCAGGTGCCCGGCACAAGTCGGGGGGGGGGGGTCAGGCAGGTGCCCGGAACAAGTCAGAGGGGCTCAGGCAGGTGCCCGGCACACGTCAGAGGGGGGGGTCAGGCCGGTGCCCGGCACACGTCAGAGGGGGGGGTCAGGCCGGTGCCCGGCACAAGTCAGGGGAGGGGGTCAGGCCGGTGCCCGGCACAAGTCAGGGGAGGGGGTCAGGCCGGTGCCCGGCACAAGTCAGGGGAGGGGGTCAGGGCCGGTGCCCGGCACACGTCAGAGGGGGTCAGGCAGGTGCCCGGCACACGTCAGAGGGGGTCAGGCAGGTGCCCGGCACAAGTCAGGGGGTGAAGGGCGGTCAGGCAAGGTGCCCGGCACAAGTCGGGGGGGGGGGGGGGTCAGGCAGGGTGCCCGGCACAAGTCAGGGGGGGAAGGGCGGTCAGGCAGGTGCCCGGCACAAGTCGGGGGGGGGGGGGGGGTCAGGCAGGTGCCCGGCACAAGTCGGGGGGGGGGGGGTCAGGCAGGTGCCCGGCACAAGTCAGGGGGGGGGGGGTCAGGCAGGTGGCCGGCACAAGTCAGAGGGGCTCAGGCAGGTGCCCGGCACAAGTCAGAGGGGCTCAGGCAGGTGCCCGGCACACGTCAGAGGGGCTCAGGCAGGTGCCCGGCACACGTCAGAGGGGCTCAGGCAGGTGCCCGGCACACGTCAGAGGGGCTCAGGCAGGTGCCCGGCACACGTCAGAGGGGCTCAGGCAGGTGCCCGGCACACGTCAGAGGGGCTCAGGCAGGTGCCCGGCACACGTCAGAGGGGCTCAGGCAGGTGCCCGGCACACGTCAGAGGGGCTCAGGCAGGTGCCCGGCACACGTCAGAGGGGCTCAGGCAGGTGCCCGGCACACGTCAGAGGGGCTCAGGCAGGTGCCCGGCACACGTCAGAGGGGCTCAGGCAGGTGCCCGGCACACGTCAGAGGGGCTCAGGCAGGTGCCCGGCACACGTCAGAGGGCTCAGGCAGGTGCCCGGCACACGTCAGAGGGGCTCAGGCCGGTGCCCGGCACACGTCAGAGGGGCTCAGGCCGGTGCCCGGCACACGTCAGAGGGGCTCAGGCCGGTGCCCGGCACACGTCAGAGGGGCTCAGGCCGGTGCCCGGCACACGTCAGAGGGGCTCAGGCAGGTGCCCGGCACACGTCAGAGGGGCTCAGGCAGGTGCCCGGCACACGTCAGAGGGGCTCAGGCAGGTGCCCGGCACACGTCAGAGGGGCTCAGGCCGGTGCCCGGCACACGTCAGAGGGGCTCAGGCCGGTGCCCGGCACACGTCAGAGGGGCTCAGGCCGGTGCCCGGCACACGTCAGAGGGGCTCAGGCCGGTGCCCGGCACACGTCAGAGGGGCTCAGGCCGGTGCCCGGCACACGTCAGAGGGGCTCAGGCCGGTGCCCGGCACACGTCAGAGGGGCTCAGGCCGGTGCCCGGCACACGTCAGAGGGGCTCAGGTAGGTGCCCGGCACAAGTCAGGGGGGCTCAGGCAGGTGCCCGGCACAAGTCAGGGGGGCTCAGGCAGGTGCCCGGCACAAGTCAGAGGGGGTCAGGCAGGTGCCCGGCACAAGTCAGAGGGGGTCAGGCAGGTGCCCGGCACACGTCAGAGGGGGTCAGGTAGGTGCCCGGCACACGTCAGAGGGGGTCAGGTAGGTGCCCGGCACAAGTCAGAGGGGTCAGGTAGGTGCCCGGCACAAGTCAGAGGGGGTCAGGTAGGTGCCCGGCACAAGTCAGAGGGGGTCAGGTAGGTGCCCGGCACAAGTCAGGGGGGCTCAGGTAGGTGCCCGGCACAAGTCAGGGGGCTCAGGTAGGTGCCCGGCACAAGTCAGAGGGGCTCAGGTAGGTGCCCGGCACACGTCAGAGGGGGTCAGGTAGGTGCCCGGCACAAGTCAGAGGGGGTCAGGTAGGTGCCCGGCACAAGTCAGGGGGGCTCAGGTAGGTGCCCGGCACACGTCAGAGGGGTCAGGTAGGTGCCCGACACAAGTCAGAGGGGGTCAGGTAGGTGCCCGGCACAAGTCAGGGGGGCTCAGGTAGGTGCCCGGCACAAGTCAGAGGGGGTCAGGTAGGTGCCCGGCACAAGTCAGAGGGGGTCAGGTAGGTGCCCGGCACAAGTCAGAGGGGGTCAGGTAGGTGCCCGGCACAAGTCAGAGGGGGTCAGGTAGGTGCCCGGCACAAGTCAGGGGGGCTCAGGTAGGTGCCCGGCACACGTCAGAGGGGCTCAGGTAGGTGCCCGGCACACGTCAGAGGGGCTCAGGTAGGTGCCCGGCACACGTCAGAGGGGGTCAGGTAGGTGCCCGGCGCACGTCAGAGGGGCTCAGGTAGGTGCCCGGCACACACACAGACAGCTATAAACACATAGAGAAGGGGGTTCCTGGGATGACTGTGCTCCTCCATCTTTCAAACACAGGGGGAGGAGCATATGAGTGTCAGGAGGGGTCTGGTCGCCCTAAATAAGACAATACCCGGCAGTGTGACAGAGGGGTGAATCAGGAGTGTGCAGTGTATCGTGTCCCCCATCCTCCCCGCTGGGGCTCGAGCCTGCACTCACCACACCATCGTACTCTCCAGCACCATGATGATGACCGAGCACCTCCGCCGAGCTCTGTGACTGGAGCACTGCGCCGCCGCCGATTCACTTCCGCCCAAAGCTTCCCCACTTCCGTCCAGTCCAAAGCTCCGCGATGCCTCACTTCCGCCCAAAGCTTGCCCACTTCCGTCCAGTCCAAAGCGACGCGATGCCACACTTCCGCCCAGACCATGGAGACTTCGCCTTCACGCCGAACGTCACTTCCGTCTAGTTGACGGCCAACGTCGTGGGCGCGGAGGCTGCCGGGAAGTGTTGTCCTGACTCAGCAATCTGTTATGAAGTGAGGGCCGAGAGTAGAGGGGCCCCAACAGGGCTTCTGATATTGTCTGTTAGGGGCCCATTATTGCTCTGCTTTGTGGTTGAGGAGAGATTTTTTTTCTTCCAATCCATTCCAGGCCGTCCCTTATTCTTTACCTCAGGGGCGTGGACTGCAAGATCAAAGCTGTGGCTCCTCCCGGCCCCCTATAAATAGCAGCTGCCTCTTAAGATTGCTAGCTCTCTCGCAGGGATTTTAGCAGCAAAGCGCGGCCTCTAACCTGTCGGCTTGCTGCAGGACCCTATTTCCACGGATTCCTCTGACCCATCTGATGCCTCCCCAGCTTTGGCTGTTTTCTGGGGTCTGTGATGGTAGGGTGAAACGCCGGGGTCTGGGGCTTTTGTCAGGGCATTCATGCTCTGGGATGCAGGCTTCTCTGTAACAAGCAACACAGCCACAGGTTTTATATGGTGAACCTGCTGGGAAACCTGAGATATTTTTTATATGTCACCCTCCCTTCTCCCACGTGTATTTTTTATTTTTCATTTTGTTGCGTGCTTGTGCTTACTTTACTGCGTGGGGGAGCGGCGGAAGAGCTCTGTCGCCATAGCAGTACTACAGCGAGGAGGGGTCCGTTGCCTCTCCTCCCACATACCACCCTCTTTCCCTCGCCGTGGGGAGGCATCCTTGCTTGGGGGCGCGGCCCATGGGCTCCTCGCGGGTGCGGGGGGGGCAAGCGGCGGTCGGAGGCCGCAATTTGGTGCTGGCCGGGGGGAGCAGAGTCACGTAGCGAGCGGCGCACGGCCTGGCTTTCAATCTGGTGACGCTCCCCCGGTCAGAAGCTTCTGGATCAAGACGCGTGCTGCGTCTGCGTTAAGCCTGTACATGCGCTGGTGTAGGAGACGCTGTGTCTGGGAGTCCTGCTATTCCTTCATGTTGTTTTGAATTTAAAAAGAAAAAAGGGAAATATATATATCTCCAAAGCGACGCAATGCCACGCTTCCGCCCAGACCGTGGAGACTTCGCCTTCACGCCGAACGTCACTTCCGTCTAGTTGACGGCCAACGTCGTAGGCGCGGAGGCTGCCGGGAAGTGTAGTCCTGACTCAGCAATCTGTTATGAAGTGAGGGCCGAGAGTAGAGGGGCCCCAACAGGGCTTCTCATATTGTCTGTTAGGGGCCCATTATTGCTCTGCTTTGTGGTTCAGGAGAGATTTTTGTTCTTCCAATCCATTCCAGGCCGTCCCTTATTCTTTACCTCATGGGCTTCTCTGCCCGAAGGGTCGTGGACTGCAAGATCACAGCTATAGGCTTAGGACATTAGTGTCTATTTTGCCTTTCACGAATATTGCATATTCCAAAATCACCATGATGGAGGCATCAGGGGATAGTGAGCCGGGCAACCCACTTGGGCAAGACAGGCTCTGCCCCTTGTGCAGACGGAATCCCCTGGGTGGGTTCAGCACAATTCGTTCCACTTGCGTCAGAGGCATTGTTTTGGACCATGAGAGGGCTGTCGCTTCCGCCCCTAGTCCTGCGTTACCTCCTGCCTCTTCGGAACCTCCGCTGCTGCAGTTAGCCCCCAGAGAAGGGGGAGACAGCAGGGGGACACACTCAGATTTGGCGCAGAGGCTGACTAGCCTTGAGAAACAGCTCTCATTGGCAGCCCCTAAAAAGGCCTAGAGTAAGAAGAGGCACTTTGACCCGGTTTACTCAGACGAAGATTTGTTTGCTTCTTTTGGTTCCGCGGAGGAAGGGGAGTCGGCAGATGAGCCACTCTCGAAAGGTGAGTTGCTATCCGGTGGAGAAGACAGCAACTCAGGTTATTCCTCGGATGAGGATTCCTTCCTCCCAGATAATACGGAAAGCTTGCTTTCCTCTGTTTTTGACACTTTACACATTGTTCCTCCAAAGGTGGCCAAGAGAAGGAAGAATGATTTGTTTCGGCCTGAGAGACAGCAGGGTTTTTTCTGAACAGCCGGATTTTTCTAAGATGGTGCTTAAGGAGTGAGAAAGGCCTAACAAACTGCTGTCGGCTCCTAAGGGCCTGGAGATACGGTATCCTTTCCCGGCTGAGCTGATTAAATTATGGTCGCATCCTCCCGAGGTGGACCCTCCGGTTTCAGGACTGTCCAACACCACTATTATGCCGTCACCTGATAATGCTTCCTTAAGAGTCCCTGCGGACAAACTCATGGATCAGTTGGCTTGCCATGCTTTTTTGTTGGTGCCCTCTTTTGGCCTGCGTGTGCCACGGCAATTGTTTCCCTAGCCATGAGGAAAAAGGTTAAGCAGTTTGTGGCTAAGGCTAAGTCTCGCAAACGGGCGCAGGATTCCAAGGAACCCAGAGCCTGTTTGGATATTATCGGCTTTGTTGTTACTGCCATAGATGATGTAGTCAGGCTAGGTGCCAAGACTTCGGCTTTGCTTGTAACATTACGCCGTTTGCTGTGGTTGAAGCAGTGGTCGGCCGATGCGGCCGCCAAAAAGTCCCTCACAAATTTACCCTTTGTGGGGGGTTGGCTGTTCGGGTAGCGGCTGGACCTTTTGGTCAAGGATGGTAAGCTCCCTCAGAGAAGGAAACCTACTCGGCCCTTTCGGCACTCCTCTTCTTACCGGTCCTTTCGGGGGGAAAGAGTTTCTTCTTTTTCCAGTGCCCGCAGAGATTCTTGGGGCAGAGGTAGTCCTGCAGTCGGCCCAATCCCACCTGGGGAGCGAAGCCCAAACCTCCAGCCAAACCTACACACGCATGAGGGGGCACCCACACCAGTACGGGTGGGGGGACCGCTACTGCTGTTCGCTCCAATCTGGAGGCGTCACGTCTTGGATCTTTGGATTCAGGAGGTGGTGTTGTCAGGTTACAAGATCGAGCTGGCAGCCAGACCACCCACAAGATTTCTATGGTCAAGGGATCCCGAAACCTGCTAAAATCAGAGGCTTTGAGAGCTGCTGTTTGGCACCTCCTGCAGATAGGGGTGATTGGTCATGTGCACCGGCAGGGTCAGGGTTTTTACTCCAACCTATTCACGGTTCCCAAGAAGGACGGATCGGTGTGGCCAATCTTGGACCTAAAGGGCCTCAACAAGTTTATAAGGGTCAGGCATTTCTGCATGGAAACATTGCAGTCGGCGGTGAGGTCGCTTCGGCCCGGCGACTTTATGACTACAGCGGGCATCAGGGACGCGTATCTACACAACCCTATTTTTCTGGGGCATCAGAAGTTTTTGAGGTTTGCACTGGAGGATCAGCATTTCCAGTTTGTGGCACTCCCATTCGGCATATCCTGAGATCCCAGGGTGTTCACCAAGGTGCTGGCGGGCCTCATGGTTATCCTGACCGGTCAGGGTATTCGTGTCTTACCCTATCTGGATGACCTTCTGATCTTGGCCCCGTCCCTTTAGGAGGCCGAGAGCGACACTCTGTGTCAACTCTGGAAGCTCTGGTTGGGTGATCAACTACCCCAACTCGCATATCACTCCGTCAGATCCTTCCTGGGGATGACCCTAGACACCGTTCAAGTCAAGGTCTTCCTGCCACAGCAGAAGGTCTTGTGTCTACAGACGCAGGTACAGGCCTTGCTGGCTTGTCAACAGCCATCAGTGCGTCTAGGGATGAGATTGGTGGGCCTAATTGTGGCTTGCTTTGAAGCAGTGCCCTTTGCTCAATTCCATATGAGGCCTCTTCAGCTGAACCTGCTATCCAGCTGGGATCGGTCCCTGGACCAAGGATTTGTGCTTTTCCCCCCCGGCCAGGCAATCCCTCTTGTGGTGGTTAGATCCTCGACATCTGCTGATAGGCAAGTCCTTTCGGACTCCCCATTGGGAGATAGTTACCACGGATGCCAGTCTTACAGGCTGGGGAGGCATTTGGCAGACCCAGAAGATCCAGGGTCAGTGGGGTCCGAGAGAGAACTGGTTGCCCATAAATCTCTTGGAACTGACAAGATACTACATCTGACCACCAATTTAAGGGGCCATGCGGTTCAAGTCCGCTCGGATAATCGGACGGTGGTAGCCTATATCAACCACCAGGGGGGTACTCGGAGCAGGAGATCCCTCAAGGAGGTAAGTCGGATTCTGAGTTGGGCATAGGAGAATGTTCCCTGCATCTCTTCGGTTTACATCCTGGGGTTAGAGAACCAGGAGGCAGACTCCCTGAGCAGGAAGTCCTTGCGTCTGAGGGAATGGTCCCTCAGCAGGAAGGCCTTTCAAGCTCTGTGCCTCCACTGGGGTCGACCGGACATGGATCTTTTTGCGTCTAGACACAATCACAAACTTCCAAGGTTTGTATCTCTCTCAAGAGACCCTCTGGCCATAGCAACAGACGCCCTGGCGATTCCCTGGACAGGGTTCAACCTTCTGTATGCTTTTCCTCCGTTTCCGCTCCTGTACCGAGTACTATACAAGACAGTCCAGGACTGTCGGCATACATAATTCGGCACCCGAATTTACAAGTATAGAAGTAAGCGACAGCTGCCTGATTGTCCGAGCAAACCTGGATCGCACGACCCCTTAATAGGGGAGTCAATTGAAGAAGCAGCAGCCGGATCGGTCTCAGCTCCAGGAGAGTTATGAGAAAGTGGTTCTCCAGCGGACCTACTGACCCTGGAACTTCTGCATCTGTCAGACACCCCCCAGCCGGTCAGACTGGCATCCGATGCAACTGTTCCCCACCGGGGAGTCAGAGAGGAATTGCCCACCAGTAGGTTCCTGGAGTCCAGTCACCACAAGAGGGACCTTCTGGCCAGCAGGGACAAGAAAAATCCTGTTCCAGCGACTCCTGCATCCGATCCAGCCGGTAGCAGGTTCAATAGAAGAAGTCTCAAGGAGGAACTGAGCGAAGGGCACTGCCTCGAAGCAGGACACTATAAGGCCCACCAGCTTCCTCCCCAAACAGATCGAGGGTCACTGACAAGACAGCAAGGAACACCTGGACCTGAGAGGTGTCTAGCGTCATGCCCAGGAAGGACTTCACCGCTGAGGGAGATATCAAAGACTAGGGGTAGTTGATTACCCAGCCGAACTCCTGGAGAGTGGATAACACTGTCCGGGTGTCGCTCTCGGCCTGCTGAAGGGACTGAGCTGCAATCAGTAAAATGTCCAGATAAGGCAGCACACGAACGCCCTGATTCCTCAGACTAGTCATTATGCCGGCTAGCACCTTGGTGAAAACCCGTGGGGGCTGAGAATATCCCGTGTGGCAGAGTGACAAATTGATAGTGCTGGCCCTCCAGAGCAAATCTCAGAGACCTCTGGTGTCCCTGGAATATCGGGACGTGCAAATAGGCATCCCTGATGCCACCGTGGTCCTGAAATCGCCGGGCCGAAGCGAACTCATCGCTGACCGTAAGGTTTCCATGCGGGAATGCCGGACTTTTACAACCTGTTAAGACCTATCTTGGACCTGAATGGTCTCAACGTTCCATCCTTTTTGGGGCCTGTGAACAGATCAGAGAAAAGCCCCTGACCCTGCTCCTGAAGAGGTACATGGCAAATTACACCTAGCCGCAGGAAATGGTGTGCAGCCATTCTCAGGCCCCGAGCCCTCGCAGGATTCTGTACACCACCTCCTGAATCCACTGATCCGAGACGCGCAGTCTCCAGACGTGAGCAATAGCTGGAGGGTGATGGTGCCTCCTCAAGCCTGAGGAGCCTTGGCAGAGGGCCTGGACTTGGATCTCCAAGAGGGATTGGGGCAGCCAGGGGACCTACCTCACCCCAAAGAATCTCTGCGGCCTCCTGAAAGAAGCGCCCCTTCCTCCACAAAGGCGCGATAGGCAGATGAACCCCGAAAAGGCCGCACAGGCTTCCGTCGCGGAGGGAGTCTCACCCTCCTTAACCAGGAAGTCCAGATTCTCCCCGAATAACCTGTGCCCCATGAAGGGAATACTAATGAGCGACTACTTGCCCGCAACGTCGGCCGACCTTGCCGCCTCCAGAAAGAGCCATGGAGAGCAACAAGCAGGGGCGAACCCTGGCTCCGAGCCGGACACAATCGTCCATAGCGGAGACAAGGCAATAAAATCCATGCAAGCTTTGAGGTCTTTATAATCCCCCACCCGCTTGCGAGGCTTAGTAATATCTACAAGACGTCTCACCTTCTTCCAGATGGCTAAGGAGAGAATAGCCGCAGCACACACAGAGCGAAGCCAAGCACCGGCAAAGGTGATGCATGACACGCCAGGATCACGCAAGGAAGCAGAATAGGGTGACGGCATAACCGTAGTGTTGGATAACCCCGACACTGGGGAGTCCACAACGGCGGGACGGGACCAGAGGCGGACCAGCTCCTCCAGGAAGGGATACCACCTGTCCAGGTTTATTAGGCCTTTCCCATTCCATAAAACCCAATTGGAAAAAATGGGCCTGCTCAGGGAAGACAACCTCGGTCTCTCAGGCCAGAATAAATCACCCTGCTTCCTTTTCACCGCATTAGGAGGGATAATATGCAACGTCTCACACAGAAGTCAGTAACTTCTCAGTATAGTAAGGAAGCCACATATCCTCGCCCGAGGAGGAGCCAGGCTCGCTGTCATAGCCGGCCGAATGATCCCCTATGGAAAAGGAATCCTTAAGCAACCAGCCTTCCTCCATGGAGCCCAGACCTCCAAAACAATCATCATCATCGGTAATCCGAGTAACCGGGCTCGATGTGCCGCTTCTCACTCGTGGCCTTCCCAGGAGCCGTGCAAGATAATTGTCTCTCAAGGCTCGCCACCCGGTATGTCAACCAGTTGGGGACCCCCTGCTGGCTTCCCCCCCCCCCCGCTGAGGGCTCTGGTGAGGCCGCAGGCAATAAGGGACGGATACGCCCGCCCTATCATGCTCCAAAAATATGCTCCTGGCGCAAGTGACACAGACAGTGCTGAGTCCATCCAAGGACAGGTACTGCACATGGGGCAGAGCTTCACCCGCCAGATGAGGCCCCTAGCTCACTATTCCCAGAAGCCTCCATTATGGTGATTAGCAGACATTTTAAGCAGGTTACAGAGCACTAACGGCCCAAACCGCTGATCCCTCCTGTTTAGTCCCTCTTTTTGTGATCCTTCTTGCTAAAAAAAGGGGGGGGAAGAGGGGGGCAAGACTGGGAGGAACCACAACCACCGTTATAAGGGCCCGAACTGAAGATACAAGCACAAGGGGCCTACAGGTCACGCCTCTTTGGGTGTAGTCCAAAACTGTGCATTACAGGTTTGCGGAGGAGCATTTTACTGGGCACAGCACTGGGGTATATATGTATAATAGCATTACCTCCGCTCACCATTACCATGGCGACCTACTCAAGATGGTGGCCACAGAACAAACGATCCTGGAGGGGTGGGCCACACCTGTGGTGATGCTAAAAATGTCACCGTGTGGCGCGAAGACGGCGCCCGCCTCTCACTCCTCAGAAGCCCAAGATGGCGGAGGCCGCCGCTGATGCAAAAGCAGGGAAGCTCACGGCGTGTCCCCGCAACCAGACGGTGTCAGGGGCGGAAAGCACCCAGGCCGACGACAACCCCCCTGCCCCCCCCCCTCACAGCATTCAGATGGAGGAAGAGGAGGAGGATGAGGCACCGGAGGGAACGAGGGAGGTAAGTAAGCGCAGTAATAAAGGTGCAAGTAAAACACACACACAGATAATAAAGCTTGTGGGATAAATGGAACAAAAAGGAGTCCCTGAGGTGGTTCCCCCCCCAATAGGCTCTCCATTAGCCTATGGACGACTACCCTTTATGGAGGGTCTGCGGCCCAGAGCCTAGCTCTGCCAACACCTGACCCCGGCGTTCACCCTACCTTCACCTGTCCCGTCAGCCGAGGCTGGGAGGCAGAAGTGAGTCCACGGGAACAAAAGTAATAGGGGTGCAGCGGCCGACAGGTTTAAAATGCCCCGCTCAGCTGCCGTATCCAGAGAGAGTATCCAAGACGATCCTCGCAGCAGCACTGCAAGAAGAACTTTGGGAAATCTACTGAGACAGCTCCTTTTATAGGGGGCCGGGAAGAGTTACAGCTTTTGATCTTGCAGTAACTGCGCCACCTGGTGGCGGACTACCCACATGTCATCACTTCTGGGACGACCTGGACTGGACATAGTGAAAAAAAAATGGACGGCCTGGAATGGATTGGAAGGAAAAACGCAATTCTGTGAGACTCACCTGTAGAATTGGTTTTGCTTCCGATCCATTCCAGGCCGTCCAACCCGCCCTCTTTGAGGTTTATTATTGTCCTGGACGCCTTTTTTATGGTGATTGAACCATTACTTGTTCATAGGACACTTGTTATACAAATTTAGGATTTTAGGTTCGAGAGAATACAAGCGGAGGCTATGTGAAGTAACATGGTCTCCTATGTTCGGGGCCTCCCAGCCTGACTCTTGCTATTGAGTTACTGCTTCTTAATTACTGGGCTGGTTAAGAGGCAGCTGCTATTTATAGGGGGCTGGGAGGAGCCACATCTTTGATCTTGCAGTCCACGCCCCTCCAGGCGGAGAAGTCCCAGATGTAGAGAATAAAGGACGGCCTGGAATGGATCGGAAGCAAAACCAATTCTACAGGTGAGTCTCACAGAATTGCGTTGTTAACGATTCATTCGCCATCATGGCCTTAAACCGGACCTTCACCATGAGTTATTAAAAAAAAGCCCAAACCCTTAAAAAGCTATTCCCCAGCATCTAAAGTTAATATATTTTAAGTTTTTAGTCACTTATTATTCTTTCCCCACTGGGCTGCAACTCTGTTCAGGACTTTAGGATGCGGAGCCACCATCTTGACTCAGAAGCATCACACTTACTGAGGAGAGGAGAATGGGATAAAGTACAGGGGGCGGGGTTATAGCTGTGCTTTGCTCAGACAGATCAGAGCTGGGGTCAGGAAAAGGTCAGCAATCCCAGAATGCAGAGCAGCACAGTCAGAAGGTACTTCCTGTTTGCAGGCTGCCTGATGTTCCATGAGCCGCCATCTTGGATGTTTAAAGGCTCATAACATGCAGTAGATGCAGGTAGGATGATTTTTAATGTGAGCAATCTGTATGTACAGGGTGTGGGAAACATATAAGAAAGGCTCTTATTCTGGGTGAGGGTCCGGATTAATGTGAGCAATCTGTATGTACAGCGTGTGGGAAACATATAAGATAGGCTCTTATTCTGGGTGAGGGTCCGGATTAATGTGAGCAATCTGTATGTACAGGGTGTGGGAAACATAAGATAGGCTCTTATTCTGGGTGAGGGTCCGGATTAATGTGAGCAATCTGTATGTACAGGGTGTGGGAAACATACAAGATAGGCTCTTATTCAGGGTGAGGGTCCGGATTAATGTGGGCAATCTGTATGTACAGCAGGGGAAACATATAAGATAGCCTCTTATTCAGAGTGAAGGTCTGCTTTAACAGAAACATGGCTGACCACCTTTTCACTTACTGCCCTGTTATACGGGGGAATTCAATTCAACCAAATTCCAAAACCAGGCGACAAACATGATGGAGGTGTTGGTGGTCCTCATCTCTGGCCAATGCGCTTTTGAAGTGGACCAAAACCCATTCCCTCCCCTCTGAGGCATCCGAAATCAGAATGCCCCGCTGTGTGATACCCCCCAGGTCGCCCCATTCACTTACCTTGTTTCCGGGTCCAATGGTGCATGCACGAGCCATGGCCGCATCCCCGCTATCCCTCTAGTAGGGCGCGTGCCTGCACCAGGCATTTATGAAGGTCCAGTGTGCGCACGCTTCCTGTTGGAGGGGAGCGGGGGATGCGGCCGCCACTGCGCTTGGAGCCGCTGGCCTTACACACTGGCTTAAACGACGTGATGTCAGCGGTTCCAAGCGCCCTGATTGGATGAGCGGCTGCCATAGGACCGGGAAGAGGTGAGTTGGCATCGGCCATCTGGGGGGGTTCACCCAGCGGGGCATCCCCGATCGGGGTCCCCTGGGCGGAAAGGACCAAAACCCAGGATAGTCAAAATCCTGGGTCTTGGTCCACTTTAAAGTCTCCAAAGAATATTGCAGGGATGTCAGTGGAGAAATTGAAGGAGCCGAGTTGAGAAGTGATCGAAAAAGAGGGGGCGGGGCCTTTTAGGGTGGGAAGGAGGGACAATTGGTAAGTAAAACCACACCCCCTTATTGAGAGATGTATGAAGCCACACCCCCTCATTGAGAGATGTATGAAGCCACACCCCCTCATTGAGAGATGGATAGGAGATAGGATATAATAGCTACAACAATAGAAACACTTTGAATCTGCGAATGAATCATTTATTGCTGCAGATCTGCAGGTTACACCTCAAAGAGGGACAATATGTTAATGAAACCACACGCCCTCACTGAGGAATGGATGAAGCCACGCCCCCTCATTGAGGGATGGATGAAGCCACGCCCCCTCATTGAGGGTTGGATAGGGGATAGGGTGTAACAGTTACAATACAAACACTTTGAATAGGCAAATTAATCATGTATTGATTCAAATCTGCATGTTATACCTCAAATACGAAGAATATGTAAATGAAACCACACCCCCTCATTGAGGGGTGGATGAAGCCACGCCCCCTCATTGAGGGATGGATCGGAGATACATTGTAACAGTTAAAACAATAGAAACACGTTGAGGCGTAACATGCAGATCTGCAGCAATACATTATTCATTTGCCTCTTCAAAGTGTTTATAGTGTTGTAACTGTTACAATGTATCTCCTATCCATCCCTCAATGAGGGGGCGTGGCTTCATCCATCCCGCAATGAGGGGGCGTGGCTTCATACATCTCTCAATTAGGGGGCGTGGCTTCATCCATCCCTCAATGAGGAGGCGTGGCTTCATCCATCCCTCAATGAGGGGCGTGGCTTCATCCATCCCTCAATCATGGGGCGTGGCTTCATCCATCCCTCAATTAGGGGGCGTGGTTTCATCCATCCCTCAATGAGGAGGCGTGGCTTCATCCATTCCTCAATGAGGGGGCGTGGCCTCATCCATCCCTCAATCATGGGGCGTGGCTTCATCCATCCCTCAATCATGGGGCGTGGCTTCATCCATCCCTCAATCAGGGGGTGTGGCTTCATCCAATCCTCGATGAGGGGTGTGGATTCATCCATCCCTCAATGAGGGTGTGTGGTTTAATTTACATATTATTCATCTTTGAGGTGGAACATGCAGATCTGAATCAATAAATGATTAATTTGCCTATTCCAAGTGTTTGTATTGCAACCGTTACACCCTATCCAACCCTCAATGAGGGGGCGTGGCTTCATCCATCCCTTGGTGAGGGGGGGTGGTTTCATTAACACATTGTCCCTCTTTGAGGTGTAACATGCAGATCTGCAGCAATAAATTATTCATTTGCCTATTCGAAGAGGGACTAATGAGAACAATGAGTGGCAGGGGGACACAACCTCAAAAGAGGGACAGTCCCTCCAAATTAGGGACACTTGGGAGGTGTGCCTTACTACTTGCCCCCTGCATCCTATTCCATCCCACCCACGCCATCCTCCATCAACTCGGCCCTTAACATTTACTTCTCAACAGGCACCTTTCCTTCACTCTTTAAACTCAGTCATAACCCCATTACTCAAAAAACCCTCCCTGGACCCCTCTGTCCTCACCAACTACCGGCCAATCTCACTGCTTCCAGACTTCCAGAGCTGCACATTCGCTAAGAACTAAGAGGCTTTATTTCTTCTAACTCACTCTTATTAGATCCCCTCCTATCTGCTTTCCGCTCTCATCACTCTACTGAAACTGCCCTTACTAAAGTCATAGGGAGAGTGTCAGGCCCAAGGCCTGATTATAAGATAAGCACGTGTATTATGATTGTATTTGTGTATAATGTATAGTCCAAGACCTGGGTGAGGGACTGTACACACACTGTGTTTCGTGTATTCCAGTTTTATGGGGGGTTCTGTTTGTGATACTTCCTTCTTTGAAGTCAAAAGCCTTTGTAGCGGCAGGATGTGCTGTCTCTTGACCCACCATAAAAAACAGAACTCAGATAAGAGACCTGGAAGAGAGAGAGATGCCCTCACCAGGTGGGGTCAGAGGGGAGGGGGGATGAAGCTTCCCCTCCTAAGTTTAGATAATAAAACCTCGATGCTGAGGACATTGTAAAATCAGAAACCTCTGTCACAAGCCTGTGGCAAAAGCCACTCACAAGGACTGCTACGCCATTATGCTGTAAGGACTTTCTTTTTGTTTTCTAAACTTGTCTTGCTGAACTCTTTTATGTATTTTTGTACCTGTATGTCATTTGTTTCTATATATTACATCTAGCACTGTGATACCTTTTTATCAGATTAAATGTTTAATTAATCAGCTCTGGCCTTTGATCTCTAAATATATGGGCTCACCTTTCTGAAGGAAGCTCTGGTGAAACACGTTTATCAAAGGGTTAATTTGGTGACTTGCTGGGACTAGTAGTGCATACCCAGGGGTCTGGTGGCTTTAGCCCTTGCACCATCACACTCTCTCTAGCGGCTGGGCTGATAGAGTGCATGACAGAGACCCAGTGGGCCACTGCTTTTAACACCCACATTACATCTCTGCCCCTTAGTCTCCCTCTAAGCCCCACTGTACCCACAAGCCAAGGAACCCCAGACCCCCAATGCTATAGTCATTCCCTCTCCTAAAATAAATTCCTATCTTTGCATTGTAAGCTTTAGTGGCTAATAAAGGTGAAATGAACCCTCAGTAAACCACTTATATCCGTGCTGATTCTTTCCTTTTGCTTGTACTGAAATTAGAGAAATGAAGTTAATGAAGCACGCTGCTATTAACACATTACTGTGAACAAGATGGTGCTGGGGAGCCGGACAACACCTTATTATGTCCGGCCCCCCCAGGCCTCACTAACATTCTTAAAGTGGTCCTTCACTCTGAATAAGAGTCTCCCACATCCTGTACATACAGATTTCTCACATTAAAAAGTCATCCTACCTGCATCTACTGCATGTTATGAGCCTTTAAACATCCAAGATGGCGGCTCATGGAACATCAGGTAGCCTGCAAACAGGAAGTGCCTTCTAACTGTGCTGCTCTGCATTCTGGGATTGCTGACCTTTTCCTGACCCCAGCTCTGCTCTGTCTGAGCAAAGCACAGCTATAACCCGCCCCCTGTACTTTATCACACTCTCCTCAGTAAGTGTGATGCTTCTGAGTCAAGAGGTCCTGAAGTCCTGAACAGAGTTGCAGCCCAGTGGGGGAAAGAACAATAAGTGACTAAAAACTTAAAATATATTAACTTTAGATGCTGGGGAATCGTTTTTTAAGGGTTTGGGTTTTTCAACAAATCATGGTGAGGGTCCGGTTTAAGAATATGATCTATGGCTGTGATAACCAATCGTGACCAGGAATTAGATTTTTCCTTATATGATGATGTCCAATAGATTGTTTATTTTTATATCGAAGTAAAAAAACTGTAAAGTGTCACTGGTGGGGCTGGGGCTCCTTGGCTTGTGGGAACAGTGGGGCTGGGTACAGGGGGCTGGGGTTCCTTGGCTTGTGGGTACAGTGGGGCTGGGTACAGGGGGCTGGGGTTCCTTGGCTTGTGGGTACAGTGGGGCTGGGTATAGGGGACTGGGGTTCCTTGGCTTGTGGAAACAGTGGGGCTGGGTACAGGGGGCTGGGGTTCCTTGGCTTGTGGGTACAGTGGGGCTGGGTACAGGGGGCTGGGGTTCCTTGGCTTGTGGGTACAGTGGGGCTGGGTACAGGGGGCTGGGGTTCCTTGGCTTGTGGGTACAGTGGGGCTGGGTATAGGGGCCTGGGGTTCCTTGGCTTGTGGGTACAGTGGGGCTGGGTATAGGGGACTGGGGTTTCTTGGCTTGTGAGTACAGTGGGGCTGGGTACAGGGGGCTGGGGTTCCTTGGCTTGTGGGTACAGTGGGGCTGGGTATAGGGGACTGGGGTTTCTTGGCTTGTGGGTACAGTGGGGCTGGGTACAGGGGGCTGGGGTTCCTTGGCTTGTGGGTACAGTGGGGCTGGGTACAGGGGACTGGGGTTCCTTGGCTTGTGGGCACAGTGGGGCTGGGGTTCCTTGGCTTGTGGGTACAGTGGGGCTGGGTACAGGGGGCTGGGGTCCCTTGACTTGTGGGCACAGTGGGGCTGGGGTTCCTTGGCTTGTGGGCACAGTGGGGCTGGGTACAGGGGGTTCCTTGGCTTGTGGGGCTGGGTAAAGGGGGCTGGGGTTCCTTGGCTTGTGGGTACAGAGGGGCCGGGTACAGGGCGCTGGGGTTCCTTGGCTTGTTGGTACAGTGGGGATGGGTACAGGGGGCTGGGGTTCCTTGGCTTGTGGGTACAGCGGGGCTGGGTACAGGGGCCTGGGGTTCCTTGGCTTGTGGGTACGGGGGCTAGGGTTTGTTGGCTTGTGGGTACAGTGGGGCTGTGCACAGGGGGCTGGGGTTCCTTGGCTTGCGAGTACAGTGGGGTTGGGTACACGGGGCTGGGGGTTCCTTGGCTTGTGGGTACAGGGGGCTGGGGTTCGTTGGCTTGTGGGTACAGTGGGGCTGGGGTTCCTAGGCTTGTGAGTACAGGGGGGTTGGGTACAGGGGGATGGGGGTTCCTTGGCTTGTGAGTACAGTGGGGTTGGGTACAGGGGGCTGGGGTTCGTTGGCTTGTGAGTACAGTGGGGTTGGGTACAGGGGGCTGGGGTTCCTTGGCTTGTGGGTACAGTGGGGCTGGGGTTCCTTGGCTTGTGAGTACAGTGGGGTTGGGTACAGGGGGCTGGGGTTCCTTGGCTTGTGGGTACAGTGGGGCTGGGGTTCCTTGGCTTGTGAGTACAGTGGGGCTGAGTACAGGGGGCTGGGGTTCCTTGGCTTGTGGGTACAGTGGGGCTGGGTACAAGGGGTTCCTTGGCTTGTGAGTACACTGGGGCTGGGTAAAGGGGGCTGAGGTTCCTTGGCTTGTGGGTACAAAGGGGCTGGGTACAGGGCGCTGGGGTTCCTTGGCTTGTGGGTACAGTGGGGATGGGTACAGGGGGCTGGGGTTGCTTGGCTTGTGGGTACAGGGGGCTGGGTACAGGGGCCTGGGGTTCCTTGGCTTGTAGGCTGTGTACAGGGGACTGGGGTTCCTTGGCTTGTGGGTACAGTGGGGCTGGGTACAGGGGGCTGGGGTTCCTTGGATTGTGGGTACAGTGGGACTGGGTACAGGGGGTTACTTGGCTTGTGGGTACAGTGGGGCTGGGTATAGGGGGCTGGGGTTCCTTGGCTTGTGGGTACAGTGGGGCTGGGTCCAGGGGACTGGGGTTCCTTGGCTTGTGGGTACAGTGGGGCTGGGTCCAGGGTACTGGGGTTCCTTGGCTTGTGGGTACAGTGGGGCTTGGTACAGGGGGCTGGGGTTCCTTAGCTTGTGGGTACAGTGGGGCTGGGTCCAGGGTACTGGGGTTCCTTGGCTTGTGGGTACAGTGGGGCTGGGTCCAGGGTACTGGGGTTCCTTGGCTTGTGGGTACAGTGGGGCTTGGTACAGGGGACTGGGGTTCCTTGGCTTGTGGGTACAGTGGGGCTTGGTACAGGGTACTGGGGTTCCTTAGCTTGTGGGTACAGTGGGGCTGAGTAAGGAGCATTAAAGAGGAACATAAAGTCAGTGAATGCCTAGCACTTCCTTTTGTCTTAGTACGGCTGCCAATCAAGTGACCACCAGTAACCATTCTTAATGCAGAAACCTGATTACTGGCAGGGACTAATGTGACCAATCAAGTGACCAACGGCAACCCTTCAGCCCTAGTGCAGAAACCTGATTTGTCCCTGCATGTCACGTGACCAACAGGATTTTACTCAGCCCTGGAATGTTTTAGAGCTGGGTTTAGGGGGATGTTGGTCCTCTTTTAAAGCAGTCCCACACCACTGAGAGAGGGG
Source organism: Gastrophryne carolinensis (assembly GCA_027917425.1). NCBI lineage: Eukaryota > Metazoa > Chordata > Amphibia > Anura > Microhylidae > Gastrophryne > Gastrophryne carolinensis. The sequence continues at coordinate 161,094,454 of CM051244.1, read as the reverse complement.
GGTGATGCCCCCCACCCGCATGCTAGTCCCAGGAGCCTAAATACGCACCTCGTCCAGCCTCAAATCCATTAATGGCCACATTGCAGGCCCCACCTGACCACAGGCGGCCAATCATGACACAGCCCCGCCAGAGGGAGCGAGAAAGAAAGAAAAGTGGGGAAGAGCCAAGATCCATGCTCCGTGGAAACCAGCGTGCAGCGGCCTAGGCCAATCGGGATGCCCAAGTCACTCGCAGCATCTAGTGATGGTGTAGCATCACTTTAAAGTGGACCAAAAGCCACCGTGATCGGCAGATTCTCAGGCTGATCGAGTCCCTCCCCCCTGGGGCATACAAAATCAGGATGCCCCGCTCTGTGACACCCCCAGGTCGCCCCATACACTTACCTTGCTTCCTGTCCAATGGCGCAAGCTGCATCCCCGCTATCCCTCTAGTAGGGCGCATGCCCACCATATGTGAATGGCCGGCGCGGGCACGCTACCTGCTTGAGGGAAGCGGGGGATGCAGCCGTCAGCGCGCTCAGAGCCACTCTCCTTAGACGAAGTTTCATCAGCGGCTCCAATCGCGCTGATTGGACGAGCAGCCGTGCATGCGCCGTAGGACCGGGAAGAGGTAAGTTAACTTCGACGATTTGGGGGGTTTAACACAGATAGTCAAATTCCTGGGTTTTGGTCCACTTTAAAGCAGAATTAGAGTTTTTATTTTATTTTACTCACCTGGGATTGGCTCCGCTTTACAGGGGCATCCCGACTTGGGTCACCTAGTTGCTTGCCTCAGTCCATGCCCTCACAGCTCCCATCCAATCATAACGCGGCGCTAGTACCGGGTTTGGCAGCAATGCCAAAGCAAAGGTGGGCGCAGTGGAGACCTGCGTATGTGCCGTGGGATCGACTCTTGGGGCAATGCCTGGGGATGCATCAGGGGAAAGTTGTAAGCCAGCCCTGGAATCTTTTTAGACACTATTCCTGGGGGAGATCCCGGGGATGCATCAGGGGAAAGTTGTAAGCCAGCCCTGGAATCTTTGTAGACACTAGAGCCGGTTGTGAGGAAGAGAGCATATATTATGTGTCATATAATCGCTGATGCCCGGCTTCCCCCTTTCTCAGTTCTTAGCAGATGTCATCCTTTATGTCCTCCTGTAGCATTTGGCTTTCTAGCCATAAACACAAACCCCTGCAAAGGACCTAATCTCTCCAGGAAGGAGAATTAGCATCTGTGAGTTGGGCCCAGGCTCAGATCACAGGCTCTCTGCTGATTCTCTCACACCTCTGGGCTGGGAAGGCCCCACTGAGTCTGAGACAGAGGCAACCCTTGGAGCTCCCTGTCATCAAACACCAGTGCCTCGGAGCACCGGCACCAACACAAATCAGACCATAACTGGGCCGCTGTTTGTCCCAGCACCAAGCCAGATACAGAACCAGAACGGGCCCACAAAACCACGCATAGACATACGTTTCTCTGGGCCATGTGACCAGGGAAACCTAAGGAAATGGAGATCTCGGGTTCTGACCCATCTAGGGACTCCCATCTTTGGGCTCATCAGATGTCCGGCATCCAGCCCAGCCATTTGGTGCCGTATCCAGAGCCATATGCCCAAAGTTATAACCCCTAAAGGGTTTTAGGTTCTAAAGCAAGTTCCACAACAGGGGGAGGGAACAGCCTGCCCTACAGAAGGAAGGAGTGAAAGGGTCCTGAAGCATAAAGGGAGATGACCCTGGGCCAAAGGCCGTCACTGTCTGAGCGGGGGTCACATTGCATACTTGCTAGAGGTGCCCGAATCACCTTTCTACTCACCTCCATGTGGGAACCCATCATCACCCTTCTGCATCTGCAATTTAAGGTAAGTTTAACCACCAGCTGTGGGCTGTGTGTCCCAGCACCAAGCCAGATACCGAACCAGAATGGGCCCGTACGATTCTCGGGGCCATGTGACCAGGCGAACCTAGAGAAATTGAGATCTCGGGTTTTCATCTTTGGGCTCATCGGTTGGGCGGCGTCCAGACCAATCGTTTGGTGCCGTATCCAGAGCCATATGACCACCCTGCCCGAAGTTATAACCCCTTTAGGTTCTAAAGCAGGTTCCACAACGGGGGGGGAGGGAACATTCCAATCCACAGACGGGAGGGGGTGAAAGAGGGATCACCCTGGGCCAGCGGTTGTCACTTCTGGGGAGGTTGTATTGCATGCATGCTGGAAGTTCCTGAATCAGATCTCTACTCACCTCCATGTGGGAGCCCATCATCACTACTCAGCATCTGCATTTTAAGGTAAGTCTGACTGTTGTATCTCTGCTGGTAACTCACTGTAACTTCTCAGAGCGACGTTTGTAGTCATTCCACCATAGTCAAATGTTTGTTATCACTGCCTAGTGTGCGCTCATAAAAAACATTTAAACGGGACCTTCAGCATGATTTAACGAAAAGCCCAAACCCTTAAACTATTCCCCAGCATCTAAAATTAAAATATTTTAAGATTTTAGTCACTTATTATTCTTTCCCCCGCTGGGCTGCAACTCTGATCAGGACTTTAGGATACGGGCGCTGCCATCTTGGCTGAGAAGCACTACACTTACTGAGGAGAGCGGGATAAAGTGCAGGGGCGGGGTTATATCTGTGCTTTGTACAGACAGAGCAGAGCTGGGGTCAGGAAAATACCATTTTGTGAATACTCACCTGTAAAATGGGTATTATGTCACACACCCCACTTCAAACATTAATAATTACACTAGGGTTAACGCACCTCTAGGTGGCAGCATTGCAGAGAACTTCTCCAAAAAACTTCAACAGGCCCCTCCCGGTCTATACATACCTGGTACCTCCCAAGAACCTCCCAGTATTAGAACAGCAGTAAGACAAGGTACCAGAACCAACAATGCAACCCTCAACGTAAAGAACTAAACTTCACCAAATAAAGAGCCAGGATACCGAAAAGGGCGGGTGAAGTGGGGTGTGTGACATACTTATAATACCCATTTTACAGGTGAGTATTCACAAAATGGTATTATTCTAAGTATGTCACACACCCCACTTCAAACATTAATAATTACACTAGGGACATCCAACAGCAGTGTCCAGAAAAGGGTGGGTATCCGAACAGGCAATAACGCAGAAAAAACTCAAACCACTGCAGCCTGCAAAACCTTGCGGCCAAAAACAGCATCCGCTGAGGCCCACACATCAACCTTATAGAACTTAGAAAAAGTATGAACAGAAGACCAAGTTGCAGCCTTACACACTTGTTCAACCGAAGCCTGGTGCTGAAAAGCCCAGGACGCACCGACCGCACGAGTAGAGTGAGCAGTAACTCGGAAAGGAGGATCCTTCCCCTTAGCCGAATAAGCACCAACAATGGCCTGACGAATCCATTTACTAATGGAAGATTTGGCCGGAGCCAAACCCTTCCTAGGCCCACATGGCACAACGAAAAAGGCATCAGTCTTACGAAAAGAAGACGTAGCACGTAGATAGTACCTGACACAACGTACCACATCCAAGCAGTGCAAAGCACTCTCCTTGACATTCTTAGGCTTAGGACACAAAGAAGGAAGAACAATGTCCTGGTTAAGATGAAAAGCAGAGACCACTTTAGGGAGAAAATCTGACTTGTAACGAAAAACCACTTTGTCCTGATGATCCTCAAAATAAGGAGCCTGAATAGACAAAGCTGCCAGCTCTGACACACGCCGAACCGAAGTGATGGCCACCAGAAAGGCAACCTTCTGAGTAAGAATGGACAAAGCAACATCCCGCAAAGGCTCAAAAGGAGGAGCCTTAAGAGCAGAAAGAACCAAAGTCAAATCCCACACTGGGAGCAAAGGCTTCCTAGGAGGCCGCACATGCAAAACCCCCTGGAAAAAAGTCTTGACCAAGGAATGACTAGCAAAAGATTTCTGAAAAAAATAGACAAGGCAGAAACCTGCCCTTTCAAGGTACTCAGCTGAAGACCGGAGTCCAGCCCCGACTGAAGAAACTCCAAAATCCTAGACACAGAAAAGACCCGGCAAGGCAAAGACCTAGCCTCACACCAATCAATATAGGATCTCCAATACCTGTAATAGATGGAAGAAGAAGATCTCTTCCTGGCACTAATAAGAGTCTGAATGACCGCACCCGAAAGACCCTCCTCCTTTAAGATGGAGGTTTCAGCAGCCAAGCCGTCAAAGCCAGCGTTTGTAAACTGGGGTAACATAGTTGACCCTGAGTGAGAAGATCTGGCCGAAGAGGCAGATCGAACTGATCTACGGCCAGACGAACGATGTCCGCGAACCACACCCGCCTTGGCCACCTTGGAGCCACGAGAATGGCGGGAACTCCCTCCAGAACCAACTTTCGCAGAACCCTGCCTAGCATGGGAATCGGAGGAAACAGATAAAGAAACCCCAGGTCCCTCCAGCTCAGGGTCATGGCATCCACCGCCAGAGCCAGAGGGTCCCGGGACAGGAACACAAAAGGACGGAAGCTTGTGATTGTGACGAGAAGCAAACAGATCCACCTCCGGCGTCCCCCACCGGAGACAAAGTGACCGAAACACCTGGGGATGGAGAGACCACTCCCCCCGACGGGACGCACACCGGCTCAGAAAATCCGCCTCTGTGTTTTCCACTCCCGGAATGTAAACTGCCGAGATACAAGGGACATGAGTCTCCGCCCAGACCAAAATCAGAGACACCTCCCTGTGGGCACCCAGACTGCGAGTCCCTCCTTGGTGATTGATGTAAGCAACCGCCGTCTGATTGTCTGAGCGAACCTGAACCGGCAGACCTTGTAAATGATGCGTCAAGCGAGACAGAACCAACCTGATGGCTCGCAATTCCAGAACATTGATGGGCAAGTGAGCCTCCTGAGGGTCCCACTGCCCCTGAAACCGAAGATCCTTCCAAAAACCTCCCCAGCCTGACAAACTGGCATCCGTGGTGACAGTTTCCCAAAGCGGAGTCAGAAACGACCTGCCCTTCAGAAGGTTGTCCGAGACCAACCACCACAGAAGGGACTGCCGAACCCGAGGGGACAACCGGAAGGACCGATCCAACGACCCCGGACACCGGTTCCAAGACGCCAAAAGATGAAGTTGAAGAGTCCTCGTATGAAACTGAGCAAAGGGAACTGCCTCGAACGAGGCCACCATCAACCCCACCAGTCTCATCCCCAGACGAATGGACGGATGAGGATGGGAGAGGAGCAGCTGGACCAATTCCAGAATCAACAGAACCTTGGCCTGAGGAAGAAACACTCTGTGCTGGCAGGAGTCCAATGACATCCCCAGAAAGGTCACCACCCTGGCCGGAACCAGCGAGGACTTGGGGTAATTGATCACCCAGCCGAACCTCTCCAACATAGACACCACCGTGCTGGTGTCCCCCTCTGCTTGACTGAAGGAAGGAGCCATGATGAGAAGATCGTCCAGGTAAGGCACAATGCGAATCCCCTGAGCTCTGAGCAGGGCCATCACCCCCGCCAACACCTTGGTGAACACTCTCGGAGCAGAGGTGAGGCCGAACGGAAGAGCCACAAACTGAAAATGCCGATCCCCCACCACGAAACGAAGGAACCGCTGATGAGCAGGAAAGATCGGCACGTGCAGGTACGCATCCTTGATGTCTATGGACGTCATAAAGTCCCCCTGCCGAAACGAACCGATCGCAGACCGCAGGGTTTCCATGCGAAACTTCCGAGGACGAATAAACCTGTTGAGGAACTTCAAATCCAGAATAGGACGGAAGGACCCGTCCTTTTTGGGAACCGTGAAGAGATTGGAGTAAAACCCGCGCCCCACCTCTGAAGGAGGAACCGGGCAAATGACAGCTAAATCTAGAAGATTCCTTAATGCCGCCAGGAGCCCCTGCGCGGCCAAAGGATCCAAAGACACCCGAGACCTGAAGAACCTTGGAGGAGGACGGGACTCGAACTCCAACTAGTAACCGGCCGAAACCACCTCCCGGATCCATCTGTACGGGACCTCCTGGTCCCACATCCGGGAGAAAAGTTGCAACCGTCCCCCCACCCGAACCCCAACTTCATCTTTTGGCGTCTTGGAACCGGTGTCCGGGGTCGTTGGATCGGTCCTTCCGGTTGTCCCCTCGGGTTCGGCAGTCCCTTCTGTGGTGGTTGGTCTCGGACAACCTTCTGAAGGGCAGGTCGTTTCTGACTCCGCTTTGGGAAACTGTCACCACGGATGCCAGTTTTGTCTCAACCACACACAGCGCCGGATAGCCACCAGCAAGGCAGTAGCCCTGCCACACATCAGCATGGCATCCTCCTGAGCGGCCAGGATAAAAGACAAAAAGCATCGCAGCGCTTAAGCCCAAGGGACTCATCACTGGTGGGCTCGAGATCCACCCCCAAGTCCCTGACAATAGACCTGACAGCAAAAGTCAACAGGGACGAAGCACAGACAGGCCTTAACACCGAACCCGCACATACAAAACCGTGACGGGCAAGCTGATCAACCCGGCGATCCTCGCCGTCCCTGAGCGAAGTCGTGTCAGGGGAATGCACGACCGCCGTGTTGGACAGTCCCAGGACCGGAGTATCTACCTCAGGGGGAACAGACCAACGCTTCATCAATTCCGCCGGAAAGGGATACTTCCTATCCCAACTAGACGGCACACCAACAAGACGTGTAGGTTGCTCCCATTGCTTGAAAACAATTTCTTCAAAATGCTGTTGGCTGGGAAACTCCAAACGCTGCTTGGACACCCCAAAAAGCTGACCCTTAGGCCTAGGAGCAACAACCGGAGGCTCCAAATCCAAAACCTCAAACATCTGGCTCAGAATGGTAGAGGAATCGAGAGGGAGGCCATCATCCTGATCTCCCTCAGAACCCAGCAACTGCTGAACATCAGAATCTTCTTCCTCAATGAGCTCACCTTCTTCACGGGGACGATCCGACCAATCCAGATCTCCCACCACTTCCTCATCTGAATCCGGCGGAGGCGGAGACAGATGCTTCCGCTTAGCTGAAACCTTCTGAGCGGCTATAGCAGAAAAACGCTTCTCAAGGCTGGTCAAGCGGGCACATACCTCAGACTGCGAATCCCCGCCCAGGACAACGTCACACGGGGTCCGGAATAAGCGAGGGGGAGAGGGAGATGGCGCGGCTGAAGAAGTGCTAGGCACCGAAGTACTGGACTGCCGTGCAATGTTCTGCTGTGCACAAGGGATACACAAAATGACATCATCTCCCTGGAGCGGAGTCCCACAACCCCCGCACACCTTGGATTGTCCCGAAGAACCATTCCCGGTATCTGTGGCAGCCTCCATGTGGTGAAATTTATGGTATTCGCAGAACCCAGGGATTTATGCGGTACGCGACCCGGGATGCCCCTTAATAACCTAACAATTGTCTAAGGATAGTCACAAGATCCTGACCCAGGGGAATAGCATAAGACCCTTATAAAAGTATATAAAAATATAAATATATATATATATTGCAATGAAAAGACACCCCCCACGAGCCAGGTATATAAGACCGGGAGAGCCCTGCCAGACGGGATCCCAGGATCTGAAAGACACAAAGGGAGAGGGACAGGCGTCAATCCAGCACCATATACCAGCATAACATACAAAACCCCCCTTACACCACCCCCCCCCTCATTAACCAGAGACACAGGAACTGGTTAATACAAAACCAGCACCTTAAAGATGCGCCGGAGCGAGGAGGAAGGAGGAGGAGGAGGAGAGGACGCAAACCGAGGGGCCATCACAAGAAAACTAAAACGCCTACCTGAGAGGGAGAGAGAAACCGCGCAGCCAGGCACCCCAGAAGATGGCGGCCCGCACACAGCGCAGTGAAGGAGGAGAAGACAAGCTCCGGGAGCGCGGAAGCCGAGAAGGCCCCGCCCCCCTGGGACATCCAATCAGTGCGCGGCCCGCGCACGCGCGTCCCCGCCCCCCGGCAGCGTCAGCGTCTGCCGGCGGAGACCGCGCTCAGACCTCAAGGACGGGACCGGCGGAACAACCCGCCGGTTCCCAGTGCGCACCAACACAGACCCACACACTGATAATCAGATCCCCCCCCCTGTGCAGACCGGACCGCAGGCTGCAAGCGCCGGAAACGGCGCTCAGCCACAGGCGGGACCGCGGCGCAGCGCGCCGCGAGGCCCCGCCCCCCCCGGCTCCAGAGGGGAGAGGACAGACACACAGACAGGGGGGACAGAGGGACACCCAGGCAAAACTTGCAATAAAGGTAGTCACAGTAAAAATCACGAAAAGCCTCACAATGTAGCAGCGCAGCAGCCACACTCACACAGCATGTCACCGTCCCCAGCGCGCCCCACACCCCGGAATGTGAAATAAAGATATCCCAGGGCTAGGCACATCCTGACCGCTAACCTCCTATTAAATGGGGCATCCCACATCCGGATCACCACTCCGGGTATCCCGCTATGCCCCGCAATGAAGGGTCGAGCGGAGGAGCTAATCTCCTAGGCACCAATGGTGCCGGCTACCTTTTGCCCGGCCTACAGCCGCAGCTGGGAGGCTGCCAGTAAATAGTATACTCTCAAACAAGAGCCGGGCAGAAATAGACCACGGGGGGGGGGGGGGGGGGGGGCGGGGGGATACCCCGGCTACCTGCAAGCAGGAGACTTCTTTCTTCTGTCTTGTCGCCACCTTGCAGAGAACAACACTGGGAGGTTCTTGGGAGGTACCAGGTATGTATAGACCGGGAGGGGCCTGTTGACGTTTTTTGGAGAAGTTCTCTGCAATGCTGCCACCTAGCGGTGCGTTAACCCTAGTGTAATTATTAATGTTTGAAGTGGGGTGTGTGACATACTTAGAATAAGGACAGCAATCCCAAAATGCAGAGCAGCACAGTCAGAAGACACTTCCTGTTTGCAATATGCCTGGTGCTCCATGAGCCACCATCTTGGATGTTTAAAGGCTCATAACATGCAGTAGATGCAGGTAGGATGATTTTTTAATGTGGGCAATCTGTATGTACAGGGTGGGAACATACAAGATAGGCTCTTATTCAGGGTGAGGGTCCGGATTAATGTGGGTAATCTGTATGTACAGAATGTGGGAAACATACAACATAGGCTCTTATACAGGGTGAGGGTCCGGAATAATGTGGGCAATCTGTATGCACATGGGGGGCAAACAAGATAGGCTCTTATTCAGGGTGAGGGTGCGGATTAATGTGGGCAATCTGTATGTACAGGGGGGGACATGCAAGATAGGCTCTTATTCAGGGTGAGGATCCGGATTAATGTGGGCAATCTGTATGTACAGGGGGGAACATACAACATAGGCTTTTATTCAGGGTAAAGGAGCGGATTAATGTGGGCAATCTGTATGTACAGGGGGGAACATACAACATAGGCTTTTATTCAGGGTAAAGGAGCGGATTAATGTGGGCAATCTGTATGTACAGGGGGGTGTAAATAATGGGCCTTTATGGAAAATCAATATTGTTAATAATGGTATACATATATATATATATATATATATATATATATATATATATTTGAATATACAGCAGGGCATGACATGAAGTGGGAAGGCCTAAGGCAGGTTCTCCAAGCTAGATAATATCTACATTCCAAAACCAGAAAATAACAAAAGACATCTGAGAGGGCACTAGATAATATCAACATTCTGTGACCATACCATAAATATGTTGTATAGACCTGAAATAGCAATTACACCCTCCTAGCAAAACACCTGGACATCAAAAGATTAGATAGACGCTGGCACCATAAATTATACAAACGGCTTCTGGGAATTTCCGGGATGCACCCTCTTTTGCATAACCGGTGGGTCAAGCCCAAGGGAAGAGAAGACTAGGGTCGTAAAAGATCAAAGGAATACCAGAAGCCTACTTTTAGTATAATTAGGAGATGGGGGTGCAGACAGGAGGGGGACAGAACGAGGTGGACGGGAGACTGCTTGCACAGGAGAAGCTTGTGGTGCCATATCAGGAGGGTAATGTGTCTTTCCCTGTATATATGTATGCCAGTCTCATAACTGGATTGTGTTGTGATTGATTTGAGATTGGATTGCATTATTGTGTTATTTTGTCAACAATATATCTCTTTATTTACTACGTGTCTCAGTGTCTCTTGCATTTACCAGAAGTCAAAAGAACCTAGTCTTATAGTCTTATGCGTGTATCCATTGCGTGATCATTGGCCAGATATTGATAATATTGGTATATGTGTTGCCTATTTGAGTCGAGCCGGGCAGGATATAAATATATACATAATATTATTAATATTTTAGTTGTTTATGCTATGATCATATTTGTTTACAGTTTGGCGAGCCAGCCAGGAGGCATCTTGTGTATTTGCAGAGCACTGTGTTGTGGTGAATATTGAGTGTAGTGTGGTATATAATACATTGTGCAATTCAATTTCTATAGTTCACAGACCGCTGTTGCTATTGGTAACCATAGCATATTTTAAAGTGTTGCAATTGGTTTGAAGTGCTTTATTGTATAGACATGGAGGGTCTTGTAAAAAAGATTAACAAGGTAAAGAATGCAGAGGGGATTATTAGAGCAATGCAGGGATCCAGTAACCCATGGGCTGAAGCCCAGGATTATGTGTCTAAATGCATTGCTGCTAAGCAAATCTCCAAATCTGAGGGCAAACGCTTTTTGATTTATGGGGCAGTTTGGATTGCAAAGGAGTTTGTTTTGGTGAAAATACAAAATGAAAGCCTCAAAGAGGAGGTAAACTCCTTGGATAAAGCGCTAGGAGCCATGAGGGCATCTACTGAAAGTTTGGGCGCAATTGTGGAGCAGCTGAGAGCTGAGAGCAGAGAATTGCGCAGAAACAATCAGATGATGTCAGAAAAGCTGATAGTCACAGAAAAAGAAGTTGAACTTGTGTCTGTGAATATAAGGAGACAGGATGATGTCTTTCCGAATGCTGCTGAGGAGGTTTCATGTGGATCTTCACCAAATAAGCATATAGACTCGGGGGTGCAGGGTAATTGTATGAGTGAAAATTACCCAAAGGTAGCCCCAAAGGTTAGTGCAGTCACACAAGCTCCAGTGGCAGTCTCAAGGCCCCCATTACAAAAAGCAATGCCTAGACTAATTAACTCTGCTGTAGCCTGCAGAGACAATGTAAAGAGAGCTAGAAGTGTGAAGTGTCACTCTTGTGGCCAAGCAGGTCACATTTCCAGGCTCTGCCCCTCTGCGAAACCAATGTGTAGTAATAAAGTCCAGACCTATAGAACCCACAAAAGGCAGACAATGGTTTACTCTGCTAGATTTGGGACAGGAAGCTTTAACCAAAAGAAATTTGCTAGGGAACATTATAGTCAAAGCAAACCTGTAAAGTGTGTCCCAGTAAAATGGTTAAGAGCACGAAATGAATACCTTATGGCAGAAAATCTGCAGTTGAGGAGTGATATGAGCTCCCTGATACAACAGGTTATGGCCATAAGTGAAGAGGTAAGTATGACGGGGAACATAAGAATGTCAGATGAGCCAAGGCTTGCACCAAAGGTTATAGAGAGGCACCCAGTTAGGTGTTATTAACTCTGTGTGCTTTGTCTTTCAGGTCCATTGGATAAAATCCCGGCTAAGTCTCCGATTAACGCTTTTATTTTTCCATTAGGTTTTGAGGACCTTAACGTGGGCTTTTTTGTGTTGGTTTTTTTTTATGTGCACACGTTTAGGATAAGCCTCAAAGATTAATTTGATAAAAGCAGTCAGGTTATCAAAAATCTAAATTCATTTTTGTTTTTTAGTTAAAAGACCTGAACTGCTAAGCTGGCATGGACAGGGTTTCGGATATCCCTGATTTCCATTAAAGTGAAGATTTAGTATTTTTTTGTGATTGCGCTATTTTTTACAGATTGCGCATATTTAGTAACTAGTGCCAGCCTAGTGTTTGTAGGTTTTGCTCCCAGGTGTCACTGGCAGGCTGTGTGGAATGCTCTGTTGCTGGGGCTGCAGTGTCATTCCAGGCTGATTAGCATTTCTATACAGCCAGTGTCTTTCCAGTGACAATACATTGGGAACCGGTTTTTAAGCTTTTTTTTTCCTTTCACAATGAACAATGAAAAGGTTAAAATTCATATTTTAGCCTGTTCATTGGATCAATCATTTTAAATTGTGTGCTTGTAAGCTATTTTTGCTGTTATGTTATTGGAGTGGGAACCATTTTTTTTTCCTAAGGAACTTTTGTTTGGTAGTTGGTACACAGGCACACAATTTGAAACTGTTTGTTTATGTTTTTTTTTACTCTGAATGGTATGAAGTGGGCGAGCAGCTTTTCTCCCCATTTTCTTCACATGCATTACTTTTGAAATGGTAGGAAGTGGGCGAAGGTTACCATTTAGTATTGTACAATATTGTCAATACACGAGGTCGGCATTAGGCGGACCTATTATCTTATGGATGTGTGTTTTAATATGTTGTATATTGTTGTAAAATAACCTTTAAACAGTATTTTTCCATAGATAGCCCAGAGACGCCCTTGATTTGAGTTTGCAGAGACTGAGGGGATTATTGATATAGCATAGTGGCACCCTTATTTTTCTTGGGTTATAGCTTGAATCCTCAAAGCCACATCTACAGAGTCACACTTTCCTTTGTTCAAGGTTTTCTTTCAGACATTTCCACCGTAATACGCCGTTTGCTATGTTGCATTATGTTTATGCTCTGTGACCAAAAATCTATTTCTTGGAGTCTGCTGTGTATCACTGTGTTGGAGAGTATATCACCGATTGCTTCTAATATTGCAGATGTACTGTTGCTGTAACTCCTTATGGTCTGTGTGAACTGTCAAAGTACATGTGCACCCATAACAATATGGACTGTTCTAATGATATGCACCCATGACAATATGGGCAGTTCTGATGCTGTGCACCATGAAACCATGGGCAGTTCTGATGATGTGCACCCATAACATGATGGACTATGCAGTGCACTCATAACAATATGCACTGTCACGCTGTGCACTCAGTATATTATGGACTGTCACCTTGTGCACCCACCTCGCTGATGATAATACAGGCCTTGGACACTCAGTGACAGCTTATAAAGCAGTGTCTGCAATGGAATTCGACTGATGAGTGTCCAGCAGGAGCGGCAGTGAATAAATCCGGATGTCACCAGATTTGGTCACCCAAAATCACATAAGCGGATATGGATGGTGTAAAAATATGAAATATGTTTGATGATCTGTTGAAGAAGGTGTGGCATTAAAACATTTGAGTGGTGGCTGAGGGATGCAGGCTGTAACTTGAGATACTGGGGGTTGTGATAACATTGTGCGGTAATATATCGGGTCCCATCGGTCTCAGCAAATTTGAAGCACTTACATTTTATATATTTGTGAGACCTCGATATATATATATATACATATAAATATAATATATATATCTCTGTCTCAAGTGGGCGATATGTAAATAATGGGCCTTTATGGAAAATCAATATTGTTAATAATGATATATATATATATATATATATATATATATATTTGAATATACAGCAGGGCATGACATGAAGTGGGAAGGCCTAAGGCAGGTTCTCCAAGCTAGATAATATCTACATTCCAAAACCAGAAAATAACAAAAGACATCTGAGAGGGCACTAGATAATATCAACATTCTGTGACCATACCATAAATATGTTGTATAGACCTGAAATAGCAATTACACCCTCCTAGCAAAACACCTGGACATCAAAAGATTAGATAGACGCTGGCACCATAAATTATACAAACGGCTTCTGGGAATTTCCGGGATGCACCCTCTTTTGCATAACCGGTGGGTCAAGCCCAAGGGAAGAGAAGACTAGGGTCGTAAAAGATCAAAGGAATACCAGAAGCCTACTTTTAGTATAATTAGGAGATGGGGGTGCAGACAGGAGGGGGACAGAACGAGGTGGACGGGAGACTGCTTGCACAGGAGAAGCTTGTGGTGCCATATCAGGAGGGTAATGTGTCTTTCCCTGTATATATGTATGCCAGTCTCATAACTGGATTGTGTTGTGATTGATTTGAGATTGGATTGCATTATTGTGTTATTTTGTCAACAATATATCTCTTTATTTACTACGTGTCTCAGTGTCTCTTGCATTTACCAGAAGTCAAAAGAACCTAGTCTTATAGTCTTATGCGTGTATCCATTGCGTGATCATTGGCCAGATATTGATAATATTGGTATATGTGTTGCCTATTTGAGTCGAGCCGGGCAGGATATAAATATATACATAATATTATTAATATTTTAGTTGTTTATGCTATGATCATATTTGTTTACAGGGGGACATGCAAGATAGGCTCTTATTCAGGGTGAGGATCCGGATTAATGTGGGCAATCTGTATGTACAGGGGGGAACATACAACATAGGCTTTTATTCAGGGTAAAGGAGCGGATTAATGTGGGCAATCTGTATGTACAGGGGGGAACATACAACATAGGCTTTTATTCAGGGTAAAGGAGCGGATTAATGTGGGCAATCTGTATGTACAGGGGGGAACATACAACATAGGCTTTTATTCAGGGTAAAGGACCGGATTAATGTGGGCAACCTGTATGTACCGGGGCGGGGGAGGGGGGGGGACATACAAGGTAGGCTCTTATTCAGGGTGAAGGTCCGGATTAATGTGGGCAATCTGTATGTACAGGGGGGAAACATATAAGATAGGCTCTTATTCAGGGTGAAGGTCCGGATTTTGGTCCGCTCTATATTACACATGCCTAACCCCTCCACCGCAGCAGCCAGTCAGACGTCAGCATTAATCGCACTCTTCACACACAGCCAATGACAGAGAGGCTCAGGCCAGGATCGGTTGGGTACAGGGTTTATATACAGATCGTTATACAGCTCCGCCCCGGGCGCTCGAGAGTCCTGCGCGCGGGTTCCAAAAACACTTAAATAAAAAGGTTCATAAATAGTAAAACACCCGGATGGTGGGGCCGGAGGGAGGGCGAGGGGTTAAAAAGGGGACGATGACATAAAAACGCAGCAAAAAAAAAAAAAAAAAAAGTCCACTTCCAGCAACCACAAAACACCCACTGGACGGCTGGAAGTGCTTCATAGTGTTTCAGGGACCTCGGGGGAGGGAGGTAACAAGATGTTCGGGGGCGGGGCAAATAAAAACAAGGGGAGGAGCCATCAAGGTTTTACAAACCTAGCAGCTAAAAGTAAAAAAAACACTGATAAAAAGGGTTGGAATGGAGGTGGCGGGCGGGCGCATCTGTCTGGGGGGACCGAAAGCTCGCGCACAAAGCCGTAACAGTTTCCGGTCCTCATCCAGGCTGGGTCCAACCACCGCACAGCAGCGCTCCCATAATGCAACAGGCTGCACCGTAGGACTGCTGGGTCTAAGCCCGCCCCTCCTACTAGACCAGTTAAAGGGCAAGTGCACTTTTGCATAGATCGTCATTAAAAAGGAAGTACAAGCTTCTCCGAGGAGCAGAATTTAAAAACAGCGCCACCTTCAGGTTATATATTTTATTACCCAGATCAGACTCTACTTTCAATACTCACCCGCCCCTGCTCCCAGTCTTGCCCCCCGACCAGGGCAACTCCAGTGTAACTGCCCGACGGGTATCGGCGATCGCTGCGGCATTTCCTGGAGGCAGCCCGGCGTTGAGCAGAATTTTAAAATAGCGCCACCTTCGGGTAATTTTTTATTACCCAGATCAGACTTTTCTCTCAATACTCACCCGCCCCTGCTCCCCGTCTTGCCCCCGACCAGGGCAACTCCGATTTAACTAGTCGAAAGGTAATGGCGACTGCTGCGGCATTTCCCCGTGCCATCTTCGGAAAACATTTGTAACGGCCAATCAGATACCTCTGATTGCCCCAAGGCAGTAAGTAGTGTTGGGTGCCCCCTGGGGGTTTGCTGTAAGATTTGCAGCCAATAGGTAGGTGCAAAACCAGGTCATTGTAAACATAGCGGCTGGGCTGCTGTGTTTACCGTGAGAGCCGCCCACTCTTAATCATGTGACCAGTGACAGCATGGCCGAACCTTAATCGGGGGGGGGGGGGGTGCATTTTTCTCTAATATAGAGGTTGGTCTGCTGTGTTTACCGTGAGAGTCCCCCACTCTAAACGGTCATGTGACCAGTGACAGCATGGCCGCATCCCCCTTGAAATTCCAAACTCCAGGAAAATTTTATTTTTTTCAACTTTCCCCTGTGGTAGAAGCGGACCAAAATACTGGGACACCAGGATGTGCCCAAACCCTCCATACACCCTTTCCCCGGAGCATATAATCAGTGGTGTGTCTGCAGGGATCTCCATTATAGCAGCACAACAAAACCACATGGAGACCCCAGCAGACACACACACTCTGGAGATCTCTGCAGACGCAGTCAACTGAAGCCTGGAGATCTCTGCAGACGCAGGCAACTGAAGCCTGGAGATCTCTGCAGACGCAGGCAACTGAAGCCTGGAGATCTCTGCAGACGCAGGCAACTGAAGCCTGGAGATCTCTGCAGACACACGCAACTGAAGCCTGGAGACCTCTGCAGACACACGCAACTGAAGCTTGGAGATCTCTGCAGACACACACGCAACTGAAGCCTGGAGATCTCTGCAGACACACGCAACTGAAGCTTGGAGATCTCTGCAGACACACACGCAACTGAAGCCTGGAGATCTCTGCAGACACACACGCAACTGAAGCTTGGAGATCTCTGCAGACACACACGCAACTGAAGCCTGGAGATCTCTGCAGACACACGCAACTGAAGACTGGAGATCTCTTCAGACGCAGGCAACTGCAGCCTGGAAATCTCTGCAGACACAGGCAACTGAAGCCTGGAGATCTCTGCAGACACAGGCAACTGAAGCCTGGAGATCTCTGCAGACACAGGCAACTGAAGCCTGGAGACCCCAGCAGACACACACACACGCAACTGAAGCCTGGAGACCCCAGCAGACACACACGCGCAACTGAAGCCTGGAGACCCCAGCAGACACACACACGCAACTGAAGCCTGGAGACCCCAGCAGACACACACACGCAACTGAAGCCTGGAGACCCCAGCAGACACACACACGCAACTGAAGCCTGGAGACCCCAGCAGAAGGGGGCAGATACCAAACACCTAACCCAGTAGACTTATTAACTAACATGTCTGTTTAACAACCAAGTGCACTTATCCTTTAACTTTACCCCTGTTGCGAGAAGTTTATGAAACTTTCCCTGTTTAACAACCAAGTGCACTTACCCTTTAACTTTACTCTCCCTGCGAGAGGTTTCCGAAACCCTTCCCGACGCGAGAGGTTTCCGAAACCCTTCCCGACGCGAGAGGTTTCCGAAACCCTTCCCGACGCGAGAGGTTTCCGAAACCCTTCCCGACGCGAGAGGTTTCCGAAACCCTTCCCGACGCGAGAGGTTTCCGAAACCCTTCCCGACGCGAGAGGTTTCCGAAACCCTTCCCGACGCGAGAGGTTTCCGAAACCCTTCCCGACGCGAGAGGTTTCCGAAACCCTTCCCGACGCGAGAGGTTTCCGAAGCCCTCCCGACGCGAGAGGTTTCCGAAGCCCTCCCGACGCGAGAAGTTTCCGAAACCCTCCCGACGCGAGAGGTTTCCCAACGCGAGAAGTTTCCGAAACCCTCCCGACGCGAGAGGTTTCCGAAACCCTCCCGACGAGAGAGGTTTCCGAAACCCTCCCGACGCGAGAGGTTTCCGAAACCCTCCCGACGCAACAAGCTTCCGATACTTTCCCGAGACAAGAAACTTTCTTGTTTCTGAAAATTTTCCAATACAGGAAGTTTCTGAAACTTTCCCGTTACAAGAAGTTTATGATATGTCCCGTCGCGAGAAGTTTCCGAAACTTTCCCTGTTTAACAACCAAGTGCACTTACCCTTTAACTTTACCCATTTCAAGAAGTTTCTGAAACTTTCCAGTTTCTTTGACGCCAGTAACAGCGGCAACAACGCGGCAGCACCAAAACTCATTGAAGATTAAGAAACTAAAAATAAAGCGCGGCACGTGGGATGCAGCATCGGGCTTACAGGCGGCACAGTGCCCCTGGGGTGTGGATAAATTATAATAAAGGGGGCGGGGACAAGTTGAGGCGGGGGTGGAGTTGGCACAGAGAGAGAGATTTGGTTACACACAGTCCCGGATGGTCTCCACGGTAACAGACGATGATTGCACAGGCAAGGTGTAATGATGGTCGCAGTGCGGGATGAGGTCACAGTTTGTCACGCTCAGGTGGTGGAGGAGAGGGGGAAAAGCCCCAGAATTAGGCAGCGGATGCTTTTCTTTCTTTTTCAGTTTATGTTTTTTTTCTTCTTTTTTTTTTTTTTGGTCCGAGTTTACTCAACGCAGCATCAGGAACAGTACAAGTTCTAAAGGAAACCGTCTACTTCAAAAAATAGATTATATATTAAATAGGAAACGTGAAATCAGAGGAGGAAAAAAAAAATGGCCGGGCGGGGGGGTCTCCTCCTACAAGGTAAGGCAAATCCAAGGAGGAGGCATTTCCCCTCCCCCTCCCCCCACACGCTTGTAACATTCACCAGGGGTGGCGGCAGAGTCCTGTCTGTGATGAGTGGGGCAGGCCCACGCGCGCGTGCGCTGCCCACCGCTGGACGCTCCCTCAGCTGCAGCCATATGGGAAGCTCCGCTGGTCCAGGAGTGATAAACGGGAAAAAAAAAATAGCGGAGGCGGATTCCATCTCACTGCAAAGGAAGGAAAGAAAAAAAGATTAAAGAGGACCTGTCATAACAGGACTGGGCATCAAACAAGAGCCAGGGAGAGCCAATTAAGCGACCAGAGAGCCAATGGAGAGAGATGTGAGGAGCGACTGGCTATAATAAGCTAAAAGCTCGGCCTATATAGGTGCCCCACCCACACAGAAGGGACCTTCCCCAGAGACCAGAGATTGGGTGCCATAGGGACACAAGACTTACCTATCAACCAATCATAATCGCAACCCTAATATCTCAAACTGATGCACGGCCGGAGGAGCGCTGCAACGTATGAAGCGCAGGTGCCCATAGAGAAGGTCTCGTTCTCAGATTGTTTATTGGACTTTGCCCGTTTGCTGCCAGCCTCTGAACACGGATTGTTTAATAGACTTTGCCTGTCTGCTGCCAGCCCTGGCATTTGTATTTGTTATCGGACTTTATTAAACCCCTGAACTCCCGTTTTGTCTTATTGAACTTTATTTCCATGCTTTGCCCCACATCTGGAGCTCTGCCCAGCCCTCACTTCTTGCCAGAAGTCTACCTTTTCATTGGTTGTAGCCGGGAAGTCTGACACTTCCCCAGAGACCACAGATTGGATGCCATAGGGCAACGTATGAAATGCAGGTGCCCATAGAGAAGGTCTTATTCTGGCCTAGTACACAGCTCCACCTACAGGTTGGGATATGGGCCTCTGCCTATATGGGTTGTACACACACACACACACACACACACACACACACACACACACACACACACACACACACACACAGCAGAGACCTTCCCCAAAGACCAGAGATTGGGTGCCATAGGGGCACAAAGCTTACCTATCAGCCAATTGTAATTGCAGCCCTAATATCTCAAACTGATGCACAGCCAGAGGGGTGCGGCAACGTATCAAGCACAGGTGCCCATAGAGAAGGTCTCATTCTCTGATTGTTTATTAGACTTTGCTTGTTTGCTGCTAGCCTATGATCTCGGATTGTTTACTGGACTTTGCCCGTTTGCCGCCAGCCTCTGAACACGGATTGTTTAATAGACTTTGCCTGTCTGCCGCCAGCCCTGGAATTTGTATTTGTTATCGGACTTTATTAAACCTCTGAACTCTGTTTTGTCTTATTGAACTTTATTTCCATGCTTCGCCCCACATCTGGAGCTCTGCCCAGCCCTCACTTCTTGCTAGAAGTCTACCTTTTCATTGGTTGTAGCCGGGAAGCCTGACACTTCCCCAGAGACAACAGATTGGGTGCCATAGGGCAACGTATGAAATGCAGGTGCCCATAGAGAAGATTTCGTTCTAGGCCTAGTACACAGCTTCGCTTACAGCCTGGAATATGGGCGCCCCCCTCCCCCACCCACACACACACAGCAGGGACCTTCCCCAGAGACCGCAGATTGGGTGCCATAGGGCAACGTATGAAACGCAGGTGCCCATAGAGAAGGTCCCGCTCTAGGCCTAGTACACAGCTCCACCTACAGACTGAGATGCCTATATGGGTGCCCCCACACAGCAGGGAGCTTCCCCAGAGACCACAGATTGGACACCATACGGGCACAAGGCTTACCTATCAACCAATCATAATTGCAACCCTGCAGCACCAATATCTCAAACTGACGCCAGCCTGGAAGAGCGCGGCAACGTATGAAATGCAGGTGCCCATAGATCTCGTTCTGGCCTTGTACACAGCTCCACCTACAGGCTGGGATAAGGGCCTCCTAGACTAAGGGGCTGAAGCGGATCAGAGCACACTGATTGGATGAGCGGCCACACATGCGTCGTAGGACAGGGAAGAGGGGAGTTTGTTCGGGCGACCTGGGGGGTTTGCCAGGGGGCAAAAACCGAAACCCAGTATAGTCAAAACACTGGGTTTTGGTCCACTTTAAGCAGCACCCTTCTGCTGCACACTCTGCACCCCCCAAAGTTCGTGTCCTCATTGATTTCAATGGGGACCAGGTTCGGATCCCCGAACCTATATTCAAAGCTTGGACTAACTTGTCGAACCCCAACTTTGGGGAGGTTCTCCCATTTCTAATAGTAACGTTTTAACAGGCAACTCCATTTGGGATGCCCATTTGTTGAAAGCCTTGTACCAAGCTTAAAGCAGACCAAAACCCACTGAACGTGTGAAATATTTTTGGCCGATATTCCCTTCTAAAGGAGCAGAACTAGAAATCACCCTGGAACAGCAATTTTTTTTTTTTTTGCTGTCCCTCTCCGTAATATGGCAGGTGATTGGTCATTGCACAAGTGTGGCTATGACATCTCCACACATGGCAGTGACAATGAATGGAGGTGGAGCTTTACAGCTAAAACAGGCGCCATTATCTGGGATAAGAGTGACGCGGGAGCAGTGAAAATTAGCAAAAGGTGTTCTTTATGGGGGGGGTAGCAATTCAGGGCATGCAAGTTAAAAATGTGGGTTTTGGCTTGCTTTAAATAGTGGACCAAAACCCAGGATTTTGACTATCCTGGGTTTTGGTCCACTCCCCCGGGGCACCCCCGATCGGTTCAAAACCTGGGCTATGTGAAACCCCCCAGATCTCCTGCATCAACTCACCTCACCGCGATCCTACGGCCACTCGTCCAATCACAGCGCTCGCAACCCTGTATCAGGGCGTGTGAATGTCTGGCACGGGCGCGCTCCCTGTTAGAGGAAAGCGCGAGAGCTGCTCGGAGCCGCTGGGCTAAGACCGGGATGAGGTGAGTTAATGCGCGATCTGTGGGGTGTTTCACACAGGGGGAGTGGACCAAAACCGAGGATAGTCAAAATCCTGGGATTTGGTCTGCTTTAATTGTTGGCCAGAATACTCAGCTTGGGGTCTTCCTGCAGCTTTCGCATCTGCGCATTATTTGCACCGTTGGTGTCCGGTGGGTTCTCCAAGCAGGAGCGCATGCACTGCGCCATGCACAGCAACCCGACTACCAGCTTAGAGTTAGCAGTGCAAAATCGAGTGACTATTCTGTCCAGAGTTTCAGGCTTCCTAAGAGGCAACCAGTGGATGTTGTTCCTACATTGTGACGCCCGGTTGAGGGTGGTCCCAAGGTTTTTTAGGATCTAAAGCACCAATGGAAAATAAAGCTGCTCTGGTCTTAAAGTGACCCCGCAGCGAGGAAAGCAGAGGGCGGCTCATATCTGGGGAGACTTATGGCCACTATGGAGCTGGTGATGTCTAAAGTTTGAGCAATTAAATTGCAAGCTTGTATTTCTCTTACTGCAGCTTCCCTATAAAGAGTTTAACACATAGCTTCTGGGGTGGGGATAGGTTAGTAAAGGGAAAGGGTTGAAGACTAAAGGCTCTACCAATCACACACAATCCCCTCCCAATCCCTGCTCAGGGAGTCACACAGCAAAGCAGCGGCAGGTTCCTCTACAGACACACAAGCAGGACGAGGTCTTGCCTCTAGGTCAGTCTGCGATGAGATTACACCGGTGGCCTGCGCTGGTGCCACTGAAGCTCTCTGCTTCCAGGGAGAGATAGGAGAGAGTTAGACAGGCATTGGGTGCATACATTAGTAGGGGGGGGTGGAAAAATAAGTAGGTGAATACGTACAAAGCAGATCTCCGTCTCTATCTGATTGGGGTCCAGAGCTCCATCCTCTTCCTCCTCTTCTTCTTCACCTGGCGGCACGGGAGATCCTTTCCCCGACTCGGGCCTGAACACATAAGAAAAGTCAAAGTCATTTTTCTGGGGGCTTTGGCCTGGCCACACCCCCTGCAGAAACCACACCCACACACCTCCAACATCAGGACCACCCTTGGAAGCATTAAAATCCCCCATCAGCAGCTCCCCCTGGTGGTGGTACTACAATGGATGCGGCCGTTCAGGGTATTATCAGGCAACAAAGGTAGGGGGGAGAAATCAGGGTTCCGTAGATTTTTTGTATCACTCTTTTTGTGGTCAGAGTAATGAGGTTTATTGGGCCTTTCTTGGGCCACAATAGTACAAGAGAAAGGAGGGGGGGGTTAGTTTATTTTGCCCCTTTGTGGGGTCACACTGAGCTTTGTAGCAAGTGAACTGTAGACTCCTTACAGACGCGTTTCGCCCGTGGCTTCTTCAGTGTGGGAGCCTGTGTTTGCTAGGCTATAGTTCCGGCTGATGAGGATGCCCCGTTGCTCGGATTGTTGGCAGTGGTGAATTAACCGTGGTAGTAGTGTGTATATTCCTTAGTATATGTTGTCCCATATGTGGGTATCCTTAGTATATGTTGTCCCATATGTGGGTGTCCGGGTCCTCCATGTCCCCAACGCGGGGTATACGTGGAGGGTAGCGCTGATGCATGGGTTGCGCAGGTTTACTGCTGCGTGATGTGTCCGGTGTAACCTGGGTGTCCAATGTAGAAGATGTCCGTGCTCGCGCTCTCACACTGAAGAAGCCACGGGCGAAACGCGTCTGTAAGGAGTCTACAGTTCACTTGCTACAAACTCGGAAGAGTTCAAAGCTGGCTACAAACTGAGGAATCAAGACCCTAATTTTGCTACAAACGTGAGGCAAACACAACAGAACCCTTGAGGACGGGCAAGTAATCTCAGCCCCTCCTCTTTTCTTCATATCCATTCAAAGACTATTTATGCCTCGATACCATTGCAGTAACTGAAGTAACAGTTTCTGCCAAAGACTGTTGATCGAGAAGTAATTTGTGTATGAACACCATTAAAAACAGTATTTGCACACTATAACAAAAATTATTTTCTCAGAGTATTTCCTAGAGGTTAAAAAGGGTTCTTATTTTCCCCAGGGGACACACGAGGCCACTCAGTGTGACCCCACAAAGGGGCAAAATAAACTAACCCCCCCCTCCTTTCTATTATCAGGCAAAGGAACAATGGGTGCCCCATGATTGGGTTCCTGCACTCATCGCGCCACAGCAACCCTAAAGGGTCCCTAAAACCAGCACCTCACAGCAGCCCTAAAGGGTCCCTTCACCCAGCACCCAACAGCAGCCCTAAAGGTTCCCTTCACCCAGCACCCCACAGCAGCTCTAAAGGGTCCCTACACCCAGCACCCCAGAGCAGCTCTAAAGGGTCCCTACACCCAGCAGCCCTAACGGGTTCCTTCACCCAGCACCTCACAGCAACCCTAAAGGGTCCCTTCACCCAGCACCTCCCAGCAGCCCTAAAGGGATCCTTCATCCAGCACCCCTAAAGAGGCCCTGCACCCAGCACCCCACAGCATGTCTCTGCCCCGTCAGAAGTGAATTTATTTTAGCGTCAGCAAGAGAGAACAAGGCATTGGCTACTTACCTCTCCCTCGTGTACAGTTCCTGCTCTGTGGCTTCAGCTTTGTGCACCTCCACTCCCACCGACCTGCAAGAAAGATAAACCCTGAGCATCTAGAAGGAAAAAATGGGGACTTGCACTATACCCTATTTAATCTGTAGAGGTGCCGCTCCCAAAGCTGCAAAAGAGCTCAAACCAAGAAAAAAAAAAAAGTAAAAAAGTATGTAGGGAGGCACTCAACTCAAATTGATCAAAAAATACAATTCTGTGAGTACTTACCTGTAGAATTGTTTTTACTATGCACAGCACGGCCTGTTTCATGTAGTCCTTACATCTGGGTATTCTGCACACAGGGTGGCACAGTGTACTGCAGAAGAATTGTGGCTCCTCCCGGCTCCATATAAAAACCGGAATCACCCATAGACCTGCAGTGTTGAAAAGCAGGCATACAAGAAGCCGGGAGGTAATAAAGGTAAAAAGAACCCTCAAAACTAACTTTGGAACAAATCACCATAAAGAGGCAACCAAGAATAACGATAACAAGGGAGGGATGAAACAGGCCGTGCTGTGCATAGTAAAAACAATTCTACAGGTGAGTACTCACAGAATTGTATTTTTCCTAGTGCACAGCACGGCCCGTTTCATGTAGTCCTTACGTCTGGGACATCCAAAAGCAGTGTCCGTAAGGTAGGGTGGGATCCCCAAAGAGTAACAGCAGGCAGTTCAAACCACTACCGCCTGAAGTACCTTGCGGCCAAAAGCAGCATCAGCTGAGGCCTTAACATCAGCCTTGTAAAACTTGGGAAAAGTATGAACAGAAGACCAAGTAGCGGCCCTACAAACTTGTTCAACAGAAGCAAGGCACAAACAGCACGAATGGAATGAGCAGTAATCCGGAAAGGAGCAACCTTTCCTTTAGCAGAATAGGCTTGTACCACCGCCTGACGTATCCACTTGCTAATAGTTGATTTAGCCGGAGGCAAACCCTTCCTAGGTCCAGCAGGAAGAACAAAAGGAGCATCAGATTTCCTGAAAGACTCAGTAGCAACCAAATAAAACTTCAATGCCCTGACAACATCCAGAGAATGAAGGGTCCGGTCCTTGGAATTAGCAGGGTTAGGACACAAGGAAGGTAAGACAATGTCCTGATTGAGATGAAAGGCAGACACAACCTTAGGCAAGAAATCCGGCTTAAGCTGAAACACCACCTTATCCTGCTGCTGCTCAAAATAAGGAGGTTTAATGGAAAGCGCCGCCAGCTCAGAAACTCGTCTGACCGAAGTAATAGCCACCAAAAAGGCCACCAGAGTCAGAATGGGCAACGCAGCCCCACGGATAGGCTCAAAGGGAGGACCCTGCAGAGCAGACAACACCAGATTTAAGTCCCAAACCGGTAGCATAGGTTTACGTGGCGGACGCTATGAGTAACTCCCTGGAAAAAAAGTCTTAACCAGCCGGTGATTGGCAAAGGATCTTTGGAAAAAAAAAACAGCCAGAGCCGACACCTGTCCCTTGAGGGTACTAAGTTGAAGGCCCGAATCCAAACCCTGTTGTAAAAATTCCAGAATCCTGAGGATAGAAAACACCCGACAAGGAAGAGACTTTGACTCACACCAGGCAATGTAAGCA